>VZZY01016145.1:0-55631 GCA_013400335.1 Eurystomus gularis
TGATCCTCCTTGACCAAGGGAAGGTCTTCCTTTCTCCAGGCATTCTCTTCTGCCTCCAGAGACTGGGATTCCTGAGGGCCAGTCTTAGCAGTAAGTACTGAACCAAAGAAGGCATTCAGTAACTCTGCCTTCTCTGTATCCTCCATCAAAAAGGCATCCACCTCATTCAGCCATGGGCCCACATTTTCCCTTGTCTTCCTACTGATGTACTTGAAGAAGCCCTTCTTGTCTTTTACATTATTTGCCAGATTTAATTCCAAGAGGCTCTTAGCCTTCCTCATTGCACCCCTACATACTCTGGCAATGTTCCTATATTCCTCCCAAGTGGCCAGTCCGTTTTTCCACATACTGTAAACTTCTGTCTTCCATTTGAGTTTTTCCAGAAGCTGTGGCAGCAGGTTTACTGGTAGTAAACCCCCACAACAGTGTCACCCATATTAGCCTGCCCCTTAATTCTTACCCATAGACTTTCAACATGTTCTTCATCCCCACTTCGTCAGAGCTCAACACATTCCAGTTGCTCTCTCACATAAAGAGCATCTCCACCACCTCACCTTGCTGACCTGTCTTTCCTAAAAAGTACATAGTCCTCCATGACCACATTCCAGCCATGCGAGCCATCCCACAATGTCTCTGTAATTGCAATGAGATCATGGTCCTGTGACTGCTCTCAGATCTCTAGTTCTTCCTGTTTGTTCCCCATGATGCATGCGTTGATCTACAGGCATTTCAGAAACTTAACTGAGCAAGGTTTCCCTGGAGGAGTGCAAGAGGATCCACCCTAGCCATACACACCTGTGAGGTGGTTGGCCTTCTGGCTTTCATCATGGAAGGCAGCTAAGGAACATTTGTTGATGCTCTGGTTGGCCTGGCTTATTCCCTAGTTGGCTGGGATGGCATGAGCGTTGCCATCTTGAACCCTGCCCCCTGAGTCCTTCAGATTAATGCCCGCCACTTGGATCATTTGAGTTAGATGCTCATACAGGGCAGTGATGCAGTGACCTCAAAGGAGCTGCTATTCTTGCAGTACTCTGCCGCCTCTAGAGCTTGAGCAAGATGGCTTATTTGACTTGGTCACAGGAGCAGTTTGATCTCTCTAGGGGAAATGACTTGTCTTTTACAGACCTATGAAAACAATCCCTTTTAACTTGGGATGAACATAAAGAAAGCAGAAAGCATAAGAAATACATAACCTATATGAGAAGTAGAGCAGCTATAGTTCCATTCATAAAAAAAGCTATTTTTGCTACTTTCTTTGCTGTGGTGAAGCTATCTTTCTCTTTCTGAGCGGTGGAGAGCAGCCTGCTGTTAGCAATGGAGATTGTATTGCTGTTAATTTTTTGGATGTAAAATTTTCAAAGTAATGCATAATAAAGCTAAAGGACTCATCATCATAGTAAAAGTGCATGTTAAAATAAGAAGGAAGGATGTATCTTAGATGGCATTGGTAATACACTGTAATAAGAGCAAATAAGCAAGAGTTTGAAGAGCCCTGGGTCTAGGGCTCATGTTAATTTATGTGGGGAATGATACATTCACATTAAAATTAGGTTTTGCATGCATTTCATTTTTGTCCTTGGAAAAGTAGGTGATGTATCTGAAACATGAGTTACGAAGGATAAGTGATCAAAAAAGAACTTATTTTTGGCCAGTAATAAGCTGGATTTCAGACTGATCTGAGAATTGGATATATTTACTTTGTAGGAAATAATAATGTATAGTAATAGCTCTTCACCTGGGAACTGTGTGGGATAGGGTGTGGAATATACACATGGAAAGGGGAGGAGATGAGTGGGACAGAGATGATGGGAGGGGAGGGAGAATGCTGAGATTGTTTCACCTGAGTGGAACAGGAAGGCAGGCAGACAGTGAAACAACAGAAAAATCAGTATCTGCCCAACATCCAATCCAGTGGCTGTCACTACAGTGCTGACAGCTGGAGCAGCCCAGGGAAAAGTGGCTTGGTACGAAGTGTGTCTGGTCTTTTTGGTTTCAAAACTAGTTTGGAAAGGTTAGGAGCTGATGGTCTTAGCAATTTAGCTGCAGATTCCTGAATCTGAGTGCTCCTTATTGGTTCACTGGCTTTGTTGATTTTGGAAGCTTGCAAATGCATAACTTTTTGCATTCAAGTTTTCTGAAATACAAACAGGAATTTCCTTAGCTCTTTGTGAAGCAGAGGGACGCCTGAGGCAAAGGATGTGGACAAGGAAAAAAAGCAAAGAGACAAAAACCTTTGTGGCTAATAGGTTGCTGCCACAGTAGGTCTATGTAAATAAAGAACTGCAAATTAAAGAGCTTGTCAACAGTTATTTGTCTGTAGGACTTTGCAGAGCAGAGTGGTTTTTAAAGACTTAACATTTTGTTGGATAAACCTCTACAGACATAAAGTGGATCTGAATTGTCTGTTTAAAAAAACTTCAGAGGGACATAATTTCAAAACGCAGATCTGCTACTGTTAGGCAAGTTGTACACTCCACTATCAGTAGAGGAAGACTAAGGTGCTTTTTCAGCCTGAATAAAGACTGTAGTATTTGATTTATTCATGCAAATGGACATTGAGTAAAACAGTTCAACTGAAGCAAAAATCTGACTGTTGCATATTAGTCTAGGCTTTCCTGTTTAGGCTTTGAATAAGCTAAAATGGGAGGCACTTCTTGCACCTTTGTGCAAGCACACTGTGACTATAATTGTAATATAACTGCATTTTACACCAACAGTTGGAAACCTTTAGAATAAAGGTAACTTTCTGGTAGATTTTTATTATTTTCTTGTTAAGATTCCAAAAAACATTTTGCCATTTAAAAAATAACCAAACAACAATGTCCATCTAAGTAAACAGGGATTTAATAAGGGTCAAGAACCATCAACAGTGATGGTTTCGAAACCTGCATGTCAATGCGCACAAGTATATATTTTTCCTCAGCTTTAATATATTGTTCCTTGTTTAAATTTCCACTGTTCCGTTTCAGTGACAGAAATGAAGAAATGAGAAAAATGCCAAGGGAGGTGATGCTGTAGTCTAGGGTTTTTTTATCTTGGAGCCTTCCAAAACAATTCATAACTGTCTGATGGAAGTAATTTCTTGTTCTAGGTCCTGGGCTAACAGAGCCCAGAACTTATTTGAGCTGCTCAGGATCATATTCCCATCTTCTCCCTTTTAATGTTCTATTTTAGTACACTGTAATGATACTCATTGGCTTGTCATTAAATGTGAAATAAAAGAAATACAGTTTTATTTATTGTACCAAAAGAGAAAAAAAAAAAAGTCTGCTTTCATCTTCATGATGTGAAAGACATTGGGGATTTTATATCACTGCAGATGTTAACAGATTGACGCCATGTAAATTGGATATGTTAATGAAGTTCCAAAATGTTCTAATCAGTGTTTATTTTGTCATATTTTATTTATGTTTGTTTTTCAAAATGTATGTGTGTGTGATACAGGAAACTTGAAAATCATAATAAAGCAGCCAGATTGAAATACAGGTTTCAAGTTAACCACAGAGATATGTATTTTAATTAAAATACTTGGTAAACATGTATTATGAATACTCAGAGGAGCCCTTATAATTTGTTTAGCAAAGTAGTGTTTTAAAATCTTTCTTCTGCAATTATAACAGAAGTCCTTTTCAGCATAAACTGGACAGTATGCTTGCTGATGATCCATGAAAAACCCATGTCATGCTTTAAAAATAGCTGAGAATTAATATTTACAATTTTTTATTCTAACTTCTAAGCTAAGCTCTTGGAAACTTTTCATTATGTTTCATGCTGTGAATGTAAAGTTTTATAGATGTATTACACAGAATATGGATGATAGCCATTAGGTTGCTACCTAGGAGTAAAACACTGTGGTTTCCATTCCTTTCCAGATTATGACTGACCATAAAAATATTTGCAGTTTTTCTGGGGAGTTAAGTGAAATTTAGATTAGGCACAATAGATTATAGTGAAACTTAGGCAAAAGAAAGACGGGATTCTCCCCAGAATACAGGCTTCCCTATGTATCAGTATCAGTGCACACACTGAAATTTAATGTAACAACACAGGGAAATACGAGATCAAACTGAGAGATGGATAGAGTATAAATTCTTTCAGGATTAGGCAAAGCTAGATATTAGATGATGTAAAAATGCTGTCTTGATGTAAGATATCTAAATATTACTTTAGGTATGGTTTAATTTAGCCTGCTATTAATGTAATTATAATGATTCCTAGAAAGAGAATAATTCGATCTGTGTTCTGAGTATTATTGCACTGCTATACCTTTGAATCTCTCCTATAGGCATTGTAGCACAGTAAGCCCAAGTGACACAATTAATATACAGAACTTGCTAGTAAGTTATGTCATCCTGAAATCTTTTTTTTTTTTTAAAGAAGCAATCACTAAAGACTGCAACATTCTTCAGCATTTGTCTACTTAGCTCTCACACAGGGTATATTACAGAGTACGGGGTATATTATTGGTGCTGTTTGAAGGCCAAAAAGACAGAATCTCTTGCTTTTTATTTAATATGCAAGTGTGCCACACATTATAGAATAAAATGAATTGTATTCTGTTTTGTGTGAAAGAAATTGTTTTCAGCTTGCCTCCTCTTATATGCTGTCCTGTTGGGGTTTTTTGATTTATTTTTGGTTTGGTTTCATTTTCTTTCTTTTTAATTTTTATCAAGTGCTTGTTTTCATTATATGCTTAAAATTGTCTACATAGCCATCATTGATTAAAAAATGTATTTTTAATTGACAGTTTAATTTACTGAATGTTAATGTATTGAACTTGGTCAAGTCACTAAATGATAACAGGATTTATGGTGCAGACCCTAGAGATGTACGCTATAGAGTCTGTGTGCTAAACCATGATTCTACTGAAATCAATAGAAGTTTTCCTGCTCACTTCAATGAAGTCAGAACTTGACCTCAGTTTGAAGAGCAGCACAGTTCACATGGTGTCATGTGGTGTTTTTCTCTGTGAGGCAACTGCAGGTGTGATATTAAAATTAAATATATCAACAAAGGTATTTGAGGGGCAAAACCAATGGGGAGATGGATTTTCTGAAACCTAAATGCAGTCCCAGAGAACAGACTGAAGCAGGAACTGGAGAACTGAACAGGCTATTTAAAAGCCTGACTGTATATGATAAAACTCCTGCATTTTCTTCTGCAAGTTTGATGGAAAAGTTATAGGCATCTTTGGATCTCTCGAGATAACACTGGAGTCACTTGCTTAGCAGTTAACCTCTGCAGATCGTTATTTTGATAATATTTCAAAGGTAATATTTGTGCAAGGATGAACAGTTCTGGAACAATTACTTAGCTGAATGAGAAACAAAATTTTTTTTCTGAAGATCAGACCATTTGTTTCCTGTTTTGTTTCAAACAGAAGTATTTTTTTAATCGACTAATAAAAAAATACTACAGTATTTTGAATAGTTTTATTGGTCTATTTATTTTTTCATTTTTGCCAGTCTGAACTTCTTTAGTTACATCAAAAGACAGCTTTGGAAATTTTTAAATGAGGGTTTTCATGACAATAATAATTCTTCATAACGATAGTGAAGAGTAAATGCAAATAAATACCTCTAGTAAGGCTCTTTTTTTTTTTTTTTTTTTTAACCAAACAGATTCCTATCTTGTGTTATTTACTACTGTACCACTGCTCCATAGCTGAAATGAAAAATCACACTTCATCTTGTTGGAAAGTGGCTTTAGAACACTTGGGAGAGAACGTGAAAGTACTAAAAGATCCCAGCTAATCACATAAGCAGTGCAAGTTCTCAGTACTTTTCCTAAAATTCCAGACAAATTTGTTTCATCTTGTCACTTTTTAGGGTGTATTTGAGTCCTTGATTATCTAGGAAAGAATAGTAAAGTCTAAAGCTTTTTTTTTTAATGGTTTCTGATCTTTGCACATTGAGGTTGGCTTTCCTTACCTTAACATGTAAGTGTATCCATGTGCCCAGGCACTGACCCAAGCCAGTAACAGCCTGGAGTTTTCGTAGGACCTAGAATTATGTGCAACATTCTTTGATTATTCTTCTGCTTGATAATAAGTGGACTTTATAGTGGTGTTGATAACTATACTTTCTAGAAAATAGACAAATACCAAGTTCCAATTCTCTTGTTTTTATTTGCAGTTGCCACTATTGTTTTTGGTAATTATTTAGTATGTTTTACTATTTTATTGGCCAATTCAGTCCTCAACTGCCAGGGAAATCAAATAAGCAATGAACTGAAGTCTGCAAAACTTAAACTGCAGTCTTGTACATGAGAGCAAAAACCAGTTGTACTTCACAACTGTAACTTAGAAAACTAATTATTTTATTTTTAATGTGACTGAATTTACACAATAACAACAGAGAGAATTTGTTTTCTAATACACTTTGGATACCTTTCTTTCTGTATATCAGACTTGAGTTTCATTGCAGATTTTGGACTTGACTAAGATATCACAACAGCAAAGACAGTGTAAGTGTTTAGAGCACAGCGTTTTATTACTGCAGAGGACAGAATTTGGGGAATTGATCATTTTTCTTTTCTCCCCCTTGTGGCTCAGCTTTTGGCAGGTCGGCTTGCTGCACACAGGGACTGATTGATCTCTCACTGTGTGGAAATGGCAGGTGCTTGTTAGGCCCCCAGTGGGATGTGCTTCAGTCTGCAGTGATTTCTCTTTCTACATACAGTATTGTTAATAGGCTCCATCTTTTGGTCTCTCAATCTTTAACCAGCAAGCAAAATTGAACTTGTTAAATATATCCAGCATTCCATGTTTTAATTATGGTGCTTTAGTGCACGATCACAGACACCTGTGGTTTAAAAGTGAATGAGTGCTTGCCAAAGGATAGAAGATTTTGTTGTTTAAAATATCTTTAGTCCACATCCTACTACGTTTAAACAAAAATAATGCCTAAATAGACAGGATTGCCTTCCCAGATAATGAAATTACAATGGATACTATTTTTTAAAGAACTGAGGACTCATGAATAAGAATATTAGACTTCTTGACAAAAAATATATGAATCTTCATTTAGGAGGTTTTGCAAAAATGTGCTTAAATAATGTATCTGTTAATGAAATAGAGGTTTATAATGCTAATCTTTTTCACTTAGGATATTGGTGAATTAGCATTGTATTTTCTCTGAATCATTCACTGAATTAATTTACTCTCTGATATTAAAAGCACTAGTTATCTGTTAAGTCAGCTTTAGATTATTAGTCTGCAAAAAACATAATGTTATTAAACAATCCTCTAAAAAGGAAACATCAGGAAAACTTACAAAATTGATTTTAAAACATCAGGTGGTGACACTCAAAAGTAATACTGGATAAGTGCTTCCTTCAGTTACAAGATTTCACTACACTCCTAGAGCAAACTTGTCTGTCATCAACTTGCCAGTCATGGGATCTTATTTTACCTTTGTTTGCTGGATGGGAAAATGCATTATATAAACTGTATAGATCTTTATATAAACTGTATAGATCTTTACAGGCTGTGACTGAGTCTTTTCTCCATTAATTTTCTCGTTTGATAAGATATGTTGGACTCTCTGAATTGCACAGAAGATGTTTTCATTCTTGTAATTGTTTTCTCAAATGTACTCTGAAACCTCTCCATTTTATCAAAGATCTCCTAGATGACAGTTTTAGCAGAGCTAAACGGAGTATTCCAAAATTGGTTGTATCTTGGGCAGAGGTGCTCTACTGACTAAGTAGTGAAGGTCCTCCCTGTATATGTACGTTAGAAAAGTTTGTTACAGGAAGGTTAAGTTCAACCCAGCCACAGTCCCATAGCACTTTGCAGAGTTATTTTAACTCAGAATCTAGTATAATATCCCATAAGAATGCTATTAATTCTTTATTCATATACATATAATCTCATTTTTGTCCATACTAATATTCTTTGTTTTCCTTCTTTTCCTATTCACACTTTACTAAGCAATCATAATTGTTCCATAGCGGGGATCAGACCTGCTCATTTACCTGCTCACATTATTTGTGTTACTGTATATTTCACCGGAGATGATGTGTGGTGTTCATTGTGTTGCAAGTTACTTACATATAGATTAAAAATCACAGGGCCAAGAAGTGACCTATTTGCAAGAGAAAAAAGTTAAGGTTTCTAGAAATACAGTCACTGAATATGCTTCATTTGTATTTGCAATTCGATAGGCAGACAGCTAGCTAGTTTTAATAAGTTGGCTTGGGGTTTTTTTGACCTTTATTACTTTTTAAAATCCAGATGCCTTTCAAGAAAGCATAATTTCCAACCTGAAGGCTATCAGCATTTTGATTGAAATGGAATTTCTTTGCATGCACAGAGAAACTTTAAATGCTATGAAATAAAAGTTCATGTATAATGTATCCTTGATGATCTTCTAGTTTAACAGTAGGCTGGGTAGAAACACAGCTAAATGGGGCATTCTATTTATACTATATTAGAAACCTCATGTCTTCTAGATTTTAGAAGCTAGTGGGAGAAACTTCTTCCTTTGTAAAGTTAAAAATCAGAGTATGGCTTCTAGTAATTAAGAATGTGAGAGAACAGTTATGATTGGATGCTGGCTGCTTGTAATATTCCCATGAAGTTTTTAGATATCTTTTATTTGTATAAAAGCTTGTCAATGCTTTGGATAGCAAGTAAAAATATTCTAGTTCTACAAGTGGATTCTTTACTAAAATTCTAGGTTTAGATTTTCTTATTTTTGATTTAAAGAACAGATTTGTAGACCTCTACATTAAAATTGATAAGGCAGTTGGGATTTAGTTTTGCTGTTGGAGTATCTCATACCTCCAGCATCATTTTACAACATAACACACACTTTTTTCTTTCGTGGAAAGGAGTAGAAAAACTCATAGAGTGTTGGTTCATAAGAGATATTTTCTATGTGTTTAATATGTTGCAGTAGAAGTAGGGAAGAACCTATGCAAAATCCTTGAGGACTACTTAGGGAATCTTGACAGTCCTATGCCTGTCCATCCTGATTTTGTTATAGGAAAATCTATTGCTTTAGATAGCTACCCATGGCTATAAGAAAGGCAACAAAAGTTATAAGTTAATCTACCAAATCAAAAGTTGGACTGTGTGAAATATTCAGCTTGCGGTTCAGATATAAGGAATTGAAAGACCTCATCAGTGAGGCTCAACATTTCATGGGGATCAGTCTCATTTTCTTGAAGAGGTATGAACAGGAGGAAATATTTCTCTTACCATGCTAAAAGTGTACCATCAAATTATGGCATTTGACAGGTCTGCTTTTCTATGCTGACTCTCAGATTTATGCTGATTTAGGACAGTCACAAACATTGTTACTGTTATTTCCATCCACTTATATGCATAGAACTACTGTATTGGGTTTCTACACTTAAGACCACTCATGAAACTGAAACGCATCATTCTGTTCTTTGACTCGAAATATCCAGAATAACAACCACTCCTGCTATCTTTTAGGTACAAAGTACATTGGATTTCTCCTCTTTCTCACAGAGTGAGTAATGTTTAGAACATTACTACAAATTTGTAAACGTGTGGTACTGAGCAGAAACATGGACATTCAAAAGCATGTAGAAAGATTGATATTCTTCAAAGAGACAGCCATCTCGGACCATGGCACACAACATTGCAAATGCTACTAAGCCAAATGTGAGGTCTTGTCTTATTTTATTCATGCTGCTCCCCTGGGGAACTGGCCTGAGTGAGCACTAAGTAAAAATTCCACAAATTCCTAGGAATCTGGTCTTTGTTTCATCTGTTAAAATCATATGAATGAGCATGGATTCTCTTTCTTATGATTTGTGTCATTTTTAAAGTACCTGAGCTGCACTCTCCAGAGTAGTGCTGCTAGTAGGATTTCTGTGTGCCAGCTTAGTGACTCCACAATAACTTAAATTCCCAGAACAGAAATTACATTAAAAAGGGACCAGAATGAGCTCCCTTCAGGCTAATGTAGAAACACTTTTCCTGAATTATCAAAAATGTCCTGTCTTAGGTTAGTTATTTTTCCTTAACTGAACTCAACTGCATTTCTAATAGAAACCTAGTATTGACAAAATAAAAGAAATATCATTATTGTGATTTAATAACAGATCATTTAAGAAGTAATACATTAGTGTTCTCATACCACAGACATTGCTGTAGCAATGAAAGAAAAACATTTTTAAAGCTCTGGATTGTACAAATGAGTCAATCTCCCATTGACCTTGCACTCTGTTATGGCATAAAGTTACTTTTCTCACTTTTAGCAAATAACAGAAAGGATAATATATTTACCTTACTTTTCCAAATTATTGTTATGGCACTTTTTCAATATTTTATATTCCTTGTATAAACAAACATGACGTGAATTTGTTAATTACATTCTTTATTTGGATAAAAATAACAGTTTTATAATTGTGAGCATTAAAAAGCCAGGGATTTTAATTTTTAGGATAAAAAAACCTATCTGAATGTGATTTATCAAGCTGACATTCATCTGTGCTCCAATTTGGGATAACACAAGGATAGAATACATTACCACTACATTCCCAAAGGCTGTATATAGTAATTGTGCAACATTAGTATCAACATTCCATAAAATAGTATATCTTACAACCATTTTAAATGCATAAATGGTAAATAATTGAAACAAATGAAGACATCCGTAACTCTTCAATCATCAGCAGACTTTTAAAATACAAACTCTTTTATTTTATGCTAGAATGCACATGCAGTGCTTAGCTCAGTAAATAGTGGATGATCTCCTACAGGAAAGTAAATCTTGCTTGAAGTTGTAGTCAGTACTGTACTGTTAGTGCAAATCCAGCTTATGCACAACAATATAGGAATCAAGTCAGCTCACTGATGCCTTCATATTCAAGACCATTTTCAGTGACAAAAGGCACTGCACTTAATAATTTCAACCTCCTAATCTTCTGAGTCTACCTCAGAAATGACAGATATGTTCCTGTTTTAACAAAATGCGTGAGCTGTCAGACAGTAAGTGTACTTAACGTGCTGCACTGTATGAAGTGCCATTAGGACACACCGGTATAGTAGAACACAGATATTCTTTGCAGTACTGAGAATTTATTTTGATTTCACAGGGAGCAGCAGGATTTTATTCTGGCAAAATTAGAATGCAAAGTCACTTGGTTTTCATCCCCTTTGAGCATTGTGTACTCAGGGATTGTTAATGGTGTTCATTTTAAAGCTGGAGTGGTATAAGTACTTCATGTCTAACACCGGGAGTGCTTTTGCAAAGGAGAAACAAAAGATGTGATTCTAGTTTCATTTCTAGAAAGTGAATTCAATCATCACCACCCAAATTAACAGAACTGACAAAATTTTAAAAATTTTGAAAGGAACTTTGAAAGTTAATGGAGTTTAAAGTTTAATACCTGATAAAATGGTTCTTTCTGTCTTACCTACTTTTACTTTTTGTATTACATTATGTATATTTAGATTGCAGAAAGAGCCTCAAGGTGTATACTGCTTGTTGTGATCAGGAATCACCATTAAAAGATCACGTTTTGCCAACACTTTCAAATACAGCAGCATATGTCTGTTTTAACATCTTTGTGAGCAACATGGACAGTAGGATTGAGTGCACCCTCAGCAAGTTTGCTGACAACACCAAGCTGTGTGGTGCAGTCGACATGCTGGAGGGAAAGGATGCCATCCAGAGGGACCTCATGAAGCTCAAGAACTTTCCAAGTGCAAGGTCCTGCACCTGTGTGGGACAATCCCAAGCACAAATACAGGCGGGATGATGATTAGATTGAGAGTAAGGACTGCAGTGAAGGACTTGAGGATGTTGGTGGATGAAAAACTGAATGTGAGTCAGCAATGTGTGCTTGCAGCCCAGAAAGCCAATTACATCCTGGACTGCATCAAGGGAAGTGTGGCCAGCAGGTCAAGGGAGGTGATTGCCCCCCTCTACTCCACTCTCATGAGACCCTACCTGGAGTACTGCATTCAGCTCTGGGGCTCCCAGTGTGAGAAAGAGATGGACCTGCTCGAGCAGGTCCAGAGGAGGGCTGTGAGGATGATCAGGGGCTGGAGCACCTCCCCAGTAAGGACAGGCTAAGAGAGATAGGGTTGTTCAGCCTAGAGAAGAGAAGTCTGCAGGGAGACCTTATAGTAGCCTTCAAGTACTTAAAGGGGGCCTACAGGAAAGATGGGGAGGGAGTCTTTGTCAAAGAGTGTAGTGATAGGACGAGGGGTAATGGTTTCAAACTGGAAAAGGGTAGATTTAGACGAGATTTACAAAAGAAATTCTTTACTGTGAGGGTGGTGAGATACTGCAACAGGTTGCCCAGAGAAGTTGTGGATGCCCCATCCCTGGAGGTGTTCAAGGCCAGGCTGGATGGGGCTTTGAGCAATGTGGTCTAGTGGGAGCTGTCCCTGTCCATGGCAGAGGAGTTGGAACTAGATGATCTTTGAGGTCCCTTCCAACCCAAACCATTCTATGGTTCTATACCATAATTACTTTTCTGTTCTAGGCATAGAATTGGGCTGTAACTGTTGGCAAAATCAGATTTTTTTAATGATGCCTGCTTTAAGTAGCAGCTTTTCAATTATATGCACAAGCAAAAAGCTGCTGATATCTTGTTCTAGCAACCAAGGTATAAAAGAGCATTTCAAAGTGCCACATGAAATAAGATAGTGCTGAATAATAAGCTAGAAAATATGCTTAGAGAATATCTTTACTATTGTTACCGCATACAAATTATACAGGAAGATCTGAGGGCTGGCATCTGGTTTTTAGCTCAGTTCTGAACACTGCAAGCTTAGTAGTGTTGTTTGCCTACAGCTATTTTTGCACTTATTAAGAATCAGTCAATCATACAGCTCCTAAAGAAAAGAAAATGATTTGGTGGCCGCATTTACTTAGATGGCTCTCCAAATGTCCAAATTATGGTTTTCATATGGAAGGTGGAAAAAAATTGAACTTCCTACATATATCCTAATGACATACATTATTTTTAAAAATCTAACTACTTACTATTAATAAGTCTTTGTAACTTCACAGCTTGACTCATGAGAAAGAGAAGGTTTAGTGTTCCATAATCAACAGCATTTCTTATTTTAAAATGCCTAGTATTATTTCTAGGTTTGCTTTATCAGTATTCATCCAGCAATATCTTCTCTCAGATACAGACTGATGTAAATTGTTTCCAAGAAATCTATCCTGGCTTCACTGAATTTTTGCTTTTGCATTTGTTCTTATTTCTGAATACAGCAGACTCAAGAAGTTAGAAGGTGCCATACATTTTCAGTATTTTTCATTTGGAAAATAATTTTTGAGAACATTATTACATGGTTTATGGTCATAGAATTTCAGGCTTTTTGTTTTCTGGTAAGATCACTAAGCTATGCAGTTATCCGTATGCAATGTAAGGCTACATACTGACTTTGACCTTAATTCAATTCTGTAAACTGCAAGCTGAACAAACCTTATGTATAAGATGTTTCTTATTTCTTTAAATTACACTTTCTCAGTACTGATTCCTAAAAAACCCAAAAAGTTTACATTGAACCCAAACCAGACCAAAACACCTTTGTTGTGTGAAAGGCAAGAAGTAGCATTTTAAATTCTCAGTGCTGTTGGGTTGCAGAATAATTCCATTTCCCTGTATTCCCAGACTTCAACATCATAATTTCTCTGCTTGGTCCTCACCTTACTAGAGTAATGGACAAGGCTCCTCAAGAGCTGATATATCAGGAAAGAATGATTTGGAAAGCTTGCTGAGCTGCTGTTCAACGTGATAGTTCCTTTCTAAACAGTCTGTATTTTGTTTTTAAATGTGAATCAGTAAGAAGTGCAATTCTGAAATCAGCATGGTTAAATTGCCTAATTAAATATGATAAGAGGTTTCAGTTTTCAGTTATTGACTAGTCTCCTGTGGAGTGATAAAGGCACCATTTAATTGCACATTCGGCAAGTTGTGGATGAGGAAGACAGATGTGGAATGGGACTCATAACATAAATATCAAGACTCCCATTTAGATTCTACAGAGAGAAGCAGATCCTAGCAGAGAGGGATTCCTCTCATCCTTGAACTATCTAGTGTATATGGGTAGATTAATAGTTTTCTACAAGTTTTTGACTGTAAAGAGAGCCTGAGTGTGATTATCTGAGGATTGAAATACAGTATAGGTAAGGTGAAGTCTAACGTTAGTTAAAATATAATAGAATCTATCATGTAGAAGGCACCCATATTCCTTCCAAAAAAACCTTAGATTAAAAAAAAAAAAACCTAGTATATATACAGTGTAGCACAGGTTTTTTTAGTCTATAATACACGGAGTCTGCATAGCCAAACAGTGCATGGGATAAATATGACATCCCTGAATGACATGG
Organism: Eurystomus gularis; assembly: GCA_013400335.1. Lineage (NCBI taxonomy): Eukaryota > Metazoa > Chordata > Aves > Coraciiformes > Coraciidae > Eurystomus > Eurystomus gularis. Next base: position 14,337 of record VZZY01016145.1, read on the forward strand.
CTTGATGGAGAGGAGAGCTTGTCCTCAGAAGTGACAGTCTTATTAAAGAATGGCATGACTGTTGTGTAGTTCCTGCACTTTTTTATTTCTTAGTAAGAAATCTAATAAAAATAATTTTGAAAAGAGGTTTTTTTAATTAGATCAATATCAAGGTCTTAGAAAGTTTAACTGCATTTCATGGTCTTCAGGGATTGTAATGCTGATGAGCACAAAGATGAAATAACTGATTCTACTTTATGAAGAATCAGAGATAAAATGTCAATAACTTTAAAGAAAAATAAAACCTGCAGTTTTTCACTTAGGACATATTTTCAAATAATTTTAAACATTTTCTTTACTTTGTGATTAAAACAGGGCATGATTCTTTGGTCCTCACTAAGAATAAACTGTACTGATGGCAAATAAGGCTTTCCGCTTTCCTGGTAAAGTAACAAAGAGGAATTTGGTAAGGCCTTAACACTAGTAATGCCAAGAGAAAAATACTATTAATTCATTTAGATTTTCTTATGTGTTATTATATTGTCATTTCTTGTGGACTTAGGTAAACCAAATCTGATTTAAACTGAAAGCACTGGCAGAGCAGAGCAACGATGCAGAAGAAGGCTGTTGGATGCAGAAAATAAAGACTGAAAACCAGAACCAATTTTTTTTTCCTCTTTCTGAGATGATAATGTCAAATGTTCTTTTCAAGAATAATAGCCAAAACCCATTCATATGGATATGCGATGTGAATTTTACCCTGGAGTTACCCTTTAGATGGTTACTTGTTAACGGGCAGTCTGATGGAAACTTACATTACAATTAGGTACATGTAGATAAACTATACACATGATTATGGCAGACACCAATTAGAAGGTTAGAAATAAAAGTTAATCAAAGCTTCCTGCTCATGTTCTTAAAATCTTTGCGTTTTTCAGTGGCAGCTTTAGTTTAGAGAAGAAAAGCTTGCAGCAGAGAAATGGTTCTGGGATAGAGTGCTGAAGAGAAGCTATGTTAATCAGGGAGAAGGACAGCCCTTATAGAAAGCTGTAGGTTTCCAGATATAAGTCAAAGGTGTTTTGTTATTGGTGCTTCAATATCTTGTCCAAACAAAGAGAAAAAGATGTTGGAAAAAGCATCGTTATTTTGAAGTTACAGCAACATCTACTGCCTCAGGCATTGGGACTGCTGTGGGTGTGGGTGCTAGATGGGCAGCCTCAGGATGCAACTGGCCATCATGTCGCAGTATATTTACTAATCAGCAATGAAAGTGCAAACCCTAGTCTGACTCTAGGTTGGTCCTATCAATCCATTTTGGTCCAAGTAGCATGATGTACTGTCCTATACTCTCTCATCATGAGAGTGTAACAATAGTAGACATCATCAGTCCTTCTCCATGGCACCAAATTAAGTTCCTATTATTTAAAAAATAAAAAGGAAACAAGTAATGTAAACACACACTTAACTGATCAGTGCTGTTCAGGTGGAAACAATGACAGGCAAGTGCTTATGTGAGTTGCTTGATGTTAGGCTTGTAAGGAAAATATTGTATGTTCACACCTATGAAGGAAGCAAGAATGTATCACAGGAGAAAGTAATTTAGTGAAAATGGTAATTTTTGAAAAGAATTGCGGTGTCTTGAAATCAAGGTGGATGTTGAGGGACTTTGGTAACACATGTACAACCCAGGTCTTAAGGTGCCTAAACTCTTTTTAAGGTGGAATATAAACCAGGGATTTTTGCGTTTGGTTTTGGCTTTTGGGGTTTTTGGGCTTTGGGGTTTTGTTTTGTTTGGGGTTTTTGTGTTTTTCGTGTTTTTAAATATGAGAATGCAGGATATGGTTTAGCAGGAATAATGTTAATATCCAGTAAGGTCCTCAAACACTGTCCTTTTCTTCTATTGGTGAGTTTGGTTTTTTTTTCTTACAGATTTACATTTTCAATTATAAAGTCATTTTTCAAGTTGCTTCCAAAGAAGATTCAAGGCCTCATACAAATTCTGTTATATACTGTGACATTCATTATATTGTCTACTTTGTCCTTCAATAATATTCTACCAAGGACAGTAAAAATATAAAAACAAACGCACAGCCCTTCTGCATCACTGCAATAATTAAGCCCAGCAAAGTGACTCCTAAGAATGCCTTGCTTATGCCAGGGGCCAGTTTGGTTCCCAGCAGCCTTAAAAAATTAAGAAGAGAAGGTGACAAAAAGGTGGAGGAAAGCATGCATGACTTAGAATGATTGTTCTATCTCAACAGTCTGCTTTTGGCATTATATAGTGGATATTGCACAAGCTGACCTCTTTTCAAAGGGAGTCACAGCTCTGGAGAGGGCAGGCCAGAGGGGGGGAACTGTCATTTTTTGAAAGGGTTATTGAAGGCCACTGGCTGAGTAGATGGAAAAATGAATAAGAATTTCAGAACCTGGCCTACTGGTACAATCTGTATAACAAATACTCTTACAACAAAATTTGTGGGAAGAAGAGCCCCAGAAGGAGTCTAACATAATAGGGTTCCATCATAAAATCCTGCCTTGAAACAGTACTTCTTTTCATGGATAGTGATGGATTTCTCACTTTAAACATAAGTATTTACAGGACTTACTGGGTACAAGAGTAGTTATTTCCTTTTTTTTTTTTTTGCATATAAATTTCCACTTAGCCCAGTTGTTCCTTTAACTAACCTAGCTCTATATTCTTCCATTTTTGGAAAAGACCCCAGAATTCATACAGTTTTGTAACTCAATCTGTGCTCTAACAAGTGAGTTTCATGTTATGATTTTAATGTACTATCTGTCATTGGACTTAAACTGCCAGTGGCAACAAAAACATTATTCAGTAACTTGTGCATGGTAGAAACAACCTGTTTTCTGCATTTACTCAAGAAAAAAAAAAATCTAAATTTGTTGACTTCAGTTTTCTGTCTTTTCCGAAGGCTGCCTTTACATGGACTCTTAAAACTGGTGAAAGGATCATGGAAGAAGTAGTTTGTATCAAGCCTAACATACATGGTGTGTGTAAAAAAATCAAGGCAGATTAAAGGCAGTGAGTTTGACTAGATGTAAGAATATGTGGTATATTTACCACATAGGATTTATAAGATATTCCAGAAATACCTTTAAAATATTATAACTACAGTAAAACTTTTTGAGACAGTGGATAAGATAACTAAAGATTAAAATAAGGCAGCAAATAAAAGACATGCCTTAGAGAGGAGGAAGGTTGCCACTTGGACAAGCATTTGCATTTTGGACACCAGGGGTCAAAGAAGAGCTGAGCACCGTCACAACCACATTCAGTAGAGATTTAGTATCCACATTCTCCTGCGCTGAGAGAGCATAAGGTATTAAGAGTGAATTTTTGTGAAGCAAGCATATTCAGCATAAAGAAAACATGAAGTACTCTCCAGTATGTGACTGGCCACATGTGGAGAGAGATGTATCCCCTTCTCTCAGACATTAGTTGGTGGAATAGAGGGATAAATTGCCCTTTGAAGCAGTTTCGCTCTTCCAGTTGATTGAAGGGATGAGTTAAAGGACTGGATTAATTGACTTCTATAATGAGTTCAAGTATAACTCTGCTGAAGTTCAACAAAAGAAAGTGCAGTTTTGCAGCCAAGCTAAAATAGCCCCATCCACCAATACAGGCTGGGGGCTGACTGACTGGAAAACAGCTTTGCAGAATAAAGCCTGGGAGTCTTGATGGACAACAAGTTGTGCATGAACAAGCAGAGTTCCCTTGTGGTGAAGACCAACAGCCTCCTGGGCTGCATTAGACAGAGTGTCACCAGAAGGTAACAAGGAAGTCCCTTCCTCTCTGCTAAGCACTGGTAGGACACATCAGGAATGCTGTGTCTAGTGCTGGTCTCCCCAGTATGGGAGAGAAATGGACTTACTAGGGCAAGCCCAGCAAAGAACCATAATGCTTGGATTACCACTCATATGAGGAGAGGCTGAGAGAGTTTGGGATTATTTAGCCTGGAGATAAGAAAGCTCAGGTGGATCTTATCCATGTCTGTGAGTACTTGATGAGAGGATTATAAAGAAGAGAGACTCCTCAGAGGTGCACAGTAAAAGGAGAAAAGACAACAGGCACAAACGGAAATAAAGGAAATTTCACTTATACGTAAGAAAAAAAAAAGAACTTTGAGAATGGTCAAACAGTGGGGTTGTGGAGTCTCCATCCTTCATGATAGTCACAACCCAGCTGAACATGGCCCTGGGCAATTTTCTCTATCTGATCCTGTTCTAAGCAGAGGTGTTAGATTACAGGGTTTCCAGATATCCACACCAACTTAAACCACTCTGGAATCCTGAGATTCTGTGATTCTGTGAAGAAGTCTGTGTAAAAAGAGAGGAGGATGAGCACAGAGGTACATTTTTTAACTGGCTTGGACACTGCAGTTTGTGCTGATTCCTGTAACCACAAACATCAAAAATGTAGACATACAAGACATCCACCCTAGCCTCTACCTGTAAGTTACAGAGAGAAATGAGCACTTAGCAATGTGCTGACCTATCTCAGATGCTTATCTGAAAATAAGGTAGATTGCTTTCTGGAGGTGGTTTTTTTTCCTCCAGTGACTACAATGTGAGCTCAGTGTCCAGTTTGTTCCAAGATATTTAAAAGTCAGATATCAAGAAAACTGTATTCAGTCAAGAAAAACATTCAGATCTCCTCTGTATTTTATTAACGATCATATACCTACTGTAATACTTACATACAAATATGTAACATATGCACCATTCCAGTATGTAGAGTATTAAAAAAATCCACCCAACTTGGAACAACTGAAAGACATTGGTATTTTAATGGTTAAAATACACAGACCTGATCTGAGAATTGTTCCATGTTTCTATAAAGTTATAATGCACATCCTCTTAATTTAATCAGACCTTAAAGGCTAGAGTCATTGTGAGCATACTCTAAAAATGAAGGTGGATTCATTATGCAGATGCAAATATCTGTATTTGTGCGCAAATACAGGGTTTGAATATATGAAAGTAGTAACTGCAAGCACTGCAGAGGGAACAAGAGACAAAGAGGAGCTGTGCAGCAGTGGAAATCCCTCAGGGAATACTCTCTGATTCATCGGTCACATACTGAAGCCTTTTCAGAGGGTGCCAGACCTCTGGAGAGGGGATGCTGGAGGAGGAGCTCAGCCACAGTTTGTAAGGGTTCAGAGCTTGTTCATTGCTGCTCAGTTCAGTTCTGCTAACCTCGACTGCCCTCCCCAGTATTCATGTGGCTCTCACCTGCAAGAGTAGCTTTTTCTGTCATCTGCACACCCATGTGTGGCCAGCCACAGCCTGGAGAGTATTAAATGTTTTCTTTATGCTTAACATACCTGATGTAATGAATCATCAATATTATCCCACTGAATTCAATACCACTTGTGTTTAGCCTGTTCTACTATGCAGCCATCAATAGAGATGTAAAAACAACTAAACAATAGCCACTGGTTTTGGAGGATTCAGATATTCCCATTTTATGCTCTGTTGCTACACAGCAAACAGAGGGAACTAATTTTAACTAACCATATCCAGCACCAGTGTTGTGCTGACATCAAGGTCAATATGCAAACAGAGTATATAGGAAAGTGATGTTAATGCGAAGCATCATTAGAAACCAAAGCTTATAGGGAAAACAAAACAAAAAAAAAACCAAACAACAAAACACAACATGTTTTCCAAATGGAAAATAACGTGTATTTTAAACTGTTCAGCAGGTGATTGGAAGCAAAAGAAAGAGAAACCCATTGAAAATGTGACTGAGTCATTCAAAAGTTGTGTTGCATTTTACTGGGAATAAGTCAAGTAACTTCAAAAGACATGCAAGTATTACATAATTTTTGCTACAGTTTGTTCCTACTTCCTATTATAATTGAAGTCAGTGGCCTTTTTTTAGCATAACCAGTCTAAGACAGCAGACTTAGGCCATCAGCAGGGTCTTGGTTTCTCAGTTATATTTTTAGTTGCATTTCGGTTTTCTGTAGAACAGTTTCTTTAAATCATCGCCATAGATCTTCAGGGTAACCACAAGGGTTAATGCAAGTCTATGAGTATATATACACATATAAGCCAAGCTGTGTGTATAAATCTGGTATGTATGTAATATATATCATGCAATCATTTTTTTAATATGTGCCAGGAGCAGACATTGGTAGGGAAAAGAGAATGAGGGATGTGTAATGGTGGAAGGCATTTCCTTCAAAACTTCACATATCATCAGTTGCTGTGACTTACCTGACCTGCCTGTACAAAAGTACTCTAGCTACATTATAGAATCATAGAATCATTAAGGTTGGAAAAGACCTCCAAGATCATCAAGTGCAACCATCATTATGTATATGACTGCAAAAGTGAAAGAATAAGCTAAGAGTAAAGGAAACAGCATCACTTTATTGCGTATTTTTAGTGTAGCCTCTCAGCCAAAATTCTGAACTTCATTTAAGAAAGAGGTAAAAGATGTGTTAATACAGATTTCATTCCATTAAAAAAAAATGCAATATAAGCAATAGTAGGAAATGTTGTCATTCCCTTCCCCCCACTGCTCCTTTTTGGGTAAGACCTATTTTTGAGCTGTTCTCAGAGAACGAGTTGCTACTTTTGGCTTTGTTCCCAGACTACTGCTTACTTGGTGGTGTGTGAGGCATTGCGTTTTGGGGAATAAGGAGGAGGGGGACTGAATCACAGCATTTAATTCTTAATGATTGTTCTGCATGGTCAAGACGACACAAAGCAGGCAGTGCTCTTTATTCATTAGTTACTGTTATAGCTATTGGCAGCCAGCCCTTTTAATTTAGTTATCAATACTCGGTGCCTTCAATCTTTTGCTTTAAAGCCAGTCCAAAATAAGTACTTGCCAATGAGCATCTGCTAAACAGAAATATTAGTGGATAGATATAATTTAAGACAGTGCTGCTAAAGGCCTACCAGTGTGATTTCTGAGTAGGACTCATTTGGTATTCTGTTGACAAATCTTGTTTCTTTATCAGGATAGTTGTTTTTCTGACCAAGTATCTGACATCTAATAGTATGTAGAAAAATTAGTAGGTGTTACTAATAGATGAGCTTTTCAGATTGTCCCATCTGACTCCCTGTTGATATAGGGCATTCTTCTAAAGTATATTTTCTATTACCAGATCAAGTTTGGATTTCGGTATCCCATGGAGTGGGATACCTTTACATTTCAGAGGTTACTGAATAACTAGAAAAGTGTCACTGACTGGGAAGTTTCTCTTTATATTTCTTGTCTTTGTTTTCACACTTTGGCTTCTAATTACATCCCAGAGTACTGTACAATATAATTCCCTTCTTTTCTTGGGACTTCTACTACTGCAAACTGATACTATTCTTCCTTTTCATCATTTGTCTGTGGTAGTTACAGCACTGAGTTCTTTGAAATATTAAAGTGGTTTAAGAAGTAAAGACCTAAGCATTTATTCCTAATCTCTTTTGTTCTCTGAAGAACTCCTTCCATTTTGCCAATATATTTCTAAGGATGTAGTTCCTTTGTTTGAACACAGTATTCCAAATAAAGTGGCTTCATAGGACAAGAAGATAATCCTCTTTCTCTCCAATGATTTACCCGCTAGACTGTAAAATTTACTGCTGTGGAAGTTCACTTTGTTAACAATGAATCCAAGGCTTGGCTCATATGTAGAACGTGTGCTGCTGAAGAACCTTTAGCCAACCACTTAATATGTATGCAAAGAAGAAAGAAGATGCACACCATTGAATTCATAATGCTGATTTTATCCTGGTCCTCTGCCAGAGCATGTAGGGAAAAGCTCAGCTGATCTGCTGTAGGTGTGCACTTTGGAGTGGGTTGAATAGCTCTCTGGATCAATTTATCAAATGGAACAAGGCTTTCAGTTGTCCATGCATAGATGATATTAGAGATATCTCAGGTATGCCTGCCTAGCCTCCATGTGCTTCTTCAGAAGAGTGTCCTGAAGTCCTCTGTCATATCCGCCAGTCCAATGAGATTGTCTCAGATGCCCTAGGAAGGCATTTTAAATGGAAAGGTGTTGTGCTGGTTCAGCCATCATCATTTTATGCCATCAGTTGCCTGATCACACAGGCCAACACTGAACTCAGCAACATCCCCTCATTCTTTCAGACAGTCCTGCCATTGGTTCCTGTGGGCCCAGCTCCTCTACTGCCCACTGGCGTGCCAGCAATCACCTGCTGGACACAACAGACAGAGATGTCTCCCTCAGTGGCCCTTCACATGGAAGGACACCACCATGAGAGCTCAGCAAGATGCAGCCAACCCCAACAGAAGTCACACCCAACAGGAAGCTCTCCTAACTAATTGGCTCCTGGTTAATATAATCCTGGCCTCACCCACCACCCCAACCATGACCACCTGGGTGAGGACAGAGACACAGAGACACAGGTGGTCCAGGTTCTGCCTCTGGAACTTGAAGCCAACAGAAACAACAAAGCATTCTGCTAGGTTGTGACTCATCCATAGGCCAGCTCCAACTTGGGGCCCACAACTCAGGCCCCAGCACTTCAAAAGGCAGTAGACATCTGTGTTTAGACAGCTAACTGAAACTCCAATATTTTACTGATGAGACGTCTGATTCACATGTGGATACCTAAATTTGCTGTCTCAATCTGTGAGTCGAATCTCCTTCACCTCAATGTTTACAGCTGAATGAGAGGAATCTCATCACCAGATGGAGTGATATTTTGCTGTCTGAACGTAAATATCCAGTAGGTATGAAGTGGAACAAGGGACATTTAGAGGCTTACTGGTTGCCTTATTTTCTGTGATCAGAATTTGTAATGAAATAGTCTTTTACTATATTGTGTTTATTACAGGTACTACATTTTGTTCTCATTGTTGCTTATTTTGTAAAAAAAGCTACTCTGTGGGTGAGGTCAAACATGAGAACTGTGCCAGATTAATAGTATAATCTCTCTGTTATATAATTGCTCTCACATTTTCCCCTTTTTGTTCTTACAAAACCTTGGCTTCACATTGAATGGATTTCTCTAATAGATTGAAGCCATGCTTTCTGCAGCAATTCCAATAATACTACTGCAAAATAATTTTCTCTGACTTCTACCCGTGTATTTATTTATTTGTCCATTTCTTTTCTGGCAACTTATTTCTTTTTCCCATAATGAGTTCAGTACTGTCAGTTTGGAGCCCTAAAGAACTTAATAGTAACTTCACTCAACGTTTGCTATGATCAGAAAAGCAGTATCAGCCATACCAAGGGGAAATTTAGGGATTCTCATTAAAATCCATATGCTTTTTAAAAGCTCTAAAACATATCTTCGCTTTCCTCCTGGACCTCTCTGACTGGAAACTGAAAAAAACACACTACCCTTTTACTACTAGATCACATTTGAAAAGTTACTTCCAAATCACAAAGATTAGGAAAAAATGCAGGGAATGTGTGGTGCCACAGAACCTAATTGTTCTCACTTGAGAACATTTTCTAATTTCCATGGTTCAGTTGAATTTTCAAGGTATCTTGTCTGCTTTTTTTGCCTTTGATCTACCTGGAGAATCCAAGCCATTAACAGTGACTCCAGCATCTTTGAGAGTGCTTTAGCCATGCATTGAATCTTATGCCCTGTTTCACACACTTCTGCACTCTCACAGTGTAAGCTTTTCTGTCCCAGCTGGTTAACTGATGGTGAAGGACTGAGTTCAAGGAAACACTTGTTTAAAATCTTGTGTAAAATGTTATTTAAACGCATGATTAGAGATGTATTCTTCAATTAATTTAAAATATGTTTCTATATTTAGCATGTTTAAACAGACTTCTTACATAGGGATGCATCAGACAGCTAGCTGCTTTGTGGAGTAAAGAAAATATTGGTGATTGTAGGCAGAGATGAAGATTAACAAATTAATCTGCTGAAGTGTGTGTGGTTTTCCACTTCACTCATTCTTTTCCCAGTATTAACACCTATTTTCTTACATTCCTCTTTTAAATGCCACGAGCATCAAATATGACCTCCAGCAGAACTTCTTTGGCAGATTGTCATTAGCTATTAGTCCCTCTTAGCAGAGGGGCAGCTAACAAGGCCTGTGTCACCAGACAATTCTTTGTTAAGAAAGAGTCTTTGTACGATGTGCTTCTCAAATAGCTGTTCATTGGAATTTTTTCCGTTCACTATTTATCTACATTGGAACAATCATGGATTGCTTCTTTAAGAGCTATACAGGCAGTGTCAGTTTTAGACTGAGTGGCTGCACTAATTCTTCCCCTTAAAGAATTTTTCAAATATTGCCTGTTACCCTTTATAGGGAACGAAAATGTACAGTCAGGCTAAAACTTTCTCATACATTCATCTCTTTTGTCATTCCTGCTTATATACATCTGTGAATCTTCTGCAGTAGAAAAGAAAAAGAAAGAATGATAGCACACCTAAGGGAAGTTGAGAGAAGCTGTAGATACACAAGTATTTCCTTAGGAAAATTAAAACTTTTTAGATTTTTTTAAAGTATCCATTAAACAAAAAAAGTCAGTCACTGTGAAGTGTAATGGGGCTGTGACCTGTCAGCTTCAGTCTCTGTCACCTTGGTTGCTCTGACTGAAAGACCTTTTTGTGCATAATGCTGCAACCAACAATGCCTTGAGAATCTCAGGGCTACCACGGAAAGAGCTTGTAAATAACAGCTTCCGTATCTGACTTTTACTACAAGCAGAAATCAGTGGATATTCTGCAGCAAGGCCTGCAGTTCAGTGTGGCTTGACTGCCCTCTAGTTAGGGGTTGACGTCTTCCCATTTAGAGAAAGGAGGATCCATTGTCCCAGGAACTCCAGTAAACACATCAGGATCAAGCCAAAATAATTTAACCTCCCCAAATGACAGCTTACCCATCTGTGACAGACTCCCTCATCACAGTGTCCTGTTCAAAACTGTTAAACAGCTGCCAATAAACAGATCCTTTTTAAATGCACTTCAAACAATAGTGTTTGTAAAGGTAAGTATTTGTAAGAGAAGTACTCTTTAAAGTCTGAGAAATATTTTAAATTAGATAGCTGTTTCTTTAGCAGCAGCAAGAATCCATATGGTTTGAAGCAGTTAGTATTTGATATGCTTGTTCACTGTGTTACTTTTCCCCAAGTCAATTTTTAAAGCTAAAATTTCTCCCTTTGGTTTTATATAGCCAGAATTATAACTGTAGCCGTTTTAAAATTAAGCTCCCTTATTGACTATGCGTGTTTGATAATTACACAAAAAGCATGGGCTTAAATTATCTTGGTACAAAAACATATTTAAGAGCTTGACAAGCCTACAAGAAAAATAATGATCTTGATAAACATTGGAATGGCTCACTTGCAACCTTTTTTGTTTAGTTGCATTTTCCTGCTTGCACTTTCAAAGGAAAGATGAAATGCACAGAGCAAAGAAATAAAGCCTATTACAATATCCCAGTAGAAGGGAAAAGTTTATTTTAGCTCCACTAACAAGTTTTAAAGCTCTTGAATTATTAGATTTGCTGTGAATTAAAACATACAATGCCTGTTAAAAAAAGTGGGAGATTCTGTTAAGCATATTAAGATCTGTTATGCTACATAAATACATCCATACCTGTATGAGAAACGTTTCTCCAAAGATCCTAACTATAGAGCTGATTATGAAATGCAGACTTCTATTGTGTATATGTGATTTTGTCTGGACTTCTTTTACAGTCAGTAATTAAACAGCATAGTGTTGGACTTATTGCAAGTATGAGAAAGTGCTAGGCAAAACAGAAATTATAATGAAATTTGAGATGTCAGTGACAATTAGCTGTGTTATGAATATTCATTTCATATTCATTCTGGATAGTGCCATTTTTCACTATCTTTAATGACTGAATAGTGTTTCAAGAAATAGAGATATAAATAATAGTCATGTGATAATTAACATGGTCTTTCCTGAATGTTGTAGCTCTTGTCAAGTGCCACGTGGGCTGGAGCAATGACTAGAAAGTTAATTTTCAGACATGGCCAGCTCAGTGTTTTTAGCAGGACCATTTGACATTCTTGCAGAATTGCTAATTTACAGGAAGATAAAAATCTGCTTGTAAGTGTTTTTACTCATGCTGTAGTCTCATTATAGAGGCTGAGTGCTACACTGGAATTACAGCAGTGTAAATCAGGACTTCACATGAGGGGTGAAAGGAAATGGAGTAATATTGAAGCAATACTCCCAAAGAACAGTCACTTCCAGTTAATTTTGAGAAATGTGATTCACTGTCCTGCTTTCAGACTAGCACATGCATACTGACAGAAAACTAAGTATGTGCTTCAATGCTTTTTTTCATCCAGGTTGGAGGCATTCTTGGCAGTGAAAGGGATAGCATTCTCTGTGCAAAAGGTAGTCTTTGGCTATGTGATCTTAATCTATTTTGAATACTTCTTAACATTAATAATGTTCTGCTAGTCTGCCCTACAAAGGTTGTGGTATAACCTCCCAATATTGTCCTAAAAAGTACTGGTGTGTGCTCATACTGATGAAATGCATTGAGTCTTTCATGCAATACCAGTATGTGAAGCTGCACAGTCCATGGAACAATGATGGGATTTCCCTTAGTCTAACTGAATGTTTTTAAAAGAAAGTCATAGTTTCAAAAGAAAAATATGTCACTGAAAACCAAAGGCCCTCAGAGAAAGAACATCACACAGAAATTTTCCATTCGGATTACAGAGCGATGCAAAAGAGCATAACATTTGTTAAATTAATTCTAGAGGACCTCCTTTGTGTAAGCCTAGTATGAAAATAAGTAAGACAAATGTATTACTGCCATTTCTTCTGCATCTCACAGATACCTGTCTTTTATTCAGTACCCTGCTTCATCTTGCATATGAGGGAATTGGAAATGGCTTTGAAATTACTTTGTTTCATCATGGCTAGTAAAATGCTGATAAAGCATATATGTTAGCTGATTATATCCATAGTCTCTATTATTTAAAACTCAGGCTTATATTTTATAGTTTATTCCAGAATATGGGTTTTCACTGTCTGAGAGGGAAAAGGAAAAAAGAAGAAAAGAAAAAGATAGAAGCAATGGGGAGAACATTCTTGCTTTGAAGTGTGGAAAACTAAAGTAGTAAAGTATAATGGAAATGAAACTGCACCTGGTTGTGAGGGAATACTGTAGGTAAAGCCCCACAGATACTGCTCTTAGCAACCCATGAAGCTCCATGGTAGTTGCCCTGAAGCATTCAAGAACCTTGGCTCTCAGTCAGTGAAGGGGATGCCTCAAAGAAGCTTACCTGTCAGGAAAGAGTTTTATGCCACCATACCCTTAAGACTGAATATGCAAAATCTCAGTCTGTACCCTGGGAAAATCGCATGCAGCAAAGTCGTTTAATTTCCTGTCTAGAGCTTCTAACCAGAAGCTACTCATAAAGAATGAGTTCCCTCAGAATGTGGTCAGGTTCCTTCACCAATGAACCAATGAAGATGATTTGCTTTTAAACATGGTGTTTTAAGTATTGAGAACATTATACAAAATGTCAGTTGTAGAAAATAGTCTTGGATTGCATGATCATAAGGTAATTGAGTTTTAATAAAATGGAGGAGTGAATAGAGGCCTGTAATGAAGGGTATCGGTTTGGAATAGGCAAACTAAGGTAGGCAAAAGTTATTAGTTACTCACATAGGCAACAGAGCTCAGATTAACATTTCACTTGAATGTGAAAGAGGCCTGGTAGTCCTTTGTCTTGCATGTTCTTGAACATTTATGCCAAGCAGAGAGCTAGAAGACATTGCAGGAAAGCACAAACTGGATAAACAACCAATACAAATGAGATATTAGGATTAAAGGGAAGCTGCAAAGGATATTACTATTATATAAAGGAACCTTACATCTTGTAGGATAAAATAAGAAGTTCCAGAAGTCAAGCTAAAATGAAACTTCTGTGGAACGTTAGACTTGACAATGTATTTGTTGACCATGCAAATACAAAATTAAAGAAGGAAAAGGAAAAAAAAAAGATTGCTAAGGACATTAAAAGTGGTATAACTGTTGCCCTCAAAGTAATTTGCTTTTGTTTTCAGTACAAGTAATGTTTAACAGCAATGGTCGCATTGCTCCAAGTTTCAGTGTCCCAAATAGAAAGCTTTATGAGTTCAAATTGTTCTATTTGAGAAGTGAAGTTAAGTTGGTTAGTGGAAACTACGTCCTTGTTAGAAACATTGGTGGCTAATCAATCCAACAGCATATTGGGAGACACTAAGCAAAGACCTTGAAAGTGTCAAACCCCTGCCTTCAATTTTAACCTCATAGTCACAATGCAGGACTGTTTCCATCCTTGGTTATTTGTTTTAAATTACTTAGCTAACTTTATTTATATTTATCTATTTCTAACTGTAATAATAACTCTTATTTCCCAATGTGCTACTTTTCTTTTCTCAGGGCAAAACTAAATATTAATTTAGTCTAGCTTATCTGACCCAAAGCCTTATCAACAACACTTGCCTTTTGTTTTCTCCTTTAACCCAAAGTTACTGGTCTTATTTTAACAGTTTCCTCCTCTAACTCCTCAGGAGTACACTGCATTCATATGCTTTTTCTGTTATTACCTCCATCACTTCTGTATCAGGCCTTCCAGCAAATACAGTTGCTGTGATAAGGGAAATGTTACTTACCCGTAGAAGCACCAGGAGAACCACATCCTGAACTTACAAAGAAGCACTAATGCCATTGCACAAGACACAAACGAAACTTCATCTGCAATGCTACTGCTAGTTGTACTCACCATTCAAGGTTATTTCAAACCCGAGCACTTAAAGAAAAGGGTTATTCTAATAATAATAAAAGAGCCTTTTAAAAAAAATAAGCTCTCTTTTTTCTTTTTTGAAAAAATTAGTCTTTGTGCCTCAGTCTAGAGAACTGAAGGCTATGAAGGTATATGATTGCACATTAGATATAGGCAAGAAATTAAACACAAAAGAGAATAAACTTTTAAGGGCAATACTGGTGCAAGAGTAATTGAATGATGATAAAAGTGACTGGTGCCATTGGTTTATGAAAGGGATTAAATTTATATATTCAGAGGTTCTTTGGGCCCTTACAGTCCTGATTCCTTTGCTCTTTTTAAAGGATACAATTTATGTTCCTGGAGCATTGGCCTTTCTCATTGCCTATACTGTGTAAAAACCAGTTATTTTTAAATTTTCTGATCCAACTGAGAAAAATAAGAGAGTAATATGAAACAGAATACTTAATTTTATTGCCATTGTATCCTTTTTTTGAAGGGGCAGGGAAATGTTTTACTTAGGTTTTTTGGTTTTGTTTTGAAGCATGGAGTAAATCTCCTCAAAAAAATCCAAACTACATTTGCTAGTATTTTTGGTCTCTTCTGAACTGGATTTCTGAGTGAAGTTCATAAAAAAATATCACCTAACTCCATTGTTGACCCAATCAGAGGACCATAACCATAGCTCCTTTTTGGTGCCCATTGCTCATATAAATATTAAATACACCCATTTTGCACATTCAGAGCTCTACTAGGTAAGGGCTGAGGTTGTCTGTTGTGTCTGCCCATTGCCTGGATGCCCAAGGAAGCAGGAAGAGCTCCTTGTACCGGTTTGTCTGATTCATTGCAGGCCTATGCAAAAGCAGATACAATCTAGCCCATGTTTATCATCTGTCCTTCCAGTACCAGGGGGCAATAAAGGAAAGAATAACAGATGTAGCCATGTGTATAGTATCAAGTGGGAAATAACTCTGAGAAACATTTTGCATTTAGCTTTAAAACCTTAAAAGAATCAATTGAGTGACTGTCAGGCAGAAGGTCATTCAATCCTTGGAGAAAGAAGGAAAAATGTCCTATGCTGTGTCTGGAGATAGCTGAGATACAGATGGTACTTAAAGCAAACTCTCTGACCCAGAGCTCAAAGTCTATATTGAAACTGACTCCCAGACTTAAATATTTTCTGTTCAGTTTAACAGGACTATGTAACTTGCAGGATGGTATGTATTTAGAATCCAGGAGAGCTCTATATGAAAAATTACTACAGACAATGCATGCCAAGTATCTTTCTTCCTATGCATATATAATAAATCCACTTCTATAAAAGTTGAAAATTATTCTTACATGCCAAGGTGTATCTTAATATTTTGTGGATACATATGGGGGAATGACAGGCTTATAGAGTTTTCCAAGCCTGCAAGGACATTTTAAGAACTCAGTGAAATTGCAGTTCTTGCATTCAGAGAAGTACAAAGCTTTTTTTCCAATTTCACCTGGTATCCTATGAGTTGGGAGTAAGGTCCAGTGGGGGTTCAGCTGACAATGGCTGGTATTCATTCCTACATCCTACCAGCTGTCAGAATTGCGTAATGAGAAACAACTGGTGAAACAGCAAGGGCTGAAACAGGGAAACAGCACCATGAAAGACTACGCCCATGGAGGGAGCTCAGGTGTAGTGTCTGCAGGAGCAGTGAATCAGGTGCCTTACATGAAATGTCAGCCTGAAATGTTACACTACAAAAGGCTGCAGAGCCAAAGCTCAGGAGGTTGCCATTGAGCAGTGTAAGAACAAAGCTGTGTGGTCAAAATCTCAGTGCTGTATGTAGGGACCTGTACACTTAACAGCTGACACTGTCAAGCTAGCAAGGCAGAATCATAAATGGTGATTGCAGTAATTAAATTTCCACATGACTAGGCACAACCACAGCATTGTCCAGTATTTTATAGCAATATTCCTAGACAGCTCATGACCTGAGCTTCCAAAAAAAAAGGCTATGCTCTTTTCCTAGTACTGTTTGCACCATCTCCTACTTTTTCTCTGTGTTTATGACATTACTGTTCTTTTTATCTTTGCTTGTTTTGCTAATAGCACCTCACAGTTTGTATTACAGAAAGCTGGTGCTATTAAGATTTGCATTATTTTACATATTCACTTCCAGTTTACTTCTTCCACAATGTTGTTTTCATATTGTGTCTTTACACCTTCTGTGTGCAACTGCAAGGATTTTACTGTTACTTTGAGAAAACTATAGAAAATTATAGTCCAATCAAAATGGTTAATGTTCTCTTAGATATTCCAATGTGCAAAGCTCCGATATGCCACAGACTGATCCAAAGAAAATTCACCAGAAAACTTCTTTTACAACTAACACTTTCTCTGTATTAACAGTTCAACGAGACTTTTTGCAAGTTGTGGACCAAAACTTGCAATAAATGGAGTATGCTGGACTAGATTATTCTAGAGGTCTTTTCCAACCTAAATGATTCTGTGATTCTATGTGCTAGACAGTTTGCATTTTCCAATTAGAAAAATAGCCTGACCAAGTCAGAAAGAGCAACACAGAATGAAGGGTGTAAGCAAGCCATGAAAAGAGTTACAAGATATAGGTAGAGTTACACTGATTAAGCAATTAAAATGCTGCTTAAAATTTTGTTTTGAACAGGGTGTCTCACATGTATAGGAGAGAATAAACTGTCCATCAGAATATGACTGCCAGGCACATGTGCAACAGACATTTTGACAACTCTTCCATTGTGCTTACCTCATATGCACTGAAACAGTGGTGAGAGACAATAACATTTCAAAAATTAAGCCTGCAGTGAAAAATTTGGAGGAGATCTCAGGCCAGGGACCAGCACAGCTGTAGGAAATCTGTAAAAGACTCTAGGGCTGCTGTCCTTTCTCAGTATAACAGCACTTTCTTTACTCAAAGGGCCAATGCAAAGGGCCTCAATTTTTGAACCCAAAGCCTGGAGCATGAAAATGAAAAAGCTTTCTGTCTCCTTTGCATCCCTGATCCAGGATGGGGAGAGAGAGAGAGATGAAAATGTTGACCCATCTTTCCTACTCACTTGCTCCAATGAGAGCTATAGGAACAATACAAATGTTTGCAACTATAGCTTGATTAGAAAGAGAAAGATCTTAAGATACAACCAAAGCACTGCAGCTCCCCTTTCTTACTGTGGCTGTAAGACATCCTGTCACCTTTGCAGAGGCCTTTTGGTGTAAGTACAGATGTTATGGACTCAAGTGATGAAGCCCATTTCCACCTTCAGATGCACTGTAACATCAGTGGAGGAGTCATGTTTATAGCAGTCCCTGCGGGATGTTACCTGCCTGCCCACTTACAGGCTAGTGGAAGCCTTGCCATCAGAATGCTGGACCAGAAGCAGGTAATTTGCAAGGACCTAGTAACTTTTGTCATGAGCTCACCTTCTCCTATGGCTGCAGAGAAGCAACTCAGAAAAAGCAGACAAGGTGCCTATAAGAGGTGTATATCCAAGTCTGGATCCTTCTTCCATGACAAGGTATCTGCCTTGACATTTTGCTTCCTAGATGCCAAAGGAAAGTGAGGGGGAAGCACAAAAAGAAGGAGGCCCAACTGGAAAAGTTGGGAGAGAGGCACTTCGTGCCTTGATACTATTCCAGATTGTCATGACTGGTCATCATCATTTTCTATCCTTCTGCCCCCTCATAGTTGTGCTGCCAATCCTCAAAGGCAGCTTTGATTGCCAGGAGCTCGTTGTCTCAAGCATAATTCTTCTCAGTGTGGTGCACTGTCCAGAGAAAAAGGTACAGATTAGAGCATCTATTTCTACAGTAAAAGACTGCGGTTAGGATAAAAACTGTAGTGAATACCCATTTTACTTTCTCAAAAGCCCCTTCTGCTTCAGGCATCCATGAAAATCAAGCACTTTTTTGGGTGAGTGCTCTTATGGCAGCCACAATATTAGAAATCCCCTTCATAAACTGTTCTTACAGGCTGGTAAATCCTGAAAACCATTGCATTTCTGCTAGAAGGAAGCTGCCAGTTGTGATGTCATCAGTCTCCTTGGAGTCTATGTGCACAGTTATCCCAGGAACTCCACTCTCTGTTGGTGAAAGGAGCATTTCTTCAGTTTGATACAGAGTCAGCGCTGCTGCAAGTGATGGAAAATGTCCCGGGTGCTGTCAATGCATACCCTTTGAGAGATGCAGAATGCCAGGATGTCACTGAGGTATACCATGGCACAGTTATGAAGCAAGTCCTTCAGGACAGCATTTGCAGAATACTGGAATGTGGCTCAAGCATTGCAGAGACTGGATGGCTTTACAGGATTCTCATAGTGGTCCCTTGTAGATCCACTGTGGTGAACTAGGCATCCCTCTGGAGATTTTCACAGACCTCCACGGTAAAAGGCAGGTGGTGCTGGTTCTTCACTTTGTTGTCTTTCTGCTTCCTGTCAATCCATTCAGGGGCAGAGACTCCTCTTCTTCTTTATGAGAAAAAACATGGAAGCCCTCACAGGGGAGTTGGAGGGTTAGATGAACCCATATACTGGATTGTTCTTGAGTTACTCTTCCAGGGCTGCTGATTCGGAATCTGACCAGGCATAGGTATTCCCAGAGAGCACTTCCTCTGGAGGGTGCCTGAGTGAGAGGTCACACGTGATGATCTCTCATACTATCAGAACAGTGAAAGATCTCTTTGTATTAGATACAGAAAAAGTGGAAGGCAGCAATTCTGTAATTCCTAACATGATTGTAGCATCCA
Organism: Eurystomus gularis; assembly: GCA_013400335.1. Classification (NCBI taxonomy): domain Eukaryota; kingdom Metazoa; phylum Chordata; class Aves; order Coraciiformes; family Coraciidae; genus Eurystomus; species Eurystomus gularis. The sequence goes on from VZZY01016145.1 coordinate 33,796, forward strand.
CTGTATGTGTGCACATAGCTTAGTAAAGTGTCTCCCTGAAACTAGAAGGATGCTGGGACATTGAAAATGATTGTTGCTGGGGTAAAACCACTACTTTGGTAACATTTAAAATGCTAAATCTAGATATACACATTAAATCCTATATACATCCTTCTACAATTGCCATAAAGAAACCTGAGTGCCCCTGTCGGGATGTAGCATGTTGTATATCTACAGGATATACGTAACCCATAGAAATCAGTATATCACCTCAACCTGAAAATGCCATCAGCATGTAATGAAGGAAAAAACAGTAGTGAAATGATGCAGAAATGAATGATACCAGAGGCCTGCTAATAAAACAATATTATACCTTCTTGGTCAGTATGCCTAGTATACCTTACAGAAAATCCTTATTTATGATGTACAGTATAGTCTGGAAGTAGTCATGTGTACAAATACCATCTTGAAAAGTACCATTGAGTTGGAACACCAAATGCACCCATTATAATTGCCTACACCCACAGCACTCATTACAAGCTATCATGACCGTGTTGTATGTGCCTTTCAGTCTTCTTGGCAGCTTGTTCTGTATGAGGGGTGATTTGGAAAGGGAGCATTTTCCAAAAAAGACAAATTGTTCCAATGATGGGCCAGGGGAGAAAATGGAAATACAGAAATATGATGACAAATATGATGTTTGGCTTTGCTTCAGTCTTTTCAGTACTACGGTATGTAGCATGCTCAGAACTGCAATCTTCTGAAAGAATGGAGTTTTCAGCATTGTCATGGTATTTAAAAACAAAACATCTGACAGTGAACAAAAAACCCTCAAGATTTTTCAGTCTCAGGGGATCAACAAGATTTGATTACTTAAACTGGCACTGTCAACACAAATGCCCTTCAGGTTCTTCTTTGGTGTCTCTATGTATTGCATTAGTGTAAGGTATGTGCCATTTCAGAATTTCATCTTATCTTGCACCATAGAATGGTTTCTGAATTTGTACAGCCTGAAGCAGCTGTTGAGTTGAAAACAATGTCTTTGTCAAAGAACAATGCTTTGTGTCATAGAAGGAAAATATAGTTGATTTTGAATGTAGGAAAACTAGCTACATAGTAATTCAACACAGTACATAATCTTTTACAGGAAAACTTCTAGTCTGAAGTTCTTTTGAAAACAGTTTGCATTTTTGGAAGAAGGTACAAGTAAAGTATTTCAATAAATGGGGAAAATTACTACTTTTAGGTGATATGACAGTACACCTTTCCGTATGTACGCTACTACCCAAATGGTAACACATATGAATAGTAACTTGGTTACATTGATTTAAAAGCATCCCTTCCAGTACCTTATGTTTGATATTGCCAAGTTCTTGTTAAGCAGATAAAAGAAAGCATTAAAATGGTCATTCATATTCCTAGTTAGCAATATTAATTCTGTGAGTAGTAATGAACTTCATTGAAGGCTATGTGATATATTCTTAGCTGTATTGCTTTGTCATGAGAAAAGTTCTTTCCAATAGAAATGCCTACTTTGGGCTGAAAGGTAATTGTGATGATTTTTTAAATTAAGGGCAGAAATGTTCATTTTCACGCTTTATCAGCCATGACCCCTTTTTGCTGCCTGTATTCACCTGGTGTGTTTATTCCGATATCTTGGGTCATGTGAACTGAACAAATTCTCTGGAGTGGACTGTGCTGTTCATGAACAGCTAAACTGTGGCAGCTATCAAACACCTTGGAATTTAGGCTTCTTGAGAGCAAAGAAACTATGGGTCTTTCTTAGCTCAAACTATAGTGAGGGAACTGAAGAACAGGAAAACATCGTGAACTCATTAATCATAACGTGAGGGAACTTCAGAGGCATCTGTGAGAGTGTTTTATCTGTTGATCCACATAGTGGAAGGAGGTGTTACGCTAATCCTTTCATCCCAGGTGCTGCGAACAGTGCAGTACAGGTTGAGCCATCACAACAATAGCTGACAAACTTGACCTCTGATAAGACAATAAATACAAAGTTCTTTAGCCAGGAGCTGGTTATGCTTAGTCTGTCTCTGAAAAAAAGATTGTTTAGCTTGAGTTGTAAACATTTTCTCCTGTTTATCCAGTGTAAATCAAAGTGTTCTCAGTGCTGGTAAAGAAAATGAAGCATTCTTTGCTTGTTACATGAAAAGGACTGAGGCTAATACTCCTATTCATCATTAAACTTTATTTGGAACACGTGTCATGGATGCTGGATGACTTTTGTGAATCCTCTTTAAAATTACAAATTACCTTCTTGAACCTTGATATCAGCTGTTACTTTTCCTATTAATATAGAAAATCAATGCAGATTAATATAGAAATCATCTAAAATTATCAGCAGCCATTATGTCAGCTCTTGTACACATATGACACGAGATACTACTTGTCTCTGAAACTTTCCATTCCGAATGTGTGGGAAGCAATATGCCAGATGAAAGAGAAGAGGAAAGGAGATACGTAAAAGTTAAGAGGACTACTTAACATCTGGTATGTAGCATTTGTAAAGTTAAGTTAATTTTAGTTAATGAATTATTGTATTGTGAAATACATGGTAGTCTGCAAATAGCTGACTGGTTCCTGGGAAGGTGAGAAACCCAGTCATCATGAAAAGGGTATTTTTTGAAATTGTGTCATAATTGTTTCAAATATAGTAACCTTCTGCTGAAGCTTATGGTTCTTATAAAGGTTAATTCCAATATGGGAAGCCTATAGATCTGATGAAATGGTCTACTTTGAATACTGCTTGTGCAAAGTCTCTGTAGAAAGGAATTGTTATTTTGCTTCTGTAAAAACTGCAAGATAAACAACTTTTGATCACTATGTATTTCTACCATATTACATCTCCCAGTCGTTACCGTTATATTTATCTTTCTCAGAATGTACTGTAAGATTGCACCTACATACAGCTATACGTTGCCTCTGAAAAGGAAGTTCCTCTAGGCCTGACTGGAAATTCATGTCTGTCTCTTGCAACTAGCAGTTATGTGCGTAAATCAGCTGAGCTCACTGATCTGACAGAAAGTCTTTTTTCCCTTTTTTAATGGATTCATTTGCTATCAGATCAGTGAGCTGTTCCACTTCCTTCTTTGATTGCACCACAATTAGATTTGAAACAAATGAATAAGCAACGGTGTATGGTGCCAGAAAGAAGAGGAAGAATAGAGCAGACTAAGAGTGAACTACATAGCTGTGCTAGCATATTGTATAACAAAACCATACCTTTACTTCTGTATCTGGAAAGTCTAGCAATCAAAGTAAAAGAGTTAGCAGATTGACACTGGCTTTACTATTGCAATCAATTATCCTGTTTCATCCTTTTGTTTTATTTTACATGTGCCCTCTTGTGTCTACAGATGGTGAAGTGTCAGTCCTTTCAAATTATGGTAACAAGGCAAAATACTGCCAAAAGCATTTACCATGCCCTTAATGGGATTGGATTTCCTTTCAATGACAGTGAACCAAATTATATTATGGAAATATAAAGAAAATGTTTTTGTTACAGGATCCCATACCAATCCTACTATTTCTGTGCTACTGTCAACTTTTACCCTGTGTAGCAAAGTTCAGTGTTACTTTTCATGTTGTTACCAGTTTATCTCATAAAAATGTTTTATGTTTCACTCTATCCATATCACTGTACATAAGTAATTTGGAGTTTGTACTCTATATCAGACACAAAGTTTGCTGGCCTTGTTCCATGCTAAAAAAATGCGTTATTTCCACATAAACCACTTTATGGTAAATCAGCCTCATGATGACTTTGATTATCTGACAATGGAGTGTTTCAACCTGGATTCACCAGCCAGCTGTTTACCGGGAAGGAAAGTAATAACAGTAATAACAACTAGGATACACCCAATCTTTTTTTAAGAATTGATAGCTAGGAATGGCACAGATGTGACAGTTGTCACTCTAGAAATAATAGTTTTAGAGCAAACTAAAATAATCACATATTATTGGTTTATTAAAGGAATGGATATCACCTTGTCTGTCACTAGTTTCAGATGTTTTAATCTTGTATTTCTACAATAAACTAGTCAGGCATGAGAAATTGTTTAAGATTGCCGATAGAGAAGGCACTTTCATCTTCACTGTCATAGTTTAACATAGATCTCTACTTTTGTTAATGTTCATTTCCACTGTGGAGACCAGTACGAAAATGTTCATGCTTTGCTTCCGATTTCTCAGACAGGGATAACTATCTTAGAACAGAATTGTCATGATTTGCACAAATCAGTAGAAATTGGACAGGTTTTGTAGAGGATCTCAAGAGCAAGCAGTGACTGCACTTTCGCAGTTCAGGCCTCTGCAAAAAAGAGACATGACATTGAAGAGGAACTTGTACTAACAATATTCATACAGTAGCTATTCCTGAGTTAGTAGCAATCCTGTTTTAAATTACATCTGTGCACATAAAATCATTAATCTGTACTTTCCCAATGGGAATTTAGACTATACTTTCTAATATTATAAATCAAGCAGCTTTGAAATTAATGAAATACATTTTTAATAGTTTAAAAGACTGTTATTATGGGCAGTATCAATTAGATGCAAAAGATGAGATGACTAGCTCAATTTTCACTCCTTTAAAAGTTATCTCAGCATAGCATTACATGCTACATATAGTATGACTTTCCATTTTTATGGATCCTCTTGCAGTGTCATTTATTTTGATTTAAACAAAGGTTAGGAATACATTAATTGTTGCTGAAGGTATATTCATAACTTTATTTTAAATTTCCCAGTGATTTTGTTGTATGTTTATCTAAGTAATGAAGACATTTTCTTGATTTGTTTTGCAACACGCGACACTAGGGAAGAATAATGGTTTAATCATCTTCGAAAAAATAAGAATAGTAGCAACATTTATAAATATATTAAAGGAGGAAAATGTTTAGAAAAGATCTATTAAAATATATTTCCCTTGAGGAAATATAATATCAGCTTGCATGATTAATTTACAGCATCTCAAGTATTCACTGAAACCCATCTTAAGCTTCTTTATGTGATCAATTCTGTTTTACTGCTGTAAGATTTATGCAATAAAGCAAATAAATGGTTGATTTATCTCACTGGTCCACCTATTTGACAAAGCATAAGTTAGAAAGGATGAAGATAGAAGAAGTCAACATAAAATAATTGATTGTATGTTAATGTTGTTTCGATTTTTGGAGGTAGTTATTTTAGAATTTTTATAATTTTGAATGTTTTCCTAACAAATCGGGCACTCCAGAAAGAAAAGATTCAATTCAACCAGTTATTTTTTGCATTCTAACTCGAGTATTTTATGTGGTCTCAATATTTTAGAAAGTTCAAAGATTCTGCTTTTTGAATGGAAACTGAAGTTCTCTGTTTAGGTCAGGAGTACACAGTGCAATGGAAATATGCTATAAGCCTCCTACATGCCCGAAGTGCCTGAACAATGTCCTGGTGATATCATCACTAGAAATGTCAGACTAATCTACTTTCTCTGGATATATTACTCACAATAACTTTTTTATCCTGCTAGAAAAAATAAAGATAAGCAGGGATGATGGTTGTCTAAGACAAAAAATAAAGTTAAGTCCAGATAACATAAAAGTTTGGAAAAGACACTGTATAAGGATAACACTTGGAGAGCTTATGTTGTAAAATGAGTGTCTTTTGTCAAAGAAACTGAGGTTAAAAAGGAATCATTGTGATAAACTGAATTTTCTATCAATGGCATTGTAGTCATTGATTGTGGGTGCTAAAATCTTTTTATACAGTCACTGTCATGATTTTTAGTGATGTCAAAACTTTATGTACACCTCTGTCAGTAGAAGGTATTGTGGGCCTGGATCCTGCAGTATATAGTATGTAGGAAGACTTGTACAGAACATTCCCAACCCACACATACAGCCAAAATCAGGATCAACAAAGCTTCAGAAACTAGTGATGAGAACAGAATGCAACTCCCCACTGATACAAGAATACATGGACAACCAAATTTTCCCTGGTTGCTGCCTTGGCATCTCATTTACAGTCTGCAACTGAAGGTGTGGCTGATTTTTTTTATTAGGTGTCCATAAGTTCAGTCCTAGGTATACTCATGATTAGCATGGATCATAAAGTAGACTCATGGAATCCTTTAGGTTGGAAAAACCCTTTAAGATCATCGCATCCAACTGTTACTTCGGTCCACCACTTAACCATGTCCTTCAGCACCACATCTACATGTCTTTTAAATACCTTCAGAGATGATGATTCCACCACTTTCCTGGACAACCTGCTCCAGTGCTTGATAATGCTTTGGGTGAAAAAACTTTTCCTAATATCCAATCTAAACCTTCCCTGGTGCAACCTGAAGCTGTTTCATCTTGTCCTACTGCTTGCTACATGGGAGAACAGACTGACACCCACCTCACTACAACCTCCTTTCACTCTCCCACGAGGCTTCTTTCTCCAGGCTAAACAACCCCAGTTGTCAGACGCTCCGCATAAGACTTGTGCTCTAGACCCTTTGTCAGCTTTGTTGCCCTTCTTTGGACATGTTCCAGCATCTCAGTGTCTTTCTTGTAGCGAGGGGCCCAAGCTGAACACAGTACTCAAGGTGAAGCCTCACCAATGCTGAGTACAGGGGCATGATCACTTCCCTAGTCCTGCTGGTCACACTATTTCTGATACAAACCAGGATGCCGTTGGCCTTCTTGGCCACCTGGGCACACTATGGCCCATATTCAGCCAACTGTTTAGCAACACCTTCAGGTCCCTTTCTGCCAGGCAGTGTTCCAGCCACTCTTTCCCAAGCCTGTAGCGTTGTATGGGGTTGTTGTGATACAAGTGCAGGACCCAGCAGTTGGCCTTATTCAACCTCATATCATCAATGGCCTCAGCCCATCGATCCAGACTGTCCAGAGCCCTCTGTAGAGCCTTTCTATCCTCAAGTAGATCAACACACCCTCTCAACTCGACATTCTCTGCAAACTTGCTGAGGGTGCCCTCAATCCCCTCATCCAGATCATTGATAAAGATATTAAATGGAACTGACCCCAGTACTGAGCCCTGGGGAACACCACTTGTGACTAGCCACCAACTGGGATTAGTGACATTCACCAATGCTCTTTGGGCCCAGCCATTCACCCAAATTTTTACCCAGCAAAGCATATGTCCATCTAAGCCACGGGCAGCCAGTCTCTCCAGAAGAATGCTGTTGGAAACACTGACAAAGTCACAGAGGAGAAAATAAACAATCTTCTGCAAAGTAGTATGCAACCTTTACTATTAAGCAGCTAGGCCAGTATGGCAGATTTTTTTTTCTACATAGTCATAATTCACAGGATGTCCTTTGTTTCTGATATTAGCATGACCACACCTCCTGCTAGAAACATAGACGTGCATATGGAATGCATTTACTTCCATTTTCTAATAAATAAGATAAGTGAGCAAAATGAAATTTCACCAGACTTAGTTGGAGAGTTTTTGATTTTTTTTTATATGACTTGAATGTTAAAAACAGTCTTGCCGTGGAGGAAGTGCTGTTCAAAACACAGAGAAATTTTGATACATCTGCTGACCATGATGATAGCTGCTCACCCACAGCAGAAATGCCTTAAATTTCACCTTACTTCTCCAAGAGAAAAATAAATGAATGGATGTGACTCTGAAACTAGTAGAAAGGGGTTTGAAATCAGGAGTATAGGTTTTAGTTTTGAGATTTTTTCCTTTTAAACATTGTTTTAAGCTTGTCTTAGTGGTCAGTCAGTTATGCATCTTTTGTGTGTTGACTTTTCATAAGGAGTTACATGACTTCCATTTACACCTCTGGGATCAAAACAAGGCTATGAACTTCCTATGTGCTGATGCAGTGACTGGAGTGAGGGTGCATTTCAGGATCATAGGCTGTCTCTCAGTCACCTCCTGTCTGTCCCATTGAGTGGGATTCTTTCATTCACTTCATAGACTTTAAACTGATGAGCAGTACTGGGCCTCAAATTTGCTTTAGAAATAAATTGGGGGTTGACTGTGTCATCGTAGGAGGTAGGCCTTCATGACAGAAAAATCTGTCTGAAGCTGGAAGGCGCTGTAAGAGGCACTGCACCACATACGAGCTTCTTCTTGTGTCCCTGGGATGCCATACAGACAGGCAGTACTTTACTTCAGGCAGCTGGGTGGGACAGAACAATACTTGCCTCTTTTTGTGCAGAATAGCTCATTGTTGGTTGATGGAGAAGGAGATGGAGCTGACACTCCACTCTTCCCACCCATTTTTATGTGTTTGTTACAGGCAAGTTGTGATGAAAAGCATTCATTTATGTCTCCTCTTGTTTGGAACTCAGATGTGAGACAGCCTGTGGGTATCATATAAGAGTAGCACATAGCCTGTGCTATCTTGACCCATTTAAAAATTGCATTGCAAAAAAGGTGTTTCAGATGCTACACCCAGTCCAAGGGAAAGAAATATATGTTGGGGAAATTTTAAAATGTAATTGTTTTAAAAGACAGAGGATTTGACAGACAGAAGTTGGCAGCACCTGTTTTACGGTCCCTTTCCCTTGTATTTTCAATTACTCTTTTTTCATTACTAGAGTAATACAGAAGAAACACTGCAAAAATGTATTATTCTTAGATCTAACAAATATCAGGCTCATACTAGCAATAAGACAGAGTATTCATTACCGGGTCATAAATGCAGTCCTCAGAGGATAAGATACATTTATGAAAGTTTCTGTCATTTTTTTTGTCCCATCTTAGTGTTTCTAAAGCATCTTATAGAAGTTGTTGTGAGCATCTGGTTGAGCTTTTTGAAAACAGGTCTGACCTTAGGCATTCCAGTCAGTCCTACATGCCTGCAGTGTTGCTTTGCTCTGAAAAACATCTGCAAAATGGCTTTGCCAATTTCCACTCTATATATGCTTCAGCAATTCCAAATCAAGTTAACTTCATTAGGAAAAGAAAACTAGGTCTCCTTCTGAATTCATTCTTGAGGAGAAACATCTTTTGTGGAGACATCCTTCAAAGACAATGTGGAGGGTGAGACCAGTAAGTGGTGAGGATGAAGAGATGTGCAGTAGGATATCAGCTCCCTCATCATGGGCAAAACCTGTCAGCATCCCTTGCTCCTAGGGTAGACATTCCTTTTGAAACTTGTGATACAGTATTTACCATATTTACGCTGGATGGCACGTGAGTGGTATTTACTGAGTAAATATTCTGTTTTACTACAGCATTCAAAATGTTCAGGATTGTTTTCAAAAGGGTTTAGGCCCATGGTGGGAGCTAGAACTTGTTCAAATTTGTGCACTCTGACTATTTCATAATTCCTGAGGAATATAGCCCATGGTTGATAGAGAGGGGAGTGCTTTCTAATAGTGAGGTCAAAAATGTGTATTTTAAATGATTTTCAATAGATTTGGTTTGGTGATTAAGGCAGAAATGTTAATGGAAACAGATTATCAGAGGCAGCACGTAGGGGAATACGCTTTCTTGAATGCAATCATGCTTTACTTAAATCCTCTAGTGTATTTGTGTATATGCTGTTCCTGTTTTTTTAATGAGGTTTAAATCCAAGACTGTGTTCAACAAATACCCTGCCTAGTATCTTTGATCCTTGTCATTTTGTAAACAACCTATTTTTCCCAGTAAAGTTCCTTACAAGCATATCATTTTACTTCTGCACACAACCAGAGGTATGGCTACTATGGCAAAACTGAGCAATTCAGTGCCTGCCTTGTAGCTAAGTGTGTGTGATATCACGAAGTGTGCATTCCCTCACTTAAGTCAGAACAGAGGCTGCTCCAGTGCATATTGGGACTCTGGGCTTCCACAGACAGCACTGAATCCAAAGGTAATTTCCTCAAAAAACAGATCAGGATAAGAATGCACCAGCCACCTTTCTGTAAAAATACCACAGAGGATTCAAAGTCAAAGCCAGAATCCAATCCCTCAGGAGGCTTCATGAAGTCTGAATGCTGTTTTGCAGGTTGACTGCCTGGGGACTAATAGTTCTGGGAACCTCTGGGGTTTGGGGCTGTCCAAGCTTCTGTGGAGTCAATTTATACAAAGTCAGGTATTCTACTCTACCTCTTGCCTGGGCAGACTTTTGTCACAAAGTACACGTGAGGCAGACAATTTTAGAAGATTTATTCTCTTCAAGGAAGTGGCTAGTCTGCTGCAATTTATTCCTGTGTGAGCTAGTTCCCACAGCTACAACCCTGCTTCACTTGAAGGAGCTGTAGTTCCTGGTGAAGAAAAGTAGGCAGGCATCCATGATCACTGGAGCCTGTTCAGGTCCATCAACATTCAGTACACTGAGGCATCTGCACATGGCGTACTGGGGTTAATGAACTGAACCCTTAGACTTAGTGATTAGACCTAGTTAAAAATAGTTACTGATGAGGCAAGAAACTCATATTCTATTCTTTTTTCGGTGTATTTTTTAAAATCCACTTGGTCCCTAGCCTAGAGTAAAGGTAAGAAGAACAAACACTAAGCCTTTTTTGTTTCAGGTGTATCATTGTGCAGCCAGGAATATTGCAAGGAGGAGGGAGAATGTGGCACTACAACCTAGCACAGAGGATGTGATTTTGATGGGATCCTTAAAACAAAACAAAACTACTTGAGTAGTTCTTTACACAGAATCTGATTTAAAAGATACTTGAATCTGTGAACAGCTTGACATTACATTGTGAGACATCCACCAAAGAAGTACTAACCAGAACCTGCAAACTCACAATTCAGCCAAGTACTTCTCTGATATAGTAAAATTTAATAACTCTGCTATACTAACAGCCATGCCACTTCCAGATACTGCACCTAAGTATCTCCTTAGTCCCCTTATCTCTTTCTATGATTTAAAGTGTTGCAGAAGTGTATGTCTCGTTCCCTCTTCAGAATCCCAGTGAATAACTTTTTTTGCAGTTTATAGATGATAGCTGTGAACTATCTTTAAAGTATGGCCATTAGGTGATGGTTACGGTATTGCAGCTGGCGATACACCTCATTTGCAATAGGAGGAATTGAACTGTGAGATCCACAGTCTTTGTTCATACAGTTGTTCGGTAGTAAATCAAAACCTTTTTATTATAGATATTAAACAGCAGAAATTTAGTCAACAAGTAAATAACTGCATTTATTTGGCAAAGGGACCAAGGAGCATTTATTTTAATTATTTATCATTTTGTAAGCCTTAAGGACTTAGCCAGGATTTCAGTTTATCTTTCTTATTGTAAGATTGAAACACTTCTTTCCACTAACTCACAGGCTTGCCAGTCAGAAATGTTCTGCCACACTTTTCACTTTAGGACACTATATATTTTCTATGAGTAGAATATCCCCTACAGAGATGTCTGGGAAATAAGCCAGTTATAATGGTCTCAGGAGAATCTGCAGGATTGCAGAAAGACGAAAACATATATTTAAGTACATGGATATCTCAAATTAGTACAGCAAATGGCAATTGACAGCTTTTGATGTATCTTGGCACTAATGTCAGATCAAACTGTGTATGAGGCTTTAAATCAAAATGTATTTATCTTTTTGTTGACATTAATACAGATCTGAATCTGTAGCTTCTGAATTATGTCTACTTATATTCCGTATCATTTTTTTCCAAATTTTAATACTGTTTGTGTGGTTTTGGCCTATCAGGCAACTGTATATCTCCTAAGTGAGCAGAGCAGTGTCATTGCTAGGAATGACAGGATCATTTTCAAGTCACTGTGTTTGTTAATTCTGATGGCAAAGTGCTCAATTGCAGTTTACATGTGCTTAGCCATGGGCGCCTATGCATCTCTGAGAAAGATGACCTCTGGCAAATATTGATCATTTTTTCCATGTGGAGTCAGCCCAAAGCATTCCAGATGTCAGAGCTCTGACTTGCCAGAGTGACAGATTTTGAACAAAAATTCTCAGGAACAGAGCTTACTGGTGGAATATGCAGATCCTCTGCTATTTATAGAGAACACTAGTGTAATCAAATATCAACATAAGTACACCTTTAAATGGAAAAGCATGGTGAAAACGTCTTCTGCTATCATTGGATATAGCTGTTCTACCTTTTGAAAGTCTGTATGAACAAGTACCACAGGTTAATTAAGCATACTTTATCAGAGTAAGTTTAAACACTTGACAGTACATATATTGTAAAAAAGTGAACCCTCCTCACCCGTACCTTTTAGTCAGATAGTGTGCTGATGTGGAGTTTTTAAAAGGGTGAAGATTCAGGAATAATTTCAAACTCTCCTGACTCAAATGTTAAATCAACAAACAATCAGAGCAATAACTAATCATGCTTATTTAAAACTTGGAATTTTCACTTCTTTTTGGCAATATTTGACAATTTTTAATTGTATCACATTATTTCTCATTTTCATTACTCTTATGACGTTGTTGTGTGGCATATCAGTAGCAATTATAATGTGTTTCATTGCTACTGATGTGTTATAATGGCATGTATTGATCAAATAAATTTTTAGGTATACATTTTATTTTGTTATTGTCTTATTTTTAAATTATTAGGGCCTAATGCTACTTAACACTGAGTAAAACTTCTAGATCAAAGTGTCGCCTGTCTGTGCTGTAATGAAAAGAAGCTAAGCATCAAATGTACTAATTAGAAAAGCAGCAGTTTTCCTGTTAATATCTTAGCCTGAAATACTTTTTTCTAGGAAGATGAAAACATCATCTATCTTTAGAAGTTGCAAAGCATACAGCTGTTTATTAAAAAAAAACACCAACAAAACAACAAAAACCCAAACCACAATAAAACAAAAAAACCCAAGGAACATATTTTTTTAAATATCAAAAAAATAATTGGTGACATCCAGATTCATTCCTCTGTGTAAGGCACTTACCAGTTACATGACTTCAGAAACTAGTTGCTGTTAGCCTTTTCCATCATCAGTTGAGATACACAGGTCCTTCCAAAAGGTAAGGTTTCATTTCATTTATGTGATAAAAGCAATTGTATTTTTTCCTCAAAGACTATCAGGCTATATATTCTTAGAGCATTTGATATGATTTGTGTATTCGAACTGGAGGCACCTAAGTAAGATAGCCAAGATATGTATATACATAGTTGCAGTACACACTGAAATAACTTTCAAATGCCTGTTCTTCTAGATGTCTGTTTCTCAAAATGTCTGTTTTTCTATAAAAACTGCCCTTGACTAACAAAATCCTAAGTTAGGCATTTAGAAGCCCAGACGTTGATGGGATAATTATTAGAGCCCAGGTTTTTGTTTTTCAGTTTCACTGCAGCACAAACAGATAACACTGTGACACTGAAGATAAGACATTCCAGTTGGTTCTTACTAATAAGTGATGCTAATAAATGTCAGAATTAATAGCATATGCTCATAATAGCATATTGCGTTACACAGTACCTGGGATGCAAAGTGAAAAAGTAATTGATTCGCTTTAAACTGAAAGTTTAACTTTTTGAAATACCATTTTTGTCTTAAGCATATTATTCAAAATATTTTTTACATGTTCTTGCACCTGTTGACTCTAGCAGCGATGAACAGAGTTGATCATTGTGTGTAGAGGAGAGCTGCAGCTACACCTTACAAATAGATGTGACTGCTGGGGCAGATTTTAGGCTTGCACCTTGCAAGTCTGTCTTTCAATAGCATTTTCCTGTCTGTGTTGTAATTCCCACAGTGGTCCTTGTGAATCTTACAGAATTGGTGGAACACACCCACAATGTCTCCTACACAGAGCAGATTTCCTCTCCCACTTAAAAAAAAAAAAAAATCTTTTTTCCACTTCTGTTTGATTAGCAGAAAAGGGTTAATGTCAGAGAAACACAAACTATTCCTTGTTAATTAACCCTGATACAGTGACATCTCCAAGAAACTTGTAGTCTAAGCCAAGACCTGTTCTGAGGAGAATGTGCAGGTCTCCTTCTGATAGCAGGAACTCAAGCCCTATGATGTCATTTGTGCCTTAGTCGTGCTCTATGTGGCACGTAATTCCTGACCTCAAAGGAGAGATTGATCATAGCCTCTGCCATCTGATATTTATGAAATGTTGCCTAGCATGTCTGGCAGAGTCAGTGATACATTTTCCTCTTTTTCTGTTTTATCTCTTGTTTCTATAGCATCTGAGTTTTGTGTGATTTCTCATAAAACATTCTCAAGTTTCACCCACACAGGCCATCTGGACTATAGTTAATATTTTAGGACCTATCCCCTTAACTTTGATGTACTTTCTTGTAACTGCTAAAACACGGTGATATCTCTTCCTTCTGCTTTGAGAACCTCCCCCTCACAAACCCAGACATAGCAGAGGAACCAAGGGCTTGATACTGCCAGCAGCTGAAGTCTTTCAAATCTCTTGTAAATTCTTTCAAATCTGAGAAAATCTATGACGAGAAAAGATAATCTGTGAATTCTCAGAAAAATCCTCAGCAGAAAAATCTTACCATAATAAAAATGTAAAGTCCTAAAGTGTAAAATATTATGTTTAAAAATGTGTCATATTAGCAGACTGTGAAATTGGTTTGTTGCATTAGATTATGCACTCAGAAATGGTACTGTGATGAATAGCACCGTTACTGTGTGATCCAACACGCTGGATTCGCTAATGACATTGTCAGTACTGTATCTTGATCCCTGTATTCACCTGAAACTTATTTTCTTCTCAGGTTCATTGAATTTCATATGACTAACTGTTTTATGAACGAGCAAGGTCCATTCTACACCTACAATTGGAACAAGAGAGGAATGGAAAGCTGCATTTTATTCTGATTTAACCCAGAAGTATCTTTTAAATAGCTCAGTCATTTTTGAAGTATTCTCAGGGTCTGATGTCACTATTTGCCATTTTTATAATGTGAAAACAAGCTTGAAAGATAACAAAGGTCAGATGAATGTTTCTAAGAAACAAATTGACAGCTCTCATAACACTTCTAGTGACATGTGCTTAATGTAATAAGATACTTATCTGTGATCCCATCCTCCTGAACTAGGATTGTGTGATCACTGTAATGACATTTCTCTCTTAAGGGTGGACCCACAGAAGTGTTTCGTGGTCTGTCTTGTAGCTTAGCTAACTGAGCTGTGATTGCTTTTTAGGCACAGGGACGGATCACACGACTGGTATGTTATTCCCCTTCCCTGTCATCTGCATGACTCAATCCACAAGAAATGTTCAGTCACAAGAATATGGTTTGGGCAGAGATGCATGTGGAGTTACATAAGGGTTTAGTGGGTCACTCATGACCAAATGAAGCCCACTGACTCACAAGCAGGAGCTACTTGGGACTCTTTATCTTGAGAAAAGAGAATAAAAGTGGAGTTCAGTTTCCTGAACTCAAGTGTCCAGGGAAGCCTAGACACTCCAAGAGTCTAAGATGTGTACAGAAGCGCAAATGTATGACACAAGCCCTTTTGAAGCAGCATCTGGAGATCAGGGGAGATTCCCAAGGATGTCCCACAGGCAGTAAGCATCTATGTTTAGGCAGAATTGATATCTAGATTTTGTTGTCTCTGAAATTGCACTTAATTATCACATATAGATGTCTACATTTAGGTCTCATAATCTCTGAATTTGACCCAAGGAGATTGTAATAATAGAGAGTTAAAAGGTGGTCATGGAAGAGACAGAGGGCTAGGAATCCCTAAAATCTCACTTGGAAAGGTTACTACAAGGTAGAGGATTCTCCCCAATTTTATGAGAGGCACATGAAACTAGATAAGGTGATAAACTCTCCGAGACATATCTTTGTCTGTCAAGAGAAGATCAAATTCACTTCCTCTCCTGCTTCCAAAAGTTGTATTGCTGCTGCTTTTATATAATTGTTTGTGTAAAATGTATTACAAATTATAGAAAACTCCTTGACATTTGCCACAGTTTATTTTTCCTCTTTTATTGTTTGTTTCCAGTCTGCTGCAGAAAGCTGATCACCACAGCACTGCTTGCCAAAATATCACAGAAACTGGGTAGGGACAGCAATGGGTGATCTTGCCAAATAATTTACATACAGCATGCTGCAGTACATACAGTATACATACAGTATACATACAGTATACATACAGTATACGTACAGTACAGAGCCCTCTGCCTCCAGTAGACAGTGATACACTGGTTGTTTTTTGAACTACTGCATTGTATGCATCCCTAGTTTGTGTTAGGTTTAAATATATTTGCACTGTTAATCAGAAGCTACACGGTATAATGCATTTAGGTGTCTGCTTTGACACTAAGGGATTAAAAATGCGTTACTTGGCTAGTTTGGGATAATGATCCTTAAATTCCCTGTTTTATCCTTCTTCCCAGCTTTGCCATAGTCATGCAGAACTTAAAACTGAAGGATGAATGTAAGTGTACAAAAGGATATTTCAGTTGTGATTATAAGGATACATCACAAAATGCACATGAATTTTTTCCTGAAAGGAACTACAAGAGGACTTGAAAGTCTGTAAGGTGTATGGATATTTTGTCATTAAACAGAAGATCAACATATATTGCTGTCAGTTTTCCCCTTACCCTGTTCAGAAATAGCCTCCCCCTCCACAAATCTTGAAGAAAATACTTTGTTAAGTCAGCACATTTTCCACTGTCCTTTCAGAATGTTTATGACTGAATGAAGGATTGAAGGAACTCTAAGAAACCTTGTATTTAATCTGATACAAGAAAGGAACATTGACTTTTAAGGAGTATACATTTCACGTTCCTGAAGAAACTCACAGTTTCTTTGGTGTTTCAGGGAAAGATTTTCACATTTTAAAATGGATCTTTGAGGCCAGGAACTAAATTTCATAAACCTGTTAACAAGGATGTTACAATCTGATAGGCTGAGAGTTTTTGGTCTTGCACTGAAAGTGAACAGAATCAAGGTTTAAAAAGCTGAGCTAATTTGTGCTAATACATGCTTGTGTTGTTTTCCATGTACATATTAGAGGACTATCTAAAAACAATTCTGTTTCAGAAAATTTTACCTTTAGAAAATGTGCCCCTCTTTGCAATGGGCGTCAGGTCTATGACCAGTGGTGGGCTTTATTCTATTTGTGTCCACATACATTTGAACTTTGGTGAAGACCACGCTTGCGGTTCTGTTTTTAGTGGATGCCTATATATGTTCTTGCTTTTGTTTTTAAACAGGGCTATGAGAGAATAAAACTCCTTCTGCATTCTTCTTACCTGACCTACATATAGATTCCTCCTCTACTCCCACTCCATGCGTTTGCCCACTTACTACTTTCTCCTCAAGTCATACACATTAGCTAAGTGGTGTAATTTTAAATACTGAGATTTATTTCCCATACACAACATATTTATACAGATTGCTTGATAAAAGTCATCTACCGTGCTACATTGCTTTCTGGAATAATGCTGAACATGACTGTTTTCTTAAGCAATAAATTGTCAGATGGAATGCATAAAGCAGACATCGTATCTCGCTGGTGAACACTGACTATACAGTTCCTTCACTAGCAGTTGAATTTCCTATTTAAAGCTCATGCTTTGTAAGTCAACTATCTCTTTTAATGGATGAAATATCCTAAATATCCCATCTCAAAGCATGTTGCCTTTAAGATGCATTATTTTTTTAAGTTTAACCTTTTTCACATTCAGTCTTAGGAAATCGCTGTTCAAATTTTTACTGTGAGTGTGAGACTAACCTTGCTCTGGACCGGTTGACTGTCAATCAGATGTCACTCACAGGTGCCCCTGAACAATCTCCTCCTCTAATCAGAAAACAAAAAGTACCAGTTGAGATTTGTCTGTGGACTTCGGCAGTAGCTCATGTGGGTTGTTGGTTTTTTTTTTCCTTTTTCCATTAAGCACACTAGTAAAATTTAGCTATAGGTAAGACTATTTTTAAGATTTCATAATTAAAACTCACATCACCTCTTCATGAGATATTCTCCTCTTCTGGCAATACAAGCATTATTTTAAGGAAGATCATTATGTTTAATAGATTTTTATTAGCACACAGAAATATTGAGGCTCTTTTTTCAGAAGAAGGTTTAATGTAATTATGGTTATGTCTTTGTTAAGATTTGTTAAAAGAGTATACTTTCAATATAGGTATATAGGTATGCCTATTTAGAATTCAGTATACATTAACTTACTGCATTTAAATAAAAATAGATTCTTAGATGCATTGGTAGTTTAATCTGAACCTGTCTCCTACCATAGAGAAAAGTCTCAGGAATGGTAAATTCAAGTTATTTTTTCAGTACCCTGAAGAAAGCCCCTGGCTATTCTTATACACTTTCAATCGTGCTAATATTGCAGTTGCTTTTATTTGAAGAGTAAAAGGGAGGCAGAGAAGTAGTCATTTTTCAAGTTTACAATTCCATGCCAGTTACAAATCTTAGTTTTACCTGCTACTAAGCTTCATATAAGTGCATGCCTCTAACCATTTTAAGAGAGCAAAAAGAAATCACATACAATTGGGTTACTTGCTCAAGGCTTTTAGCTATGGTTATTTTAAGTGTATTTGTTTTTTACCCAAACCTCTGCAACATGAGGGTAGCAAACACATTGTTTTGCATTGTTATGATTTACAAAGTGTGTTATCCTCTTCATCATTTCCTCTTTCTATCCACATTGCTTCCAGGAGCTGGCATTAAACTTTCACGGGGGGGCAGAATGAGACCTGCTAGGCTCTTTTGTTATCCACAACAGCTCTACATGCTACTTCAGCCAAAAATCCACCATAGTCATCTTTGTGCTCAAGAGCTTTGAGTGTTTTGAGCACAGATATGCTTGTTGACATCTCTTCTGCCACCTCTATTGCTTCTCCCTTGCATATGATCAGATGCTGCAAAGCAAGCTTCCGTTATTATAGATACCTGAGGATGAGTTCTTTAACATGGGTCACCTACATGTAAAATGTGTTTCAGCTGTGTTACAACACTTGGTTCTAGCACCTTCATTCATTGTAAAGATTATCAAATTATAAGAACAGTCCCACTTCCTTCACTAGTTTTGCTTATGAAGTATTGGGCAATTCAGTAGAAGGAGAGTGTGAGATCTGACCTGGCACGTTCCAAGATCTTAAGGTTCGGAAAGGTAATATGAGACAAACATTTTAACAGAAGAGAAAGTTAGTAAACAAGATGATAGTCCTGGCAGATGGTCAGAGGAAGCTGAGAAGATAGGGCTAGGAGTGTTATTTAAGGGGATAGGGCACTTTTTGTTTTAGTTCTGGACAGATTATTGATATTAAATTAATTGCTATTGGGAAAAAAAAATCTCATTTGCAAAGATTGTCAGAGTTGGAGTAAATATTTCTGTGTCTGACTTGAATTATAGAAGTGAAAAAACACCAAACAGTGGATGTTAAAGAAAAGGCATGTTGTCCTAGAAGGTGGCTAATATCTGGATTCTGCTGTTAACTTATAAACTCCAGCTACTTTGTTGGAGTGCAACACAGGAAAGTATAACCACATATACATTACCTGATAGGCTAGGCTGCTTTTTATAAACATCCACTCACAGGCACAGGCACTAAGCTTGACCAATCTTAGTATTCATAGTTCTGCAGCTATTATAGTTTGGACTCCAAACATGTCCTTGCCTTAGCTATCTCAGTGAGACAGAATACAGCACCAGTTAGTATTGTAGCTTCCATGCATCTTTTCCTTATCCCTAATAGCCACAGACACTAAAGTTAGAATAACTTGTCTTTTTCTGAAGACTAAACAGTTCAAATTGCATATATGAATAGCATGGAGAAACGGAGAGGAAGGGAGGAAACCAGAATAAATTTTAAGGAGAGACTATGGGAGTTCTCATAAATGCAACAGGTCATTGCTACTGCTTGGATCATCACTAGAAATTTACATTTTTATTCCCATAAAGCACGAGGTATCTTGCAAGGCAGTGTAAGCTTTTGCTTGGGCATTTCAATGCTATTGTATCTTTTCTTGTGCATTATACATGCTTAGTTATTCAGGGGCCTAGAACAGCCAGCAGCAGCAGTAGAGGGGAAAGACATAAGTTTATCTGACTTGCAGTCAGTCAGTTGAGGAACTGTTTCCATTATGAGTACATAATGTCTCCATTGTGAGACAGAGACTAGCTCTACCTACATCCATCTCTGTGAGTTATCTTTGTTCAAAAAAACCCCAAACCAACACCAAAAGCCATTTATGATGTGTGATATGTGCTATACAGAATTCTAAGACTCACAGAGGCATTTTTAAGACTATAGTTAAAAGTGTAAAATACGCAGTTTAGACAAGTAGGTTGGCTGTTAGACAACACTGAAACCTCTTTAATATGACCAATTACTTTGTAGGCATCCAGAAAATGTCCAGAAATCAGTGCTGGAAACATGATAGATAGTTCAGAGTTGTTATCACAGTGTGCCAGTATAACTTAAACAGGCAGTCATGTAAAAGCACTTGGCTACTGTAGCAAAAATAATGACTTTGATTCACTCTGACTTGCACTTTTATTCTAAAAATAAGGAGTGGAAACCAGATGAAACTGCTAAAGGTATACCAGGCTTGACACAGAATTGTTGGTATTTATGTGGATTCCATTTAAAGTAAAAGGTCAGGGCAGACATACTTGAATCTCAGTCCTAATTCTGAAAATACTTGTCAGTTAGAGTAAGCCTCACTCAATATTCTGGTTTGTGACTAAAATTCAAACATTACATCACTACATTACATACTACATTGAAAGACAGGGGTTTGGGCGAGGGTTTTTTTGTGGGAAGCCTGTGTAAGTGACCAAAGCACCACATATTCCCATGTTCTCAAGGTAGCTTGCATAACTTTTTTCCTTTGTCTTTGACCATAGGAATAAACCAATTAATTATTTTGTGTGCCATTAGAGCACAGCTGGAGATAGACTGGCCCTTATTCTACTCCCTCCAGAGTAAGACAAATTGAGGGGACTGTGTTATAATTGTTCAAATAAGCCAAACTCTCAGGACATGTTCAAGCCATCCAAGAACATTAAGAATATATGTATGGTCATGTCAAATGTATTGTTTCTTATGTTTTGGATTATTTATTAATATGCAGTCAGGAAAATGGGTTTTCCTTCTTGAATTCTTGAGCAGAATTCTGTGGAGCACACAGGAGCTTGGCTTTCCATCAAATAAAGAGTCAGATAACATACAGTAGTATTTTAATCTCTGGTACTAGACGCCTGCTCAATAGCTCAAAGTTGAACAAGCTTAATAGTTCTTGAAACTTACAGGCAGTCCATCTGGCTCCTTCAGAAGGAAGCAGAACCTGCTGTATGAAGCACTGGGGAGAAATTCTGACTTCATTGAAGTCAGTGACAGACTTGTGCAATGGTACCTAGAACTGACATGAATCCTGATGAGATGGACAGAAAAGAAAATCTTGTACTATGTGATTGCTGCTGAGGCTCTATTCAGTTTAATGCTGCTACAAATTTCCTAAGTGAAGGGAAAAAACCCAATGCTGACTCACCTTTCCTAAGCTTTAAAGCAATTTTGTGTATGTAGTAATTTAATTTACAGTTTTCATTGCAACCTATTGACTTAATTAATATCCTAGAAATTGCTGCCAAACAGTCATCAAGAGCACCATTTTCCTTTAAACTTGCCTATCAGGGATGTGGTACTTTTCACGGATTTTGATTCAAGTTTTCAATTCTTGGAGAAGGAGAGGGGTCAGTGGAACTGCCACCTTGGACTTCTGGAGGGCAGACTTTGATCATTTTAGGAAACTGGTTGACAGATTCCCTTGGGAGGCAGTCTGAAAGGGCAGTGGAGTCCAGGAAAGCTGGACATCTTTCAAGAAGGAAATCTTAAAGGCACAAGAGCAAGCCACCTCCATGTGCCAGAAGATAAGCTCATAGGAAAGAAGACCAGCCTGGCTGAACAGAGAGCTTTGGCTGGAACTCAGGAAAAAAAAAAAAAAAGGGAGAGTTTA
>VZZY01016145.1:55897-91497 GCA_013400335.1 Eurystomus gularis
AGGTACTCAATGCCTTCTTTGACTCAGTCTTTAATGGTAAGACCAATTGTTCTCTGGGTATCCAGCTCCCTGAGCTGGAAGACAGAGGCAGTGAGCAGAATGAAGTCTGAAGTGGAAATTGTTGATGACCTGCTACACCACTTAGACAGACACAAGTCTATGGGACTGGAAGGGATCCAGCCAAGAGTACTGAGGGAGCTGGTGGAAGGGCTCACCAAGCCGTTTTCAATCATTTGACAGCAGTGCAGGCTAAATGGGCAGGTTCTGGTTGACTGAAGGTTAGCAAATGTAGTGCCCATCTACAAGAAAGGCTGGAAGGAAGATCCAAGGAACTGTAGAGGTCTGTCATTCTGACCTTGATGACAGGCAAGGTTATGGAGCAGATCATCTTAAGTGTCATCATGCAGCATGTACATGACAACCAGGTGATCAGGCCCAGTCAGCATTGGTTCATGAAAGGCAGGTCCTGCTTGACTAACCTGATCTCTTTCTATGACCAGGTGACTTGCTTAGTGGATGGAGGGAAAAGCCGTGGACATTGTCTATCTAGAATATAGTGAAGCCTTTGTCACTATTTCCCACAGCATTCTCCTGGAGAAACTGGAAACTGGCTGCTCATGGCTTGAATGACTGTACACTTTGCTGGGTAAAAATCTGGGTGGATGGCTGGGCCCAAAGAGTGGCAGTGAATGGAGTTAACTCCAGTTGGTGGCTCATCACAAGTGGTGATCCCCAGGGCTTAGTACTGGGGTCAGTTCTGTTTAATATCTTTATCAATGATCCAGATGAGGGGATCGAGGGCACCCTCAGCAAGTTTGCAGGTAACACTGAGTTGGGTGGGTGTGTGATCTACTTGAGGATAGAAAGGCTTTACAGAGGGCTCTGGGCAGTCTGGATCGATGGGCTGAGGCCATCAATGATATGAGGTTGAATAAGGCCAGCTGCTGGGTCCTGCACTTGTATCACAACAATCCCATGCAATGGCTTGGGGAAGTGTGGCTGGAAAGCTGCCTGGTGGAAAAGGACCTGAAGGTGTTGCTAAACAGCTGGCTGANTGAAGGTGTTGGTAAACAGCTGGCTGAATATGAGCCAGCAATGTGCTCAGGTGGCCAAGAAGGCCAGCGGCATCCTGGCTTATATAAGAAATAGTGTGACCAACAGGGCTAGGAAAGTGGTTTTCCCCCTGTACTTAGACTTATAGAATCATTTTGGATGGAAGACTCCTTTAAGATCATCAAGTCCAAAACTAAACACAGTGTTCAAGTTACAGCCTCACCAGTGCTAAGTACAGAGATACAATCACTTCACTAGTCCTGCTGGCTACACTGTTTCTAATGGCAGTGGTGAGGATGTACTTTGAATACTGCATTCNGTACTTTGAATACCGCATTCAGTTTTGGGCCCCTCACTGCAAGAAAGACATTGACGTGCTGGAGCTTGTCCTAAGAAGAGCAACAAAGCCAATGAAGGGTCTACAGAACATGACTTTTGAGGAGCTACTGAGGGAACTGGGGTTGTTTAGCTTGAAGAAAAGGAGGCTGCGGGGAAACCATATTGTTTTCTATAACCACATGAAAGTAAGCCACCTTGTAGCGAGGTGGGAGTTGGTCTCTTCCCTATGTAACAAGTGATAGGAAGAGAGGAAATGGCCTCATGTTGTGCCAGTCTTAGACTGGGTATTAGAAAAATTTCTTTCACCAAAAGAGTTAAGCATTAGAACAGGCAGCCCAGGGAAATGATGGAGTCACCATCCCTGGAAGTATTTAAAAGGCACGTAGACGTTTTGCTTTGTGACATGGTTTAGTGGTGGATTTGGCAGTGATAGATTAACAGCTGGACTCGATCTTAAAGAGCTTTTCCAACCAAAATGATTCTGTGATTCTACAGTTCTACTATTCTATTTTATGGTCTGAACTATTAGTATCAATAGTAAACAAATCTTTTTTATGGTCATTTTGGGAACCTCTCTTTTCTCTTGCTTGATCTGTGTGCTTTTCTGGGGACTGATCAATTTACCTTTACTGAGGAATGAAAGGGAGAAAAACAGGATGTAGGAGGGTAGGTGTGCATTCTCTTCCTCTTCTCTGGACTCTTCATGTTCTCTCCTATCCTCTCTCTCCTTTTTATCTGTTTTTTCTATAATCTATCTTACTTTGTCATGCCTTCATTAATGTTTTTTAAACTTCCCTGACTAACCTATGCCTTTTTTTCCCCTCTCATTCCTGTCGTCTAAAGTTGTAAATTCACCTTCTCTTCTCTAATCTGTTCCTCTTCCTGTCATCACTTTATTTCAAGCCTACTCTCTGCCCTGCCTCAGCATTTTAAAAATGCTTAATTGTCTCCCTCTTCTCTCCTTCATTTAAAGTGTTGATAACATATTCACACAGCAAGGATGTGCAAGGTGGAGACAGGGATAGCAAGTCAGGAAGGAAGCTTTCCTATGCATGAAATGACAAAGCAGCAGGTATCTACAAATGAATGTGGTTGTACCTGAATTCTCTCTCCATCCTGAGATCAATATGGTAGAGAAGCACACTATGAGAACACTGAATGCACAGTCCATCAGCAGTTTACACTGTTACTTTTAGCTTTGGGCCATTCCAGAGCAATGCAGGAAAGATGGAGCTAAGTCAGTCTAATTCTTAAAAGAATAGTAGTTTACTTTCAGACTTAATAAACCATAAATCTTTTGCTTTGTGTCTCACTGCCTAAAAAGTATGACTACCTTAAAAGTTGTGTTCTTTTGTAATGGGAAGGAAAGTAGGGGGCATAGCAAAACCCCAAGAAAGAGTATAAAAGGGAAACAGAGCAATTAATGGAAGCAAAATTTTAATATAATTTATCTTGCTGAATGTATATTTAAAAAGGGGAATATACCACAATAATCAACCAGGTTTTTTGCCTTCAGCCTGTCTGAGGCCATGTGGTTTGGAGATCTGATCACTAGTCCGAAAAGAAAAGGCTGTTTGCAAGATTTCCGGGGTGTTTTTTCCTGGAAAAGGTGAGAGGACAAAAGCAGAAATCTATGACATACACTTTATGCCTTATAAGAAAAGTACTCATCTATCTGTCTGTCTGTCTGTCTATCTTTCTACATACATATACAGAGAGATCCATATGTTTCAAGCTGTCACTAAATTGATTTGGAGGCAGGTATTTCTTTCATTTACTGCTCTGAGGGTTGGGTTAAAAACTCTAAATTTAATACACAGCTTGAACCAAGTGAATTGGATTTTCTTATTTGTTTTGCTCTTTCACATTCACTGCTCAGTATTTGCTGGAGTTATGCATGGTATTTCCATCAGTAATAACAGTTCTGACTATTTTGATACAGAATAATGCCAAAGCAGAAGATAGTGTTTGAAAATTCAAACAGCATTTTGTAGCAATCATGCTTGCTTAATACACTTCAAAACATTTTGTCTTGTACAATATCTGTGTAATTTTGAAACTATTTCTAGACTGATATTTTGGGTAAAGCATGAGTAACTGGTTCCTTGTTGTATAAATGTCATTACTTTCTCATTTGTGTTTGTGCTGTCTTCCAGTGCTCTTGTTTTCTTTAATAGTGTGAACTTTGGTTCTATTTCCCTTTCAAACCACTGCTTCTGTTCCACTTTCTTTTAAACAGGTTCGTCAGGCAGTCCTTCGCCCATTTTCATTCTTTTTTTTTTTTTCCTGCCTTGTAACTACAATAATTTTCTGATTAAATTGACTGTTAATAAACATTATTTACATTAAATTGCACTTGTAATAGCATCACTAGAGGGCAGTATTGATTAAATCAGGTGCACTCTAATGCTCATTGGAAACTTCAAGGTAGAAAAGCCTCCGGTATAAACATCCTTGCATTTTTAATAAATTGTCATGGCTTTCATGTCCATTTTTCATCATATCCTATACATAAAAAGTAATAGTCGTGTTAATCACCATTAAATATTAGATATTGTGATATCTAATGTACATTAGATATTGTTATATATAACTTTAATGCAGGTAAAAGACCATTCTATGATATTTTTATGAAAAAGAATGTGCGTGGAGCTTAGTATAAAGTAAATGTCATTGAAGTTATTGTAAATTGTCATTTATACCCATTACTTTATTAGGAATAATTATTAAAGTGTTCATTTTTTATAATAAATAAAAATATAGGTTTGTTCATATGTTGTTTCTCAAGGAAAATGTTGGGAAAAATAAATATCTTCTAATTCATTAACTGATGATGAAAAATATCAGTACAGTATATTTTAAAATTATGGACAACAAAGATGACCAGGATTGCAAGTTAATACACTGACTCATTTGTTCTTATTGATTTACAGGTCTCCTGACAAATGCAGCAACACAGAATCCTCGTAGGAGTGGTTTAAGCTCTGTGTGAGCTACTTAACTTAGTCAAGTTTCACTGCTGTTGATCATCATCCGTTATATGTCATCAACTCAACTGTCTGTTTCTCTGTATCTCATGAATGACAGCATAACTCCTCTACATTATGAGCTAAAGTTTGTTCTACCATACTAAGGATCACTGGACTAAGGAATATAGAAAAAGAGATATGCTTGGGCATTAGCAATACAAAAAAGTTCATGGTTAACGTTTCATCTGCGTTATACACCACTGCTGGACTTGCTGTTACCTACATGTTTTAATTCGAAGAGTCTGCTACAATGAAGAGTATCATCCCAATCAGCCTTAGAGAAGACTGTTTTGCCTATGGGAGGACACTGAGGTGCAAAAGAGAAACTCTTCTTGTGCCCTAAACTGTCTGAATTGCTTTTATTTTCTTATACTTTCAGTATATACAATAGACCAAAGAGCAAAATCTATTTTAAAGTGGACACAATCTTACTGTTAACAGAGTTATGTCATTAAATTGTAGGAGGTCTCCACAAAGACATGATTCCAGCTTTCACAAAGCTGAGATGTTGTTGTCCAGCAGAAGTCTTTATGGAAAGCTGCAGTAAAAACTAACTCAGACACCTGCTCTTGAAATGCCACGTTCGAGAGAACATAAATGGAACACTGAGAGAAAACGACCTACGTTTGAGAAACTTGGACAAAAAGAACATAAACTGTCTACAAGGCACCTTTATTCCTCTGTACTTAGATTGACTTTCTCGTACTAAAATCATTTTCAGTTTTAACCAGTTAAACATGCCTCTTCTACAGTTCCATTTTTGATAGTTAAAGTTGGATAATACAGTATTTGCAAAGAGCATGTTTGGTCATCTGTGGCCTATGTCTCATCTGATACACCATTTAGCACCAGAAGCAGATTAAAGGGAAAACAAAAGTAACACTTGTTTGAAAGAGATCATTAAATGTATTTTGAAAAGCCTAAAGTTATATATTTAACAGTTTTTATATGTTGTATATTTGTAGAAAATCCTATTTAACAATTAACGTGATAACTCTGACAGTCATGACAAGTGGTTCAGAGTTAAGTTGTGTTTTATTACTTCAGTTGTCTCTGAAGTGACTGGTGTCGTTTGCTTTCTTCCATTGGGACGTTCTGGATGTAAAGCATGACCAGAGAGGACTGTGTAGAAAAAGCAAAGAATAATGTTGTTTATATTACATAAATGCATTCAACCATTGCACTGTTGGAAGGCATTTTTAATTTTAATTTTATTTTTATTTTTTGTCTTTATGTACTGATAAAAATAGAGTGTAAAATATTTTACTCATTGCTCTTCATAGCAAGTTTTGGTTTTCTTTCTTTCTTTTTTTCTCTCTGTCTCTCTCTCTCTTTCTCTCCCCCTACTTTTATGTAAGGGTCAGTATGAAGCCTGTTCCTTGGTCCCATTTTAAGTGTTTTACCTCATTGTTAGAAGGCCCATTTTTTCAGCATTATTGGTTAGTGAAAATTTAGCAAAGACAGCATAGACAAGGGGGAAATTATGATAAAATAGAGAAACAAACAAAACCTTGTTCCCTTTTACTGTACCTTTTGGTATGTAAGTTTGGTACATGTTGGTATGATGCAATCAACAAGGCAGCTTAATTTCTTCCCAGCAAATATATTATGGTTTCAAGTATACTACCTAATACTCCAATTAACTTTTAGTATTATGCTAGCTCTATTCTACTAAAGAAAAATATATAGACATTGTTCAAGCAACCATAGATGAAAGGTACAAAAATGAAAAGTTGATTAAAGAAATTTTTTTAAGGCCTGATCTAATCTGAGGCTTATTTAATGGAGAGGTTGCAGGAAACATGAACTATAGATCATTTTGTCTTCAAGTAAAATAAATATATACAAAATTCTTATTTAATCTTAGGATTTTGACCAGTGTCAAAGTAGCAATTAAAGCCCAGCCACTTGAAAAGTGTTATGGACTGACTGCACTATAAATGACCAATGTCAGGTTTAAAATGTCATGCAATAAATGATGGTAAATACATTTACTGTATGTGTAGACCTCAAGAGCCAGATCCCTCACTCTACCAACTCTCTGTTTTGATTTATTTTAAAGGGATTGTAGTAGCCTTATTTAGTAAACACAGAACAATTAAAGATGTTACATCATTTTTGTTGCTTTACAGTATTCAATTTTGTGTTGGTTCAGCTAAATTATGAAAAATAAAGAAAATCCTTTTATAAGTGAGACTTTTGTTCCCTGAGCATGACATCACCAAAGGAATTTCACCAGATGATAAGGTGGGGGCACAGATAGGAAGACTTAGCAGTGGAATGGGAAATTGAGGACATGGGTTGTGTTTTGAAATTAAAGTTTTACCCTTCACTTTTCAGGTCTTGGGTACCTTCATTCTGGTATGTTCAGTTACAGATCAGATTAAGATCATTTATTTTCTGGAAACCAGATCCCACTAGAAGATTTAAGAATGGACATGTGAAATCTTTACATCTAAAATCATACTTTCCAATCAGTTCTGAATATTGTTTTCTGAGTACTTTAAGTGCTCAACAAAAGGTAGATATACATCGTTTATAAGGTCTACTCAGGACAAGAAATATCAAAGACAAAAGATTCTGATTATTCATCCAAGATGAATTCTAGTTGCTGAGTCTCCTCTGTACAACAGACATCTCAAGGCACTTAAAATGTGTTTTGTACTTTTCCCTCCTCCCCTAAAATGTACAGTTTTAAATGAAGACAATATACTGGCTGCCTTTGTCACTGTGAATTACTACTCTAAGAGCAGTGGTGAAATGTTTCTTTCTCAGGAGCAATATGTTTTCAGAATATTGTGAAATTCTAATTTTACCAAACTAAGTTATATAAAGAAATTGTTTGTTTCTGAAAATATTTTATGTGCCTCTTCCAAAGCAAAATTTGAAACACAGAAGGGAGTGTCATATTTGAATGCTATTAAATATCCTTCATTTCTCAGCTTGCAAACAAGAAAATTTTTCAAAACACATTTGAAAGGGAAAAGGAGAATACAGAAAAACACATAATGGACTAGTAAAAGCAACCTCTAGAAATGCAGTAAACCTTTGAACATTTTTTTTAAAAAGCTTTGTAGCTTTCTGTTAGCGCAGGCAAGGACAGATTTAACTACTGCTTTAAACATCTCATATATCAAGTGGAGCAAATATTAACACACTATAGCAATTCATATGACATATCATTCACCAATATCATAATTATGATTTTAACTTTTTTTGACAATTAATTTCTTCTCTGCAGCAGCTCGGATTTTATGCATGTGGTATCCTCAATCATTCACTTGTTTACTGAAATTGTACCCACATGCTGTTGCATAAATCTTTAACCCAAGCACTTGCTATCTAATATAGCCTATTCATCACAATTGTGACTACTCATTAGAGTTTCCAGAAGAAAATAAAGCATTCTGCACTGTGTGTGAAGAGCCTATGTGGCCATGTGGAATAGCTGAACTAGAAGTAGTAAATTTATTGGTTGGCAGGAAAATCACAGCACTGACTTCCTCGGCCACTGAACTAGTGGAAAGAAAAAAGCACAAGCCAACACTGGATGTAGACACAAAAAGAAAACAAACAAACCCCAAAATCCCCACAGAACTAGTTCTCCACATAAACCTACATATATGCAGTATCTTCCCCAATAAAAAAATACAGGAGTCATTTGCTTTTAAATCAGTGTGTATGATTTATATTAAGAATAACATATATATGAGTAACAAAGACCAGGAATAGGTTAACTAGGGATGTTGCATACATCTACATAAGCAGTCACTCCCTCCCATGAAAGGGACCAAATGAGAGATAATAAGAAAATGGAAGCTGCTGGCACATAACCTTCCAAGATTTAAAACTGCTTTACATGAGAGACTCGATCAGTAAGCTGTAGAACAGCATTTTCTATGAGGTTTGGAATGGACCTAGAAGGGATTGGGTTAGAACCACCATAAAACAGTGAATAATAGCCCTGGTTTCTGAAGCCCGGGCTTAGTCAGAGGAAAATTCCTCAAGTGATGAGAATACTTGGAAGGTAAAAGACCTTCTAACTAACTACCATACTGATTCCCAGGGAGCACAGGAAGCAGATTACCATCCCTAAGGCTCATAAGATCCCCTGTATAAATTATACTGGCCTGAAAACCTGTTTGTTTTTCAAGCAACTTCAAGATGGACTAAGGATAAAAGTGATTTCCAGGTACTTTTATTCCTCCTGCTCCAAACATGCAGAAAACACTTCCCAGACATCCCAATAATGGCAGTAATTTTATGGCTGGAATTGGGTAATGATTCTCTGTAGACAATTTTTACTGCAAATGAAAGTGGCTTGCTACCTCTGTGGTGAAAATCACAGCATCACAGAATCATAGATTGGTTAGGGGTTGGAAGAGACCTCTGGAGATCTTCTAGTCCCTTGCCAAAACAGGTTCACCTAGGACAGGCCTCAGGAATGATGGGTCTTGAAAGCCTCCAGAGAAGGAGACATCTCTGGGCAGCATGTTCCAGTGCTCCATCGGTACTCCTCACAGTAAAGACATTTTTCCTCATGTTGAGGTGGAAGTTCCTGTGTTCCTGTTTGTGCCCATTGCCCCTTGTCCTATCACTGGGCACCACTGAAAAGAGACTGGCCCCATCTTCCTGACACCTACCCTTCAGATATTTATAAACATTGATCAGATCCCCTCTCAGCCTTCTTTTCTCCAGGTTAAACAGCCCCAGGGCTCTCAGCCTTTCCTCGTAAGGGAGTTGTTCCAGTCCCTTAATCATCCTCGTAGGCCTCCATTGGACTCTCTCCAGTAGTCCTCTGTCTTGAACTGGACACAATACTCCAGATGTGGCCTTACCAGGGGAGAGTAGAGTAGGAGGAGAAGTCCTAAAGGTCTGAAGAAGGTGATGCATATACGTAATGCAAAGAAAATAAGTAACTTGCAGTTTGGTTTTTTTATCCTATTTCAGACATATTTTATAAATGATGATTTTTAAAATTTATTCCACTCGCTTCAAAGAGATTTTATGTCAATGGAATGTGGAAGTTGTCAAACTAGTTTGGCCAAGTGCTTCCTCTTGGTTGATGCCATGTCTTAACTGGAATCTTTTAAAAATTACTGGGCTTGCCATATAAATATATCATAGCCCCCCTGAAGTGAAGTTTCTTCTGATCTTCCATTTACTGCTGGGTGTACACTTCACACCCTAGAAAAATGCAGTCTTTATATATATTTTTGCCTTATGTAATTACAGAAGTTACAACTAAGTAATTATTTTGTTGATTCTTTTTTCTGAATTTTTTTTTGACATCACAGAATTGATTCTAAATAGAAGTAATGAATCTCAGACTGGGTGCAGGCAAATAAGGATGGAGAGAAAACACAACATTCTATGTCTGATTTGAAGCTGTGTCTTGAGTAAAGAAAGGAAGCCAAGAAGAAAACTGAAAAAAAAAAACCTAGACCAGAGAGAAAGAAATATTTTTCATTTCAGAGTATTTAGTACTTAATAAGTGTTTTTAGGTATTTAATAAGTGCAAGTGGAGCCAAAAGGAGTAAAATTTGAAGAAAGGAAATAAGAAAGGAAATATTATTTTAACTGCAGAAATGAGAATTTTACGAATAATATCGTTGCCTTCTTTTGTGTTATAAAGCCCATTAAAACTGGAGACTTATGGGTAATATGTGAAAGGTAATTCTGTCACCAGTTGAAAATAAAATAAAAAGTAGGAGAAAAGTGGAAGCAAATGACAATAAGGCAGAATAGACAGTGACTAATAATGAGTCACTCTGTGGGACGATCAACAGAAGTTCATGTACTGCTTTTGACTATGAATGAAATAGAAAGACTGAGATGGTATGGTTTGTTAGTATCAGTAAATTACACAGATTAGTGAAGATATGGGAGCCATATGACAAGCAGAGATAAAATGGGCCACAAAGTATTACCAAGAATGGAAAACTGAAAATCAGGAGTTTCCATTATCATTTCTGATTCCAACGCGTGGCTTTGTGAATGACATATGAAAAAGGGAAAGATTTCTTTCATTCTGCTCTTGAGAATGATATTAATGTTGGTTTCAAGCTCAGTGCCTAGGTTGCCTCAGTTGCTCAGTGCCTAGGTCAAATAACTGATTTAATATGATAAACCTATGTTAGCTGTGCCTTTTCAGAGCTCAAGCAAGCCATTAGAGGACCCCTAGGATACATATTTATAGTCATAAGGCACAAGGGCCTAGTGGCACTGGTGTCCTCCACAGCTGGCTTGGATAGACCACAACCAAAATTTTCTAAGTTTGATGTTGCAAGTATTAGGCTAGTGAAAGTGATGTTAAACCATTCTACTGTGCTATACTGATCCAAAATGACCTGTGCAAATGTACAAAGTTGATTAGTATGTAATAAAAAAGCAACTTTTCTAAACATATTATCAAATAACAGCTGAAGAAAAAAAAACAAGAGTTGCTAATGTAAAAACAAAAAAATCTTCAAATGGCAACAAAAAAATCTATTAAAGGGAAAAAATTGAGAAAAGTTCTGTAAAGACAACCATGAAAAAGTTTAGTAGTTGAAACTTCAAAGTTGTCTGTGTTAGGAGTGTAGGGTCTGCTGATGACCCTGGGCACTACTTCAAACAGTGGTTTAAATCACCGTGAGCCAGCGTCTGTCTTCCTTCACTCCACAGGAAGAAGCCTATGTATATTGCTGTACACTCAATGGGAGAAGCAGGTGGTTTAGTATGGGTTCTTATAAAGGCATAACAATACATGTCAGCCACCTAAGGCAGAGACTATAATGACAGGAAATATTGACATTAGTTGTCATCTGAAATTACTTAGTTGTGAAGGTGCTAACAGAAGGTTGACAGTAGCATCCTGACCTAGTTGTTACTGTACAAAAACATTGCACAAAACAGGAGCTTACAGAGCCCCAGTGCTAGTAAAGAGGGCCTTCCCATCACAAGGACTAATGCAAATGCAAGGGTAATATATTTACTCCTGTATATGCAGAACATATCCACATGGATAGATGAAAACAAATGTGTGCTAATTCCACCCAGAGTCCCCAGTCACTTCTAAGCAAATGCATTTAAGCAGTGTCCGTAGCAGAAATTCAACATAGACCACAACTTTACTACATATTAGACTAATTGATATGCTATTAGCAAACAATGAAAAAGTATAGTGAGGCTTGAAGAAAATTATATTTAATTTGTCACAAGTTACAATTCTTCCTCGATGAAGCCGTATGACACTTGTTTTTCACCACAGACAGATTTTTTCCTTCCCAGAATTTTGAAAAGAGCAACATGATAGTGATAACATAACTTCAGCCCACACAAAGTAAATCAAATGAGGGTGAGCTCTGGAAGAGCAAGATTTCTAGCTAAATAACTAACAATGACCTCAGTGTGCACAGGAAACCAACATCCATTAAAAAAAAAAGAAAAGTCACAAATAATTGTAATGCCACCCAAGCTCCTAGTTATCTCATTCTTACTTGAACTATTACAATCATAGAAAAATCTGCAATATAGTATACTCAGTAGCACTTAGAATGTGCAATCATGTGCTTGTTTTAATTTTAATAATTTTTAAAAGCACATGGACATAGGACATGTCAGGCTCCCTTTCTCCAAACAAAAAAAAAAAAACATGGGTCCATTTACTCTACTAGGGAAGAGGAATGCAGAAAATACAGACTGCAAATTACTATGTTCCAGGTACTTCTCATTACTCTGGAGACAGCAGGAAAACTGTGGGAAGGGTGGAAAGCTTTGCCTCAGAAAAATTGAGCCTTGTACTAGGAAAAAAAATCTGTTTAAGGGCCTGAAGACAGAAGCTTTGCAGATGGATTAATCAACTGACTGTCCACCCAGTCAGGAGAAACTTGAAAAGACAGGATATATGTGCAGCATTTTAGGGCATTATTCTCACTTTAGAAATTATGTTTTATCTTATTCAGTTGATTTGTAGACAGAAAACAGTAATCCAAGGTGAATGTATTAGTGTCCAGTATCTTGTCAAGAAGGGAAAAACAAGAGAAGGAACATGTATGAGGGGTTGCTGGAATTCTGAAAGGAAGGGCTTTTTGATAATTATTTTTAAAAATAATATTAAAATAATGTAACAAGCACATGGTGTTGCCTCAGTTTAATTTAGCCTCAGCATAATACTGGGATTGTTGTTCATGATGGTAAATGTTTCCATAATTTCCTCAGGAAAAGCTTCTATATAGACACCTAATTACAGGAGCAGAACCAAGTTATCGCCGTCAGTTCTACTATCTGGAGGTAGGGCTGGGATCTTTGGAAATACCAGATGCAAATGGGAAATACCTGTTGCCAATATATTAACAAGGTAATCAGATCTTTTGGAAATTCATTGGTACAAAAGTGATGCCAAGTCTTGTTATTCAGTCCTCAAGTTATTTCCATGTTGTCCAAGGCCTTCAAGGATCTGAAATACCATGATTGATCTCTTTAGGCTGTAAAGATATTGCAGTGTTTATAGGAATTAGGAATAATTGCAACCATACCTTTAAGTTTCTGGCACAGTAGAATCAAAAGATGAATGCCTATTCCCTGTTCTTCTAATACAACAGCCTTTAGCATCTTCTATTTTGGACATACTGACTGGTGACGCTTGAGTGTGACTGAGTGTTGCCTTTCAACTGTGATGATATAAAATTTCCTTTAGATTATATTGTCCTATAAACCTCTGTCTTGGAAACAAGTTGCTTTACGATGGAAAGTTACTTCTGATGCACAGTTTTAGTTCCCTTATGTGTGCCCAGAATTGCAGTGAGCCATGCAGAAATCCAGATGAGCTAAATTGCTTCTCAGTGTGAACAGCTTTATATGTTTTGGTGAAAAAGTAAATTTTTCATTGAGCTAAGCCACTAGTAGAGAAACTCTTAATAACAGGTTCTAGCGGAGGTGGAATCAGAGGATAGTCTGAGTCCCTCTTCTTTTGATCATTGCAAACACCAACGTATTCTCTTTTGGAAGGCAATTGTTATTAAATCGACTCCTTATTTGTAGTTCTTTTCCAAAATATTCATTTTACTACTGAGTAGACCTTATCAGTGTTTATGAGATGACTGAGCAACTTAATTTCAGGTTACATTCAGCATAGTGGATGTATCTTAAAAGAAAGAGAGGAAGGCTACTTGCTTCCTTTGTCCTGTCTTCTTCACAAGTATTATGCTTCTTTTACATATTATCATGGAGGAAATAAGCAAGTTTGGGAATACAAAATGCAATGAAGACTCACAGAAAGAATGGGGATCTTTAGGGACACAGGAAGTTCCTGAGAAGAGCAAATGGCCACATGTTGCACATGTTGAGAAGGATATCATGCTAGGAGCATACACAGGTTGCTGTAGAGTTTCTTCTAACCCAGGAACACATGGAAACTTTCTAAAGTAAAAGATAAATACAGAAAGTCAGAAAGGAAAAGCTGTTCTGAAACCTTTGTTATTTAACCCATCAGGTTAGAGTTTTCTTTAATTTGGAAATGCCTTGCTTTTCACGGAATAACAAAACCTAACACTAAGAGCTGAAAGCCCTACTAGACCTTACTTTGCTTACATGAAGAAATGGTGTAAGCAGCTTCATGGCAAGGCCAATTTGTATTATTTTGATGCTCACTGTAGTCTCCTTGGGTGGTTTGAGCTTCGGCAAGCTTCCTCTCCTCTCCTTTTTTTATCACTTAAGAGACACAGCAACAGGTCAGACCATAAATCAGGAGAGGTTGCAGCCTGTAGTGCTGTGCAGACACACCCACTGCAATGACAGAATAAATGAATTATTTCAAGGATGTTCATCCTGATTTGGCTACTGGTGTGGTTTTGGCAGTGAGAAGTGCAGTTTAAACTAAAAGCTCAGCTCATGATATTGCTTCTAGCTATGCACTTCTGTGCCAGATGGCTAGCGAGCCCCAAGTTTGCTGCTCTGAGGGAATTTTGGATAAGCTACATAATCTGAAATTACTATATTTTTAATAACTTTCTGAGAAGAACAGGAATGGAGGATTTCTTCAGCATCTCTCTCTTGCTAAAAAAGATAATTATGCTTTTCCAGAAGTCCTATATCATTCTTTCATTGCCTGTCTTGTGGAGAAGAATTGGGAGTATAAAGTCTAGATATAAGCACAATAAAGCTAGTTGCTTTCTGCCCTGGATTCATAACAAGGCAATCAGCTTGTAAGACAACTATTTTCAGCCAACGGTGTTTTTTGATGCTCTGAGAACAGCTCTTCCTCAAGAACAAACTTGAACTGGGGGTAAAATTGGAAAGAAAAAAGTTGGTGCATCTTGTTCCATTTCTTAAGATTACGGCTAAGTTCAGAGTTGAGAGCTTTCCCAAGTTTAAACATTTAGTCACTCAATGAAAGAATTTAGAAGTCTATGTCTAATGTCATCTGGTGACACCTTTCATAATGATATTTAGTTTTGTCTGTTATTATTTAAAAAAAAAAGCCGTATTCAAGCTTCATCAGCTGATCAGTGCTCCTAAAAAAAAATTGCCATCTACAAGAAGGAATATATTTCAGAGACTTCTAAAATTGATGATGAGAGAGGCATGTGTTTGAGGGCCACACTGCTTTCATTTTACCTACAGACACTTCCTTACAACAAGGTGCACCAGTTTTAACGACATAGAAATATATTTGTTCCTTAGCAAGTCAGCTGCAGGGCATATATGCTGCACAGTAATCTACTGCTCAGCTATAGCATGTATCAGGTTCCAAGGTAATACTGTATTGCTATATTCATTTCCCTGAAAGTTTTCCCTTACTAGAGTGTATTGACCAATATTTCAGTCCTACCATGAGCTCAAACAGCATGCTTACTGCTGAAGTAATTAATTCAAAATGTAAAAAATAAAATTAAAATAACCTACACCTAGTTATTAAGAAGTCCAAAGGAGAATTCTTACAGTGATAGATAACATTAGCCTATAAGCCTTTATAACTTACATGGTAATAAAATGGGGTTACATTTTTGAATTAAATTGATAACATGACCAAATCGATTTCATTAGTGTATCTGTCATATTTGCTGTTAATGATGGCTAACAGTGGAATAGAAACTGACAACAACCCCTGAAAAACTGTGCAGATCAGAATTATATTATACTGGGTTCATGAATTTTAATACCTTTTTTTATCATGATTTTTTTAACTCCTTTTTAAATTTGAAGCTTACAAGAACAGAATTAGAAGTTCTACACCTGTCTCAGTTCCTATTATTTCTGTTGTTATGAGCTAATAGGCTCAAGAATGGAAGATATTTCCACTAAATAAAACAAAAAAGGCCTTGCTTGAGAGTCTCTTGTGAATGCTTGTAGAGGAATAGATGACTCTCCACTGCTGAATTGTTGACATCAAAGTCATTTCTCTTGAATGACTGAGAGCTTTAGGACACCGTATTTGCTGTTTAGAAGACTGTGGAAGATGCTGTTCGTATTAATAGACTTTGGTCCTCTAGTGTGTAACCTCTTTTAATGCTAATGGAAGTCATGCAGAAATCTAGAGGAGACTACACCTACTGTCATGAATCATCATAGCTCTCTAATCCCTTTAGTAGAACTTAAATGTATGTGAGTAAATGTTTGCAAGTAATGAAATACTCACCTAAGATCAGCAATTAAGAACATCAGAATACCTTTACGTAATGCTATACCTTGAACTCTATGCTACTTGAAGATGTGACACGGTATTAGATATGTGTCATATGAACTAAAAGACCATTGCTCTTTCCTATTTCAGGTCCCTGTTTAGGATCTCTTTCTTGGGTTAAAATTATATGAAAATAGATAGTCAATAAGAAGAAGCTGTGGGGTAATCTGGGCATGGGAAAGGTGTAAATTTATCTTAAATATTTTATTAATTAAATAATTTTATCTTAAATATATTTTTTATACGTGCACTTAGTGAAGAGCATTATGTCTGGTTTGAGCTTATCATCTTTCTTGCTCTCATAAATCACACTTCTGTTACAGTCAGGAGCTATGATAGCAACATGGGTAAACAAATGCAGAGGTGTAGTCCATATAGCTTATGTGGTAAAGGGAGAAATATTTAGGCTATCATATGTGGGAGTTGTTTTGGCCTTGTGGGGATATTGATCTTTGCAAGAGAAACTTCATCTTCACATCTTCTATGCTTCTATTAACAAAATTAGTGAGATTTTAGTGACATCCTTCCTGTAATGTACATGCACTCATTGGCTGTAGACTCTGTTCACATGGCGTTCTGTGCACATTGACATCGTCTACCAAAATCTTGCTGCTTTTGGTATTCATGCTAATATTATTTGCATTTTATGTATGTGGTGGGATGACCTTGGGCTGAAGCCAGATGCCTACAGCCTCTGTCTCACTCCTGCTCCTCAACAGGACACAGGGAGGTAATTTACCAGTTATGATGGGCAAATAGACTGAACTTGGAGAGAATTATTTCAGTGTATTAAGGAATTAAAATAGATTTGGATACTAAGAAAAAAGGACAAAATTAAAGAACACATTCCCTTTCTTCTTTTTCCCAAGGTTCAACTTCAGGCCTTCATTCCTAACTCTTCTACCTCCTGCTCCATCCCCAAATGGTAGGGGGGGAATAGGGAATGGGCGCTGCAGTCAATCACTGCAGTAACAGTCCCCCTCTGCTGCTCCTTCCTCCTCACATTTTTCCTTGCTCCAGCATGGATCATCCTAATGGGTGGCAGTCCTTGAGGAGAAACATGATCCTGCACAGGTCTTCCCCAGGCCACAGTTCCTTCAGATCATATCCACCTGCTCCAGCATGTCATCTTCCACAGGCTGCAGTGTGGATACCTGCTCCACCATGGTCTTCTCCACAAGCTGCAGGAGAATTTAAACTTTGATGCCTGCAACACCTCCTCTCTCTCCTACTTCATTGACCTTGGTGTCCCCAGGGATCTTTTTCACATTTTTTTTCCTCACTCACTGCCATGCAGCATTTTACCCTTTTTAAAATCTGTTTCCCCAGAGGAGCCTCCGTCTTGGTTAGAGGGGCTCAGCTGTGCCCTGCAGTGGGTTGGTTGGAGCCAGCTGGACCCAGCTGTATCCGGCATGGGGCAGCCCCAGCCTCTCCTCACAGAGGCTGCCGAGCAGTCCCCACTGCCAGCACCTGGGCACAGATAGCTAATGCAATGTCTTTCTGTAAGTGTTGTTTCGTTGTGAGAGTGTGAAGTAAGAAAAAAGCAGTGGAATGCACCTGGAGGAGACAAAAGAACAACTGTGGGGAGAAATCAGTGTTTCTTTACTGCGTAACTGGAATTATCTAATGCCCCTGGTGGTGTGCTCTGCAGAGATAGTGGCAACAACATGTGCGTCCAGCAGTGTGTATCCAGCAGGGAAGTTATCTCATTTGAGTATTTCCAGACAATCTTAATATTCCCCCCAGTGGTTCCACTGGACAATTTTATCCAAAAAGCTGCACAAAATCACATGTTCACCTATCTGCTCTGAGTGTGTTTGGATGTTTTCTTTTTTCCTTTTAATTGCTTTGATTTTCCCTCACAGATTTCTTCATTAACTGCAGTACAGGGGATTTAGTCTATACTCCAGTACATTTTAACAGCAGCCATCTTCAAAAGAAAACTCCACTGATCCTCACTTAAGGAACAACTTCAAAAAAATTAATTTCCAAACTGCAGACATCAATGTAAAAAACTATAGTAGAGTTTCTTAACAGAGATGCTGAGGCCTGAAGGAAATCAGGAAATACGTAAATAAATGAAGCCAATAGAGTCTAGTTTTACTTCCTTCACAATCTCATTTTGGACTGAGCAAAATTCTCTTTCCCAAGTCTGTCATCTCCTGCTTCTGGGGATAATTGTATTTTCATTGGATTAAATAAGGAAAAGCAAGAGCCTTTGAAAAAAATTTACACCCTTGTACAGCCAACTCCAGGTATCTGAGACATAGACTTTAGAAGGTCTTTGACTGTAGATTGCAGTTAGTGGAGAACCGTATTGCACTTACTGATATCTGTATCAACGCAGAGCCCTGAGTACAGTATCTGAGCTGCAATCAAGCATAAAGTCATAGAATCATAAAATGATTTGAGCTGAAAGTGACCTTAAAGATCATCTAGTTCCAATCCCACTGCCATGGACAGGTGCACATTCCACTAGATGAGGTTGCTCAAAGCCCCACCCAATCTGGCCCAGGGAAGGGACATCCACAACTTCTCTGGACAACATGTTCCTGTGCCTCAGCACTCTCATAGTGAAGAACTTCTTCCTTACATCTAATCTCAATCTACTCTCTTTTAGTTTAAAACCATTACCCCTTCTCCTATCACTACACGCCCTTGTGAGAAGTCCTCCTCCAGCTTCTTGTAGACTTCCTTTAGGTAGTGGAAGGCTATAAGTTCTCCCCAGAGCCTTCTCTTCTGAACTAGGCTGAAAAAACCCAACTCTATGAGCCTGCTTTCATAGAAGTGCTCCAGCCCTCTGATCATCTTCTTGGTCCTCCTCTGAAGTCACTCCAGCAGGTCTATGTCCAGTCCATGGCCCTTTATTTGCCCATGTTTGCTGAAGACTAGCCACCTCATTTAGACCAAGAATATTCAGACCATCTCATTGAGTTTAAGGTTTAATACTGCTGCCCATTGCTGTATCCATTCCGTGTGAAGTGAATAACAATAAGTAGTCCATAACAGAAATCACTGGGAGAGGAATCTCCTACCTTCTTTGCCACCTCATCCTCTGTTCCCAATTGCTTCATAAAATTTAGGTTTGGTCTTTCTTTGGGAGGACAGAATAAGTAAGTTGTGATTGTCTGGATTAGAAGTGAATGCAATGAATTTTATACGGAAAAATCTGGATTTGCTAAATATCAAGAATCTTTTTTTAACTACAAGGCTTTGAGAAGGCATCTCTGTAACTCATATGTGTGGCATGCTGGGTTTCTGATCCATCCCACCATGGTAGAGTGCAACCTACTTTTTAAAACATAAACAAACAGCCAGTTTTGATGCTCTAGTAGGAAATACTGGAAAATGTGACAGTAGCATATTTATGCAATGCTCTTCAAAGGGGAAGCAAATATTAGTATATCATCTGACATTCACTAGCATGTATGTCCTTTCACAGAATAGCTGAGGTTGGCAGGGACCTCTGGAGATTATCTAGTCCAACAGCCCTCCACAAGGTCAACTACAGCAGGTTTCTTAGGACCCTGATCAGTCAGTTTTTGAGTGTTTCCAACAAGGAGCCTCCACAACCTCTCAGCAAGTTATTCCGGTGTTTGATCACCCTCACAGTAAAAAAAAAATTATTAAAAATGCAATTTCTTATGTATCAATGTCATCATCACTAAGAAGAGTATATTTCATTACTATTCTATACCACTACCTAACAGAATAGAAAATTCCAAATCAGTAACTTGAATTATGTAACATTAAATATATTTTCAG
The DNA here is from genome assembly GCA_013400335.1 of Eurystomus gularis. NCBI lineage: Eukaryota > Metazoa > Chordata > Aves > Coraciiformes > Coraciidae > Eurystomus > Eurystomus gularis. Next base: position 75,749 of record VZZY01016145.1, read on the forward strand.
GGGTAAATTTTTATGTATTTGTTTTAAACAACTTTGAAGTGGCCTTTTGAGATTAATGGAACAAAGATATGTCAGTTTGACTAATCCAGTGATGGAAGATATGACAGAAAGGTGAAGACAAAAGAACAAGTTGACTTAACTTAGGTTTCTGTTCTTCACAGAGCAGATCCTTAATCCAATTTACATTAGTTTATGTACCATTTCAGAGCCTGCTCACAGCACCATCTTTCACTCTCTTGTGAGCTGGAATTTTGTGTTAGCTTTTGACTGCAATGGTCTCAACAGCCAACTTAGGGAAGACTTACCTGGTAATATAGTCAGATCTCCACTAGTGAAGGGATTTCTTTTCTCTGAAAGATGTCAGTCTGCAATACAAACAAGAAGAAGTTCAATGATCCACAGAAAGGAAAAACAAATATAATATTACTACTTTCAAACATGAGTTGTGTGTGTGGAATTCTAGTGCATTTCTGCACCAAGCTCCTGAACTCAGGCTATCTTAGTAACTAACAGCTAGGATCACCTGTGTACCAGGAATTAGCACAGCACCCTGTGTAGTGTAATTGCATTCTTACAACACAGATCCCTGGCTAATAAGCCTCTCCAGAATTCAAAGTGTGCAGGAGAATTATGCAGACTGCTCAGCTGTCTTTTCAGGGCTGCTGCTGTTCTAGCAAAACAGGAGCCTGGGATCAGTAGTATGTCAATATGCTTTGCTGTAGCAGGGAGCTGGTTCTGAAATCTGAGAGCTATCCCTGTATGACAACGGATCTAAGCTGATGAACTCTGTTGGACTCACATTGGCTCTGTGAAAGGTAATTCTGTGATGTACCATTGTATGTGTAAAATGGAGAGACACATTTGCTTGCTTGCTTGTTACTGGCATGGCAGATGCTGGTGTAGCTGCAGTGGCAACCATGGCATAATAAAAGGACGGAAATCATGACCTGTTGCTGCCTCAGCGAGTTTGCATTGTCTGCATACTTGGAACATAACCTTTAACAATGCATCTTCGTGCAAGTTTCATTGCTTCCGTTACTTAAAAGAGATCAGTATATTTCCTTCCAACGCATTCAAAAGTACAATCTACTTTAAAAAAAATGTAATTTTTAAGAAACTTTGCAACATGACTATAGGCATATATTTTTAATATATATAAATCCCAAGCACTCAATTTGACTAATACTTCAAAATATACATAGACATTGCTCAGGCCACTATTTAATGTATAAGGCCATAGATACAATAGCATTGTTTACAATCTAAATCTAATTAAAGGATATGCAGGAGTGAGAAAGGGATCAATATCTAATATGTTTTTTCCATCTGCTTTCCTCATCACTGCTAACATGTCAGAGAATATGCCAATACTTTGATCTCATACATGTGTTCTCTTTTCCACAGATACAGACAAGGTCAGTTGTGATATGGGATGCCCTAAATTCTCTGAAAGTTCCTCAATTAATAGGTGGTTATCAGCCAGCATATCCAAAAAGGGACAGAAAAAGTAAATGGATCTCTAATACTAACTCTAGGATATCTTTACACAAAATACATCTTTAATTTTAAGCAGAGAAACATCACTTGATTACCTGCAAAAATGTTTGACACTTCAGATGTTAAATACTTGTTGGATGCTTTTCTGTTGAAAGTATCTAAAAGCTGTCAGTTTTATAATAAATTTCCATAAATGTAGTTTCACAATAAATCTGGTGAAACTCTAGTGGCAATCTTCCTGTGATTGCCACTGTGATTCCTCAATTTATTGAGAACACAGGAATGTAATCTTTATTGTTCCAAAAACTTGCAGTTGACAGTCTTGACAGTGGTAATCAAACTTTCCTTCATGCTACTGGTTGCTTTTGTTACACTGAGCTCTTTCCACAATTATGCAGAGGATTGTGTGATTATTTCATGCTAAAGTGTTATTAAGGATGTGGTCATACAGATATAACAAATATTATTTACATTATTGTTCCCCATTTGCATTTCATCATATTTTTCCTCCAGTTTGCATGACATTCTACTGCTAGACTCTGTCAATGGTTCTTTTTCCTCAGTGTTTGACTTTTCACTTTTTTCAACACAACCTAACATAACACACACAACACAACACACAGTCATGGAATGAAGGACAATGTTTACTAAGAATTAAAAGTGTCCCTACATTCCTGAAGGGCAGCATGTTTGAAAAAAAAATTTCAACAATGCATGGAAAACAAACTAATATTGTAGAAGGTGGCTGACTGCACTTGAGCCTTCTAAGACATCAAATTGCTATAGTTCTGACACAAATACAAAAGAGATTTGTTTCAGTGATTTCAAAAGGGCTGGGTTTTCATTCTTCTGTTCAGATTTCCCTCACCTTGTTAAAAACAGAGTTAAATGCTTGTAGAAGAGTCAGGTCCATAGTGCACACAGAGGTAGCACTAGCTCCTGCTTTGGACTTCTATGGTAAACAATCCATGAAAGGCAAGAGAACACAAATAAGGTGAAGATCAATGGAAGGATATAAAAATATGGGAGTATGTGGAAAATAAATCAATCTATTTTCACAGTAAGGGTACCATTTACCCATGAGGTTGTAATGGATGTGAAATAATAAAATGCACCATTTGACTTTATTTTCTTGTAACCTTGGACTTCAAAAAAATCTTACAGCAACTTATTTAGAAGCTTATTTTATAATTCATAAGTCTTTTTACAATAATTTCAGGTGACTGCATGTTTTCTCTTTAATATTTTCTATTCTTTTGCTGAACTCAAACTCAGCATCTTAGAGAAGACAAGTATGTACTCAAATTATGTTTTTTTTCCCAAACGTGTAAAATATACTGGCTAAATGAATACTTTACTTCCTTGGCAGAATGTTAGTAATAAATGAATAAATATTTATATTTATAGAATTTATACTCCTATTAGACCTCAACTGCTGTACATAAATATATTTCACGCTAATAATACTAGTGTGAAATAGATAGCGTTTCATTAAACCTCTTATGGATGTAGCCTAGAGTACTGTAACTAAATTAACCTTTAGAATTGAAATACATGGAAGGAAAATAATGCATTCACACAGTTAATATAATGTGAGTGCTGATGTATGTGAGGTCAGTGATAAAAAAATGAAAGAACTAAGAGAAAATAGGAGCCATGTGATATGGTATAGTCATATAAAAGAAATGTCAATATAATGGTCTCAGAAAGGTCTAGTGTCAAATAAATAATGGGTAAAGTTAATCTAATCTAAATTTATATATTTAAAGTTACGCATCTTGAGTAGGATTTTTCTTGCCTCAGCTTTAACTGCCTTGAGCATAGGTGAGTTTTTTTTCACGGCTTCCCTTACAGTCAGGGGAAACCTTGAAAGTACAAGTCATAGTGTCCTGAGAACAATTTACCTTATCCTAAGGGAGTCACCAAGATTTGGTCCAGTGAATTGCATACAGATTACCAGCTTGATCTCTGTTGACTGTAATGAGAGCTAAAACAACTAGCTCTGCAGATGCTTACGTTCTATACTACTAAAATTAGGCCATAATTTGCCCCTATTATGAGCTGCTTATAACCCTTTTTCAGCCAATGGATCAACTCCAGAAGATAAGTTACATATAAGTGTAGGCTACGTGGCAGTGACCAGAGAGCTGAATCTCTTTGTGGACACTGTAGAGGAAGCTTAAGTGTGTAACTTAAGTCAGATATCTAACTTGTATTGTTTCTGCTTCTGCATTTCAAGATTGGTAGGTGAATATAAGTAGGACAGTGTTCTTCTGCCTTAGTATGCTCTTTGCTTTATAGGGTAAATCATTATCATTTTATTTAGACATCATTTAGACACCTTTACACTGTTGAATGGATTATATAGATGCTATAAAATATAGAAAGTAATCTATTAATTAATTAATCTATTAATTAATTTCTATAGTGGGTTTGGATTTTTTTTCAAAGCTTGCTAAGATGAAATGTATTTTTATGCTCATGAAATTCATGAGACACTGGAGGAGATAGATTGCCTACAATACAAATTTTATCCATCAAGCAGTTTAATTATAGGAGAAAAAGAGATAGTATTCTATATGGAATTTCTGTAGTTCCTTGCATTGATCTCAGAGGGACTGATGATGGCTAATATTTTTAGTTACAAAACTGGGATATACAATTGTTCTTTCCTTTTGTTAGTGTGAATGTTCTCCTAAAAAATGTTTTCCATAAAATTTGTAAAGACGGATGGATTTCTAACTAGCAGTAAGCACGTATGTACAGGCACACACACAAGGCCCAAACCCAGCTCTATGATAATCCCTTGTTCTGCCCTTATAAATTACTTGTGTAAGAGTGGTGGCAGGACCCAGGATTATAGTTCAGTCTACCGAGTATGAAGATGTCACAGGATGACCAAACCTGGAAGTATGCAGCATCTTTTTTGCTTTCATTATGTTAACTTCCCGGTGTCATAAAAACAACATGGGTGGAGGCCCAGATCCTGCGAAGCATTTACAAGCATTCAAAAACTTTAGAAGCTTTGCTGACTTCAACAAGTGTACTAATGCTTTCAAAATCGAGCAATTGCTAAGGCCTCTGTTGAATAATAATTCCACAGCTGGTCATGAAAAATGTGAACACACAGTTTGGCAAAAATTACCTCTTCCTCTTTCCACTCCCTCTTTCCAGTCAGCTGTTTAACCATAATGTAAGGAGCTGGTGGCCAATAAAAGTACATTTTTCTATTGTGTCATGGAGTCGAGGTAAACTTGAAATACATTTGACACACCATTGCACTTTACCATAAAAGTCTTTCATAACTTACTATTTGTTCTAAAGGCAATGGAAAAAATCCCATGGACATCCAAGGGTGTTAGTCTTTCACTATCATGCTCAGTGGCTTAAATGGGAGTTCTTTGTGCAGATGCATTGTAGAATCAAGTTCGTAATCCATGATTCAAACAGAAATATATCACACAATCACCCCTCTCCATGAGTACTGAATAGCAATGTAAATCAGAGGCTTCTTAATCAAATAATTAATGTGCTTCTCTCTTTGTAGACTGAAATAAATGAACATGATATCTAAGGGTTCTGTAAGGTGTTGTGATTTGAGAATAATTTATTGTGTACGAGTAACCAAACAATGTTAATTTTAACATTGTTAAAAGCTGAAATGCTTAAATCTAAATAATTTAAAAGTTATGTGATAGATATTAAACACCTCTGAGATGGAAAAATGCTGTAGGCGAGTGTTCCTAATAAGTCTAGTTTGGTTAATTATTGCCTGAAGCATTTCTGAACTAATTATTTACTTCCAAAGGGGGCTCCATGTTTTCAGCATTGAAGTGCCAGGTATTGATTTTCTTTAATTGACAGGGCATAGTACTAGACAGACCACACAAAGCTGAAGGTTAAGCCATTTATAGAAAGTGATAGCTAGGTCCTCCAGTGTCACACACTGCAGCAGTGTGAAAGGGAGACCTAGGCCCTGAAACTCTGCACTTTCAGGGAAAAGGATTATTTGTCACTGTCATCTGCCCTTTATGGTTCATTTAGCATCTTAAACAGCCTGTGTAAATTAAGTGTGTTTAGTAGCTGCACAACTCCCAAATCAAAGCTAGTGTTCTGTTCAACAGGAGAACAGGAGTATTTAAGCCTTTTAGTTAATAAGATAATGTTTTAAATATTGCAAGTGTCAATGTACTTCAAACCATCATCAAATCACATTTGATGCATGGACAAACATTTGCCAGCTAGCTAGAGCCATTCCAGCCTTCTGTAATACACAAATAATAACAACAATAATAAATACAGTGTGGCAACTTAATTCACTCTATTAGTGCCAGCCCTGCTCATTTGAACTTAAAAATAGAAAAGCCTTCTTGTTCTGAATTCCTTGTGATCTCTTGCTTTTTCCTCAGTCCTTCAGCTTCCTCTATGTGATCTTTCTCTTACATGGTGATTAACTTGTGCTTAATCTTTTATCTTTTATACTCTTTAACTTTTTCCCATTTCCCAAATATTAATTTCCATGTCCCACTACTTTCTTGCCACTTTGCCCTTCTATTTTAAGCTCAAGTACACCTGCAGGAATCAAACTGAAATACCCTAGCTGGGAGCGAGTGCACTATAGGTTTTCCCTGTAGTTAACAATGTGGGACATACCACCAGAGATGACTTGGTTCTTAGGTGGGATAAATTACTCCCTGAAGGTTCCTATCTCTAATTTGTTTTTCTGTAGAGGGAACTAGAGTGACTGATGCTCCTAACCTAGCAAGCTATCTCAAGTTAAGTGGAATGAATCCAGACCTTGCTCATCTCACCTTTTTATTCTAAGCCAAAAAACATTCTACCTTTTGCTTCCTATGTACCTTCTTTTTTCCATTGTTTTTTTTTTTTTTTTTTGGTTGGGTTTTTTTTGCTCTTCTCCATTGCCTGTCTTGTCTTCACCTGTGTTTGTTTAGAATGAGCTCAGAAATCCTTAACTGCCCACATGCCCACATCACTGAATTGAGGTATCCTTAGGTCCTATGCAGGAAACAAAGACAGACAGGCACTTGCAGAGAAAAATTCACATCACAGATGAATTGAATTCTCCCTTATAACGTCTGCATCTCTTCACTGGTTGTACATATAAATATTAGAGTGCTTGTGATTATGCTTTGAGCAGTATATTTTAATGTGACTAATTCCTACCCAAGCTGTAATGACATTCATTCTCCTGGGCTGTATTAAAATGGAAAATTTGATGAAGACAATGCATCTGATTCCCGTCATCTAAGTTTTTACACGTTCCACTCTTAAAGGGAAACAAATACTATGTATTAAATATAGAACTGAGATACTGTGCTGAGGAATAATACATTAATTTCTACAAAGAAATCAAACCAAATATCCTGCAATTTTGAATAGCATTTGAAATAGCATATGAAGATGATAAGCTTTGCAGAGTATTTTGCTTAAATAATGACTAAACCATTATTATTATTATTTCTGTCTTATAAAGTTGTTTAACTACTTGGGATTTTTTGCCCATCATGTCAGAGTGAAATCTATTAGGGAGATTCATATCTCAAACTATTAGCTTTATTAACCATGTATATATTCTTCCCCATAACCCCAACACTTCTCTTTCATGTTAATGTTAATAATAATTGAACCACTGCTTTCCTTTTATCCAGACAGGACTTCTTTATGGAGAAGATGCACAGTAAACAGGAAAATACACCTGTAAAAAAGCAGTCATTCATTCTTTCCCATTCCTTTAAACTGGGAAGTACAGCCAAGATTTATGCTCGCAGCAATATAACAAAATAACTGTGAAAATGTATTGGCTCTGTCACAATTGTCAGCTATCCATTCATTAGCATAAAAACAATGAAAGGAAGAAAAATATGTATTTGTCTATTATTTTCCATATATAAAATTGGTTTATGTGAAAAATATGCTATGTACAAAGTATGCTGAACTCCAAACCTAACCTATTTTGAAGACCTTTGGATTTGGTTCTTACTTCATATTTGCATCTGGGATCCATCTTGACCTAAAGTGCATATATTTGTGTAAATGGAAGTGTAAATAGCACTGTATGCTGAAATTTTAACATCTTAGAAAATGTTGAGTCTTTTTAGTGGCAAACAGTATTGTCTTTGAAATATGCCTCACTACTTCTTGCAGACTAAATTAGAAACAATAAAGTGGCTGTTAAGCATCTCTTCCATGTTTATTGGCCCCTAAAGAATGTGCACTGTTATTGGGTAACCATTGGTACCATGACATGATAGACCTCTGAGGTTCTGATTTGCTCTATAAATAGTATGAATTTCCTTTCAAGCTAATTAATAAAATGAAAGTTCAGCATTTCTTTAAGGTATTCAAGTCTGTTGATTTTCATTCTCTTTCAGTGAGGTAACCACTATATTCACTTACAATAGCAGGATTAAGAATTCAATATACTCTGTTACAAAGTGGTGATACAATTGCAGGGATTGTTCTCATGCAAAGGATTATTCATATACCACTGAAATAAAGGTGTTTTCTATCACTCTCAACTAATGAAAACATTTAAAATAACTTTGTGAACTTCAGTAAAAAGTTGACCCATGAAGATCTCATGATGATTGACTTTTCGTCTAATACATCCTCCTGAAGAGTACTCTTTGTACTATTTGCTAATATACCAAGGTGACAAAAGCATTAAAAAAGGACTCATATTATCAGTGTATGTAAACCAAAGTAGATGGATACTGAACGATGGTTGTCAAATCTGCTATGTACATATAATTTAGAGAATTGCCTTATATTTTTCATATAGTATAAAATAATGCATAAAGTTCTCTTTCTTGAGCTTTGTCTGTTCATTTTGGGAAACGATAGTAAGAAATATGCACAGTAGCCACAGATACTTTCTTAGGGAAAGATTTTGTCCTAGGTTGTGAACTGAAGTGTACAATGATGTTTCAGATTGTAGCACAAATATTCATATGAATATATATAAAAGACCCCAAACCAACCAAGTAAACCTCAATATTTTCTGGTATATTTTATTTTTCGTACAGTACTGCACAGTGTGCAAAGAGTATGTGTTTGGCTATCTATTGTCATGCTGACTTGTTGCATAGTAAATCAAAGCAGCTTTTAATTCAGAATTAAGATTAGCAAAGTGTATGTGAACAACCAAGAGATCAAGCAATAGCAGCAGTCATTCTGCAAAACAATTAAGCAAAAATAAATTGAAGTGAAACAATCATGAGTTGCTCACCAACAGTTTGGGAGCAGGGAAAGAAGTAACATCTAAATGGGTTATCAGTCACAAATATTCAAAATATGGATGTTTGAATGCAAAATCCCTTCCTTCACCCCCAAAGATTCTGTTGTTTTTTTCTCATATTTTATGAGACAAATCCACAAATTATTTCACATTTTTTTGCTCTTTATATCTCTGTATTGATTATTCTTCTCAGAGACTTTCTGAATTTCATGGAGATTTTTATTTATTTTTCCAGCAGTCTTTTCTTCAACTATGTCATTTAGCAGAGCACTTTCTATTTTTTTTTAAATCTAAAATCCTATAAATGTTCTTTGAAGAATACATGTCTGATTTTGTAGGATATGCCATCTTTCAAAATTGCCTATCTACTAATATTCATTAATTCTAAAGATCTATAATTTTTCAAAATACAGGAAATATTTCTAGTTGTTGTGGACTAATTTTTTTTTTATTAATAGATTAAAAAGTCACTATTAAACTGCAGATCAACTCTACATGACATAGAATTCAAACTGACAATTCAAATCTAAATGTTAATTCGTTTCCTACTCTTTCTTATCTCGTCTTCTATTTATTGGCTTGTTTTATTTGCATTTAATAGCACAGTGATGTTGGTTTTTTTGTCAGTAAACAGAGTACATCTTTAAAAGTTACTTTAAATATAAATAAAAAATAAAATTATTTATTCTTCTTAAGTCATTCACTTTCATTTTTCAGTGCCCATCTTTAGAAAACAGCTGAGAGTAGTGATTTCTTCTTTTAACACTAGGTGGGGTTAGCTTAACTTCTGAAGTCAGTTCCCAGGAGTTGTAAACGTTTTCTGATCTTCAAGGTTTTTTTCCATAGCTAGTATAACCAGAGTATAAGTGAAGAATAAGATTTTTTTTTTCTTCCATTGTAAGCTTACACTATGTAAAGGCAAAGATGCAAAATCTTTCTAAAATTCAGTCATATTTAGGATATCTGTGTAGAGCTCCCTGGAAATAAATCAGGAAGAGGTGAATATAATTCACCCAGTGATGAAATTTTCTTAAAATATTTTCTTAAAAATCTGTATATCTGATGGTGCCTTTCAAGGATGTGTGATTCTACTGTGATATGGTTCCAAAAATGTCAACTTTCACAAGTAGTCAGCTTGAATTCTTAACTGCAGTCAGAAAAATACAATAGCATCTTATCAATTTGTTTAATAAGAATTATTAGTAAAATCTGCTGACCTAAAAGATCTGAAAAACTCTGAAAGCTCCTATTCATTGATATGGACTTGGCATGCAAATAATTTGTCTGATGTTTTCTGAACTTGCTTCAGTTCTCCTTTGAGACATGTTCCCCTTGGGAAGTACACAAAGGATTTCTTCAGGAAAGTGGGAATAGGATTCTCGTGTTTCTGATCTTTTTTGTGTTATTGACTGTGGTAGGTCGACCTTGGCCAGCTGCCAGCTGCCCACTCAATTGCTTTCTCACTCCCCTTCTTCAACATGTCTCGGTAAGGGGGTTGGGGGTCAAAATATAAAAAAGCACGTGGGTCAAGATAAAGACAGGCAGACCACTTATCCATTTCTGTCACATGAAAAACAGACTCAGCTTGGGAAAATTAATTTAATTTGTTGGCTATTAAAATAAATGTGAGTGGTAAGAGAAAACTAAAGCAATACCTTTCTTTTTCCCAATTTCAACTTCATTCCTTCATTCCCAACTCCTCTACCTCCTCGACTCACCCATTGAGCAGTACAACGTGAGTGGAGGGCTTGTGGTTATTTCCTCTTCGGTACTTCCAATACATGGAGACCAACAGCCTGATTGTGAGGGAAATCAAGGTTTGGTCCACAGAGAAACTTACTCAAATGTTACTTAATCTACAGGCTAGATTAGAGCATGGCATTTGATTAGGGAAATTCATACTTTGTTCAAGTAAGTGTATCAGTTCTACCCTTCTCTCTTGCAATTAAGTAATTAACTCATAGAATCATAGAATGGTTTGCATTGGAAGGGACCTTAAAGGTCATCTAGTCCAGCATCTCTTGCAATGAGCAGAGATATCTTTAACTAGATCAGGTTGCTCATAGCTCTGTCCAACCTGACCTTGAATGTTTCCACGGATGGAGCATCTATCACCTCTCTGGGCAACCTGCTCCAGTGTTTCACCACCCTCATTGTAAAAAAATCTCTTCCTTATATCTAGTCTAAATCTGCCCTCTTTTAGTTTAAAACCTTTATACCTTGTCCTGTCACAACAGGTTATGCTAAAAGGACTGTCCCCATCTCATAGGTTCACTTTAAGTACTGAAAGGCTGCAATAAGGTCTCCCTGAAGCCTTCTCTTCTCCAGGCTGAACAACCTCAACACTCTCAGACTTTCTTCCTAGGAGAGGTGTTCCATCCCTCTGATCATTTCTGTGGCCCTCCTCTGGACCCACTCCAACAGGTCCATGTCCTGATTGTGCTGAGCACTCCAGAGCTGGACATAGTACTCCAGATGAGGTCTCACAAGAGAAGAGTAGAGCAGCAGAATCACCTGCCTTGACCTGCTGGCCATGCTTCTTTTGATGCAGCCCCAGATATGGATACATATGGTAATGCAACAAGCAATTTAATGTATACATGATGTTTACTTCATCATAATCTCTTTAAAGTATTTCTAGGAAAGATATGTTTGCTTTTGTAGGATAGAGTTGTTCCCATGAATTTCATTCCAACCTTTGAGAGCAGCCCCAAGAAAAAGAAGGCCATATCAGAATGATGCAATGTTAAGGACTCTTAGATTTAGCTCTAAGCTGTCTCACGGGTTAGTACAACACCATGAAAAGGTGTCTGCTCTGGTCTTGAAAGCTATATATCCATATCAAACTGCCACTGAGGATACTTAAAGGATGAATGAATTCTCAGGTATTCTCACAGATATGGAGATATGAAAAGAAAGACTTTCTGTAACAAAGGGTGTGATCCTACATTCTTCAAACTATCATTTGACAGCGAACAAAAGTAGAGACCAAAAGTGTTGTACTCTAGAAACAAAGTTAACTCAAACTGTTACTGAAAATATTTTGGGAAGTAAAAGTGTTTCACCACTTGTTTTAAAACAGGTATTCAGAAAAATCACAAAAAGAAAAGAAGATCTATGTCTACGTAATTATATGCCACTTCACCCATGGTACAGAACATTTGTTAATAAACAGTTCTTTGCATTATGTACTCAATAGTATACTGTGCACTTGTGTAATCAGCTGTATGAAGCAATGAGAAGTGAATTCTTAAACATTGAACTACTGAGATATGGCTGGAAAATGACATGAAACTACATAATGTGGTGTGCAAACATGCTTTCCTGCACACATATGGCTCATTTCACCTGGATAAGGGAGTTAACACCATACTTGGCCTTATGAACACATTTTGTGAGAGCTGATGGGCTCAAGTTAATGCCTGACATAAGCTGGGTGAGCTTCAGCAGTATTCTAATTTGCACCACCAAGCAGTACCTTTCAAGTTGCTGATCTTAAAGCCAGGATTCTTGAAGTAAATCATGAAATGTCCTTTTGCAAGTGCCTTGAAAACCCATATCAGAGTTGTTAAAGGGAGAAACTGCCTTGAAGAAATACCAAAGATGCATGAAACATTGTAAATACTACATAGACACAATGCAACAACTATCCAAATTCATTAGAAGTATCTCAGTCTTTTCAGTAGTCTGGGAAAAAATATCCCTTATTTTACTATTAAGGCAACTCTTGATTTACAGTTCTGCAGCCATTATGGTCTGCATGCATCATAGGATTCATAAATCTGAAAAGTATTGAAAATGCTTTATACTCCATGTATAGTTAGAAGGCTCATACAGAAAACAGCTATTAGCCATTCAAAATAGTATACATGTGAAAACTAAAGAGATATATGCACACTCTCACCATTTTTTCTTCATTAAATGTATGTAAAGAGATGTATGTGAGATATCTTGCAACCTTGCTACACGTTATAGAGTATGCTCTTCATATTGATTTGTTGACAGATTTTATGTTTGAATCTTAATGAGAATAAACAACAGGAAGATTTATAAATAATAGTTATGTGAATGTGATATATAAAATCTAACAACACTGCCTTAGATCTACTTGAATTTAATAAAAATGATACATGGTCATAAAGGAAAGAGTATTTTCTAACAAGTGTGCATGTGTCTCTCATTTAAATAAGTCTGCTGTAAAGTGGAGGATAGTAGTGTATTATACAACCTTTATATTGTAAACTCTCATTATGATGGATTTTTCATGTTTCACCAATTTTGTCCTATGGGTCTTTGTTTCATTCCCTTTTCTTCTTGAACTTAATCTTGTTGTTCTTTCACAGCTTAGACTTACACTGAATTTACTGTCTCACACCTTCACATCACCATTCTTAGTACAAACAACTGTTTTTTTATTGCTGATGGTTTGTCCTGCTTTGTCCTTGGGACAACCTCTCTTGTTCTTTTTAACCAAAGTTTTCAGAGCTGCTATAAGTTACTAGAAACAGTATATTCCACCAATCCCATAAGTAATTTTAGATTTAATTTAGGATATGTGAAGAATGAAGGCAGTTATTTGGCTATCAGTTCAAACTCACTAGTGACTGTTGGATCAAACTGTCATTGCAAATGTTCTGTGTATACTGTCAATGAACAGTCTTGTAGGTGAGCATGGTTCTCCCAGACAAAACAGAAGTGGCATCTGCATTCAAGTTCCTAATTAATTTCTGACTATGCTGATTACCAGCTTCATGGGAATTTTGCAGTTGCTCTTCTTTAGTCTTTCATGTGAGTCTTATTTGTATGAACAATTGATAATACCCCATGCCACAGGACTGTGTGTTTGGCTGTCCATTCTTTGCAGTCTGATACACATACACTTACAAAAAAGTGAAATATGTTCATAAAGATGGTTTTTTGAAGGTGCTTAGCTCATAACCTGATACTTATGGAACTCATTTGGAATGGTGATGCACATTTTTGATCTTAAGTAATCCAAATATCCTCTATCATATGCTGAGTATCATAACAGTCAGACTGCCTTCATGCAATCCCTGTTACTTGGCTTGTTATTTTTAAAAAAAGTTTATCTAAGTGGATGACCTAATTCACATTGGTGTCCATCTTGTTGGCTATGTTACTGAAAACAAATAAGGGGCAAACAAGCATTTTGGCCTCAGGCTTACAAGAAGCTGTGCTTGTATAATTAAAGACCTAGCAGATTAAGGAATTAATTAAAATAATTAGAACTGTATAAGCATCTCTTACTCTCTCTCTATATATATAGAAGCATTTTTTTTCTATAATTGGCTAATACCAAATGATTTTTTGATTAGCTTTGAATAGAAACCACTTGACTGAAATTGATGAACAGCAGGGAACAACATAGCAATGTAGAAGTTTTTAGAAGAATCAAGACATCAGCAATACAAAACTGCATTTGACACTGAAGAGCAATAAAACTAAGGACTCATGAGGAAATGGATGAAAATGACATTTGTGAATTTAGCCAAATGCTGTGAAGAATGAACTGTAGAAACCTGAAGTAACATGAAGGAGATGATAACTGAAAATAAGACAGGAAATAATTAACCTGTGATTTGGAAGAAATAGGAAGGTAAGAGAATAAATATTCTGCTCTAGTTAGAATAACAAAGGAGTCCACCTGTTTTGGTCAGACTTGTGCACAGCTTGATCAGCAACCTTAGCAAAGATGCAAGAATATTTTGAGTTCATAGAATCTGCAAAAGTGATGCTTTGTGCTCTGCTGTGGTATCTCTTTTAACAGTCTGTTTTCTTATAAACTAAAGATATTTTCAAGAGCTATAGTATTTAATCTGCTTATAGTTATCTTACTCCTCTCCCTAGTACTTCAAAGTTTAAAAATTTTGGTGGCTAATCAAGAAGGAAGCTGAGCTATACATTACCTTAATACATACTCATTATATATAGTGCATATCAACTTCTCACTACATGGCTAGTGCTGTTGTGAGGGTTTTGACTTTTATGCCAAAGGCCCATTCTTCGATGACTATAACCCATTAGGGAGGGATGGAATCCACCTGTCTAGAAAAGGCAAGGGAAGCTTTGTCAATAGGCTGGCCAACTTGGTGAGGCAGGCTTTAAAATGAAGGAGTTGGAGGGCAGGGTCCCAAATAGCAATGCTCATGCAATTCCAACCAGCTAGGGAATAAGGTAGGCCAACCAGAGCAGTAACAAATGTTCCTTAGCTGTCTTCCAAGATGAGACCAAGAAGGCCAACCACCTTGCAGCTGTGTATGGCTAGGGTGGATTCTTTTGCACCCCTCCAGAGAAATCTGCATGCTCAATTAAGTCTCTGAAATGCCTGTACATCAACGCATGCAACATGGGGAATAAACAGAAAGAATAAGAGATCTGAGTGCAGTCACAGGGCCATGATCTCATTGCAATTACTAAGACATGATGGGGATGGCTCACATGGCTGGAATGTGGTCATGGATGACTACGTACTTTTAGGAAATAAGGTAGAGAGGTACAAGAGAGCTGGTTAATATACAATTATCACTTCCTCCAAGCTCAAGATTGGTGCAACCGTAGGAGTGAAAAATCAAGCACAGGAGGTAGGAGACCTGCACCGATGAGAAAGGAGCTTCTGGAAAAACTTAAATGGAAGAAGGAAGTTCACAGTATGTGGAAAAAGGGACTGGCCACTTGGGAGGAATATAGGAACATTGCCAGAGTATATAGGGATGCAATGAGGAAGGCTAAGGCCCACTTGGAACTAAATCTGGCAAGAGATCTCAAGAACAAGAACAATTCAAATACAAAAGCAGGAAACAGAAGACTAGGGAAAATGTGGGCCTACTGCAGAATGGTGGTTGACCTGGGGATGGAGGATACAGAGAAGGTGGAGTTACTGAATGCTTTCTTTGCTTCGGTCTTTACTGCTAAGACCAGCCCTCAGGAATCCCAGTCTCAGGTAAAAGACGAAGTCTAGAGAAAGGAAGACTTT
>VZZY01016146.1:0-32819 GCA_013400335.1 Eurystomus gularis
GTTCAGCCTGGACAAGACAAGGCCCAGGGGGGACCTTGTAGTGATCTTCCAATAGTTGAAAACGGCCTATAAGAAGGCATGGGGAAATCTGTTCTCTAGGGTCTGTAGCAACAGGACAAGGGGTAATGGTTTCAAGCTAGAAAAGGGTAGATTTAGGTTAGACATAAGGAAAAGAAGTTCTTTAATATGAGGGTGGTTGAGCACCGGAATAGGTTGCCAAGAGAGATGATAGAGGCCCCATCCCTGGAGTCATTCAAGGTCAGGCTTGATGGGGCTCTGAGTAACCTGACCTAGTTAGAGATGTCCCTGCCTGTTGTAGGGGGTTTGGACTAGATGGCCTTTAGAGGTCCCTTCCAACCCTACACATTCTATGATTTTATGACTCTGTGAATAGTCCACTCTGGCCTTTGCACCTGAAAATCAAATCTACAAAAACTTGTCAGCAGGGTTAATTCCTGAGAGTAGTCCAAATATAACTAGAAGATTATTTTATGAAAATACTATTCATAATGCCACACATAAATTTGCAGATATCAGTAAAAGGAGATAAGTTAGTAGCAAGATCGGAGATCTAGTGAAGGAAAAGATACAAAAGAAAGAGCCCAGTTCAGCAAATTAAATTCAGGTAGGTGAGAAAAGTCCAAAGTCTTCTTCATGGAAGTAATATCAAAAGACAAATTAAATTTCATTTTGGAACTGAAAGAGCTATATTTGCTGTGCTTTTGCTAGAAGTCAATATTCTTTTTGTCATTTACCACAGTAAAGTGTACTGGCATATATCAGAAATGTAAACCTTTGAAAGCAGGAACATATATACTAAAATACATATATTACTTTCCAAAGGGCTGTCTGTCTCAAATTGACCAACTAGCTAGAAAACAATAATACTGAATGAAATATAAGGACAGTCACACATGATAAATTTGTCATAGTGATAACAGAGGTTTCAGACTACATATGTAGCATTATATACAGAAGCTGATTGTGTCTCTCTATACATGGTTAAGTGGGATCACTGAGGTGAGTTCTGAGGCAATGGGCATCAAGAAATTCCAGAAGTCTGTAAAGTGTTTAGAGAACATTAGTCAAGGCAGTGGAGAAACTAAAGTGTAAGGCAATAAACATGAAAAGAATTGTATTGCTGGGTCCTGAAAAACCAATGTCCAAGAGAAATGGTCCTACTTCTAACCTGAGCAGTTACCTGGTATTTTAATTTCACAGGTCAGTTTTTTAAGGAGAAACTACAGAGTCACATTATTTGCCCCATGACACTAAAGGCAATGGGAATGAAACTGGGATAAATTTCTTTTCTTTTCCAGAGTTCTCAACCATTTTTTTTGCTACTTTCTAATCAAAATGGTCCTTCTGGGTTTTGTCTGTGTCCCACTCCCATATTGTTCAGGTTCTGTGTATACCTTTGAGAACCCAAACCAAGAAGGACTAACTCCCTGCCTTTGCAATGAATATCAATATAGCATGACACAGATATGTTTTCTGATCAAACTTGTGTTTAGGCAATGGTTTGTTTTGTTGCAATATCTTACTGCAAACTGCACCTTAACTATTTCTCGCATTTATTCTTAGAAAAGGCTTTTGCCAACTTTCTTCAACAAAATTTCAATAAATCACTGACAAAGGGGTGTAACAAAGAAACCTGAAGATTTTGAAGAGAAGACAGTAAGTAAGGAGGAGGTATTCTGAATGCAATCTACAAATGTACAATGAAAAGTTGAGACAAAATTAATTTTTAAAAGGAGAGTGAGTATCACAGAATACACGTCTTTTAAAGTATAAAATATAGACTGAGAAGGACATTGCAAAAGTTGTTGAAATGTGGATGAGAAAAAGTATTAGAGATTATACAGCAGGGATTAACAGAGGGAGAAAATTATTTCCAAATATTTATTGTTATTATCTATTTCTTTATTTCCTACCCTTTTCTTTTTCTGACATTATAAGTTCACATTCCTGTAATCTGTTTGAGAACTAGAAGATGTGAGCCGCTGAGTAGCGGCTATGCTCATCTAAATGGAAGAAAGAAATAAAAATTGTCATCTTCTCTTTCCTCCGCATGTTACAGCTTCTTATGTATGTTTTTAGAAATTTCTACTTTATTGTACTTTCTCAGCATTTCTGAATGTCTCCAGGTACTTTTTCTGAGTGAGATTTTCCCAAAACTGTAACATGGTCTTGTAATGTTTTGCCCTTTTTATGATTGTTCTTCATTCTGGAATCCTTTTCTGCTCTGATTTTCCTTATTATATTTTAACAAACCTGCAATTTCTCTGCTGTGTTTTGCTGAGCTGTCCTATGCAACTTGGTCCCTGTTCTCCCTGAAATCTGAAAACGTTGCATAAAGTGTGAAAAAATGAAGAAGACTGATTCATTTCCCCTGCTAAAAATATTCAGAAGGTGATATCTTTTAACTGTTCTAGTATTCTAGCTTCATGGTCATCTCGGCCTAAGAAATTTGTTATTTACTTTTGTAGTACATCTGGTTCCTTTTTCTAATTTATCTTTCTCAATATTCATACTGTATGCATTAGTTTCTTGGTTTAATACTCTTTTAAATGTTCCACTAAAGTAGACAGGACACTCACCATGCTGAAGAAAGCAGAAAATTGCTATACTTGCCATCTCCCAAGACTACCAAGACTCCCACTCTTAGTACCAGGGCCAGGATTTCACTTCCCCCCATAAAGTATGGGAACTACTCTGGACCATACAACAAAATGACAGAGGTAAGATTTCTGTGCACAGTAATATATATATATATATAAAAATAAAAGCCTTTTATCCCTAAAAGGACATATAATGTTGAAAACAGAGCAAGATACAGAATGCAGAATCTTTTTCTCCCACAAGTTCAATATTTGATGGTTTGATGATAGTATCATGGTTCCTTTATGCAGGAGTCAAACAAATCTGGTTACATAGAGGCCAGATCAGCAGCTACAGTTTCATGTCAGCAACAGAGGATAACAACATACACAGAGTTCCCTTCGAAGTAGAACACCTGAAAAACATGTCAGGAAGATTACTTTTGGTTATAGACAGTTTTCTCTACATCTGTAGTAAACATGTCCTCTCTTTCTTCACTTGATGTTACTGTTTCAACATCTATAACTATCTCACCTTTAAAAGTGCAAATATTTCTATGACTGGAAAAGTCAGTCCCAGAGTGCGAGAGAATCACTACTTACAGACATTCAGGAGCTTGTTTGCTGTATTGCAGCAGGCTGAAAAAAAAGCAGCAGCTCTTTTCTGTCTACTTTTGCATTGTGGATTATGGAGCTGCAAGTTTCCTCTTGCTCTTATAGCAATTCAAGTTGTTTATTTTAGCTTCCATATTTCTTATGTTGACTGTTTAACAATCCATAAAATAGTTAATGTAAACACATTTCTTTACATAGTGTTGTGCATGGAGAATGTGTCTACCAGAATCTGTAGCAGTCCTTTATATGTGAGCAACTTCAAACAGCTTTCTCTTTATGCACCGATTATAACTGAACCATGCATAAACAAGCGGTATTGTGCCTTTACATGGGAATTCATATTTAGTGGGCAACTAGTTCACAAACAAAGTGATTACCTGGTGGGGCTGATGATATAAGTATAAACAGAGCACTTTAGGATCCAGTATCCTATACAGATATTTTTTCCACTTGAGAACAGGTTTAAGTCCTATGAACAGCACGCTGTCCCTTGAGGAAAGGCTACTGCCCCTCGCACCACCTGTTATTTCCAATTTCACTTCAGAACAAGGACTATAACAGAAAGCAATGTTGAGGATATCAATATTTTTTCCCACTCTATAGGCAACAGGGGCATTTGAGATCTGGAACTGTAGCTTTCTTTGAAGGTCTGAGGGAGGGAACAAGAGAGAGCAGCAGGCTTTCCACATCCAAATGACAGTTTTGTTATTTAGAATCCTACATTTTCAGTCTAGTACAAAAAAAGAAAAAAAATGTGGACCTGAAAATGGAGTGTGTATGTAAACATTTAGATTTACAGATTTGGTCTAAGAAAAATAAAGCAGGCTTCAAGCCTATCATACACCACTCATTTTATTAGTTGTAAGCATGGCTGAAGTTTGGGATAATCTTGAGCTTGCTCTCTGTCCATGCAATAATACAGTAAAACTACCTCTGGCCTACCTGGCATCTCAATCCATAGTTACATAGTGCTCTGGCAATTCCCGGTCACAGCACCTTCCCAAAGAGTAGAAGTGTGCCAAACCCTCTTTCCTGCTCTGTTTCAATTCTTCTGCTGGTCTTCAGAGGGCAACTTCCCAGTTTCACAGCGACCTGTGCTATCCGAATCATTCTCTCTGAGATGGAACCGGGCAGCTGAGGCATAAGCTGGCACTTGTAATGCAAAAGGCTGATGAAGTTTCCATGCAGGCTCATGGCTGGTGCTTCTATCTGCGTTTCAAGACTATTTACCATCTGACTACCTGGCTCCTATTATGATCATCCTAGATGACGTGTCTTCACTATCTTTTGGTAATTTAAATAATGAGATAAAAGATCTTACAGTGAGAAGTAGGAACAGCCAACAGTAAGACTAGGGCAAGATCACTGAAAAACTCTAGGCACAGCTTTGGAGAGCTGAGAGTCCAGGTCCACCTGGACTTCATAAGTAATAAGGGGATGACAAGAGGAACATGATGACTTGGGATACCAGAGGGAGGACTGTGAGCTATGCAAAATATATGGAGAAATGTGTAAGGAGGGGGATTAGGGAGGAACAAGGAGAGGAATAAGCCAAAAGGGATGTGATAGGAGCTGGTTGTGTACAAACTGTGACTGGCTAGTACACTTGTTTGTGGCATTCCTTTACAAATCCACACAACAGCCCTGCACTTGATCCCACAGTCTGTCCTATCTTCTTATTAAATATTTTTTTTTTATAATCATACTCTCTGTACTGTGTGTGAGTGCTGTAAGGATGAGATACCAACAACTGGGGGAAGTGGGGGATTATCAGGCCAGCAACTAGACAAAAACTCAGGGTTTTTGTGTCCCAGGGTCTGTTGTGCCAGCAATGGGATCAAAAGAGTGTCTCAGCATCTGTAGTCAGAGGGGCCACAGCTCCTAGGTTCACCTTTACAGAGTTTGGACACCTGAGTATTTGCATCTTCCCTGAACTTGACGCACATTGGGGTGTGTGTGTGTAATTTGTTTGCAGTCTTCAGCAGGAGCAGCTGGAGAGTAGGAGCCTAGAGATATCCCATGGATGGAGGTCTGTGCTGATATTAGGGAGCACCCATGAGTGTGGAGTGCCTTTGAGATGAGTGTATGAGTGCATGTGATTGTTTGCTAGTGAGGACTGAGCTGGACTAGTCAGGGAGTAGGAGACCCACAGAGCACATAAAAGGGCCTGGGGCACTGGACAGAAAGAGGGGCTGCACTGACACATGAGAGAACGGTAGATATTCTACTTCTGAATCTAGAGTGGGGACATACATGCTTTCATGAGAGAACCTGAGTCCTTTATCAGCTGAAGAGAAGGAAAGGGACTTGGCTGCAGTCCTGCTAGTGTCACATGTGGGTGCTGTTGAAGGCAGTGCACTGTCTGTGGCAGCCTGTGTAGCCAGCCATGTCTGCTTTCTTTGCGTGTCTGCATGTGTCTTCAGGATACATGCTCAGCCTTGTTATTGGCCGAACCTGCAAATGGAAAAGTAGCAGCCATGTCCATCAGCTTGAAATGGAGAGCCCCGGGTCTCTAAGCTGGGATCCAGTGGCCGGGAAGAGGAATCCCTGGCCCTGGAGCTGCTGGAGGTGGCATCCGCTTACAATATCCATTAAAAAGAGGTAGGTGTGAAGAAGTATTTTTGTGTTGTTTTCATTTGTGATGATTGTCCCTCATGCAATACACAGGATCTGAATAAAAAACTAAAAGCTAAACAAGTTTTGCTGCAGTTGGAGCTGCAGTGTGCCAACTCTCTGAAGCTGACTAGTGCAACAACACATAGCCTCTCAGGCAGACATAGACACATAATAAATACTTAATAATGAGTGATATTTCACATACATTTCATTTGTGCTAACTTGTATGCTATTTGTGTAGAACTAATGTATGTTTTACACGAATCAGGAATTATCTGGAGTGTGTAAGTGTGGTGGGTTAACCTTAGATGAGTGCCAGGTGCCCCTCTCCCTCCTCAGCAGAGCAAAAAGGGGAAGAAAAATAAGATGGAAAAAAAAAACCTTTGTGGGTAAAATAAAAGCAGTTTAGTAATAACAGAAGCAAAGCCAAGCAAATCTGCATGCAGAAGCAAAGGAAAACAAAGATTTATTCTCTACTTCTCATCAGTAGGCGATGTCTGGCCACTCTCTGGGAAGCAGGGCTCCAAGACGCGTAGCGGTTGCTCTGGAGGACAACAGAACGGCCCCCCACTCCTCCTCCTTTTCCCTAGCTTTATAGTTGAGCTGACATCATATGGTATGGAATACCCCTTTGGTCAGTTCAGGTCAGCTGTCCTGGTTGTGTCCCCTCCCAAGACCTTGCCCACGCCATCCCACTTTGGGGGGGTGAATGTTGGGAAGAGCCTTGGTGTTGTGCGAGCACTTCTCAGCAGTAGTCACAACACGGGTGTGTTATCAACACCCTTCTATCTCCCAGCACAAAACACTGCACTATGAGGGCTGCTATGGGGAAAATCAGCTCAGCCAGGCCCACTACAGTCTCCACCCCTTATTCCATACCATTTGCATCATGCTTAGGCCCCACATCATGCATATTTAACTTTTCCATCATTTTTAATTCCCATTACTAAAATTCCTTCTTATCAGCACTTACATCTTAATCTACAAACTTGAACCACCTTTGTACCCAACATACAGATGAATGCACTCTCATTAACTACTATTCCCCGTCCTTTAGCAGACATATTATTCCCCTGTTCCGTAGGCTTCCTCCACTCTTCCAGATGATCACCAACAGGTGGTGACTTGGGGCCCATCTGTCAAGATGGACTTTCAGAACAGGAGAAGCAGTATGTTTGATTGTTGGGCATCAGCACCGGCTAGGTTGGGGTCATCATTGCACTCATCTGGTTCTTTGTGGAATTCACTTTCCGTCACACACCTACTGCATCACTTCCTGCAACATACAACTCACACCATAAATTATCTTCCTGTCAAGGTTGAATCTCCTTGAGGCACACACTGTGTGTCCCCATCCTCCTGCATTACCCACCAAGCACACCCAGGTCCTTGAGCAAAAACAATCCCATGAATGGGTTTGCCTTTTCCCCAGGGAGAAGCAATCCACGCTGCCCTCCTCAGCCATTTCCCTGTGTGCGCTATGGAGACCTTATCATAAAATCATAGAATCATTCTGGTTGGAAAAGACCCCGGGGATCACTGAGTCCAACCATCAACCCTACTCTACAAGTTCTCCCCTAAACCATATCCCCCAACACCACATCTAAATGAACATTAAACACATCCGGGGATGGTGAATCAACCACCTCCCTGGGCAGCCTATTCTTGTATCTGACTACTCTTTCCATGAAAATTTTTTTCCTAATGTCCAGTCTAAACCTACCCAGTTGCAGCTTCAAGCCATTCCATCTTGTTCTATTGCTAATTACCTGTGCATCAACCTCTCCACAATGTCCTTTCAGGTAGTTGTAGAGTGATGAGGTCTCCCCTTAGCCTCCTCTTCCTCAAACTAAACAGTCCCAGCTCTTTCAATCACTCTTCAATTGCTATGTCCTCCCACAGTATGTAGGGATTTTGTTTGGGCAGGACCAGGACGGTTAACAGATCCTTTGGTGTTTACAAGTCAAGTGGCTTCTGCTAAATTTATATCCCCCATTTTCCAATGCTCTCAACATAATCTTCAACAGTCCATTATATCTTTCAATCTTTCCAGAGGCTTATGGGTAATAAGGGATGTGATACACCCACTCAATCCCATGTTTCTTTGTCCAGGAGTTTATAAGGTCATTTCGGAAATGTGTTCCATTGTCTGATTCAATTCTTTCAGGAGTACCATGTCGCCACAAAATTTGCCTTTCAAGGCCTAAGATGGTGTTTCGGGCAGTGGCATGGTTTACAGGGTATGTTTCAAGCCAACCAGTAGTTGCTTCCACCATGATGAATATGTAGCGCTTGCCTTGCCATGTTCATGGCAGTGGTCCAATACAGTTGATTTGCCAGGCTTCACAATACCAAAAACCGAGCCACCGCCCTTTATTCCAAGGAGACTTTACTTGTGTGGCTCGCTTGATAGTGGCACATGTTTCACATTCATGAGTGACCTGTGTGATGGCCTCCATGGTCAGGTCCACCCCTTGACCACAAGCCCATCTGTATGTTGCATCTCTCTCTAAATGTCCTGATGTTTCATGGGCCCAGGGAGCTACAAATAGCTCACCCTTACACTCCCAGTCCATATTCAGCTGAGCTACTTCAATTTTGGCAGCCTTGTCTACCTGTTCATTACTTTGATGTTCTTCAATGGCACCACTTTTGAGCACATGAGCATCTACATGATGTACCTTGAGAGTCATGTTTTCTACTGGGGCAGCGATATCCTGCCACAATGCAGCAGCCCAGATGGGTCTACCTCTGCGTAGCCAATTGGTCTTCTTCCACTCCTGTAGCAACCCCCATAGGGCATTACCCACCATCCAGGAGCCAGTGTAGAGATACAGTACTGGCCACTTTTCTCGTTCGGCAATCTCTAGGGCTAGTTGGATTGCTTTCACTTCTGCAAACTGACTTGACTCACCTTCTCTTTCAGTGGCCTCAACCACTTGTCTAGAATATAGTGGGTCCGTCTGAGCTCCTCTTCCACTGAAAATTATGTAAAAATTAATTCTTGGCAGATATTTGACACTCTTTCCCAGTCAGTGCTTTCACTACTGAAATCTGCAGACAGGATTTTAAAGTATATTACAACTTAATACAAGTGAAATTACTTACACCATTTTTACTGATGAATATTAATTTTATTCAGGAACAAAAGATTAAAAAGATGAGAGATGCCTATGAGTGTTCCCGAAGCAAAAAAGCAGATTTGTTTCTGTCGGACTGGTGAGCATAACTGGAGAGCATTTTAGCTACTATGTCACTGATATTGATTCACCAAATACTTATTTGAATTCCACTTACAAAGTATAAAAAGGATACTTCACTAAAAACAAAGCTGTACATAGTCTTGCAAATCTTTGTGATTATATATTTATTTATAAACAGATACTACACAAACTGGGGATTTCCATTGCTGAGAAACATAGGTATAGTTATGGCCCAACCGCTGTGTAGTTCTCCAAGCACTCAGATCACTGGAGTGCAATTCTGTCTCGGGGTAACCTCATTTCTATGTGGATTTTTTTGAATGGGTTGTTGCTTCTTCCTTTATCCTGCACCAAAACTCAGGATCTGATTTTAGCTAGTGTCTGAAGGGGGCCTACAAGAAAGCTGGGGAGGGACTTTTGACAAGGGTTTGTAGTGATAGGTCGAGGGGTAATGGCTTTAAACCGGAGAAGGGGAGATTATGATTAGATGTAAGGAAGAAGTTCTTCACTATGAGGGTGATGAGTCACTGGAACAGGTTGCCCAGGGAAGCTGTGGATGCTCCATCCCTGGCAGTGTTCAGGGCCAGGTTGGATGAGGCCTTGAGTAACCTGGTCTAGTGGGAGGTGTCCCTGCCATGGCAGTGGACTTGGAACTAGGTGATCTTTTGCGTCCCTTCCAACCCAAACCAGTCTATGATTCTATGATTCTATGACAGTGATAATAAAAGGAGAAGAGAAAGCCAGCATCAAATTCAACTGTTACATCAATGTTGAAGTTATCATTGACAGTACAATTTCAATTGAAATGTCACGTGTACTTATCAGCTTAGGTTCAACTCTTAAATGTACTTCTGCCTGATTAGTGGTTGACTAAATTACAGGCTGCACATGACTTCAGAGTTGCGAGATCCAGCAAAAAGAAATGTAGATGGTTTGTACCAACAATGCTCATCTTGTAAAGCAGGCACACAAGTATAAGCTGTTTAATCAAGGTAATTGTTACTGTATCAATTAGCATTATCATATTAAATATTATTAGATTAACGTCATAATCATGACATGCTCCAAGATGGACCCACTGCTGGCCAAGGCAAGCCTATCAGCAACGGTGATATCACCTCTGGGATAACATATTTAAGAAGGGGAAAAAAACCTTTGCAACTGCAGCAAGAGAGAGGACTGAGAATATGAGAGAGTAACAACTCTGCTGTAGTGGGTCTGGCTGAGCTGGGTCTGTTTTGTGCTGGGAGCTAGAAGGGTACTGATAACATATCTGTGTTGTGACTACTGCTGAGCAAGGATCCCAGCATTCACCCCTCCAGTGGGATGGGGTGGGCAAGATCTTGGGAGGGGACACAACCAGGACAGCTGACCCAAACTGACCAAAGGGATATTCCATACCATATGACGTCAGCTCAGCTATAAAGCTAGGGGGAAGGAGGAGGAGAGGGGGGCCGTGCCGTTGTCCTCCAGAGCAACCGCTACGCGTCTTGGAGCCCTGCTTCCCAGGAAGTGGCCAAACATCGCCTGCTGATGGGAAGTAGAGAATAAAACTTTGTTTGCTTTGCTTCCGCGCGCGGATTTGCTTGGCTTTGCTTCTATTATTATTATTAAATTGCTTTTTGTTTTCTCATCTTATATTCCTCCCCTTTCTTTTTGCTCTGCTGAGGAGGGAGCGGGGAAGGAAAGGGGGGGTGATAGAGTGGCTTGGTGGGTACCTGGCACTCAGCCAAGGTTAACCCACCACATCTGCAGACACCAAGGTTGATGAAGAATAAGTGAGAGGAGGTGCTCCAGGCACTGGAGCAGAGATTCCCCTGCAGCCTCTGGTAAAGACCATGGTGAGACAGGCTGTCCCTCTGCAGCCCATGGAGGTTAACAGTGGAGCAGATATCCACCTGCAGTTCATGGAGGACCCCACACCAGAGCAGGTGGATGCCAGAAGGAGGCTGTGACTCCCTGGGAAGCCTGTGCTGGAGGAGGCTACTGGCAGGACCTGTGAGACCCTGGAGAGAGGAGCCCATTCTGGAGCAGGTTTGCTGACAGGACTTCTGACCCCATAGGGGACCCACAGTGGAGCATTTCATGAAGAACTGTCTCCTGAAGGAAGGACTCACATTGGAGAAGTTCATGGATGACTGTCTCCCACAGAAGAGACCCATGCCGGAACAGGGGAAGAGTCCTCCCCCTGAGGAGGAAGAAGTAAAGTTATTTTGATACATGAGCCTTTAGTTGTATTTTCTCTTCTCTGTCCAGCTGAAGAGGGGAATGATAAAGCATGATAAAGCATGCTCACCTTGCTTTGGTAGGCATCTGGCATCCAGCCAGGGTCAACCCACCACAGTCATTTCATGTATAGTGAATGAAAGAAAACTGAAAAACTGTTAATAAATTCCTCAGTCAGCCATCTATATGTAAGAGGTTGAGCCACGCCTATAATCACAGGTGCCACCTGTATATTACCAGAAAATATATGAACAGATCTTCATGCAAGTGGTGTCACTCAAAGACTTATAATCATTGGAAGTACACATCCTTCCAAGTGTCCAAATGTGTTTAAGATTGTTGTTAGAAGATCCAAGTACTTACAGCCAAGGTAACATAATTGTAATTACATAATTGCAATGGAGACTGCTGCTTTATCTTCAAGAGCTTCCTGGACAAAGTATTCTCAGCAGATAAATATCCCTTCCCATGTGGCAAGGTCTTAACCAGCAAGACATTGCTATGTGTTCTGTTGCTTTACTTTGAAGCATTTCCTAGATGAGGTAGTCATACAAAATTAGAATAATTCTTTTTATTTTCTTCATTTTCTTAAAAGAGGTCCCACAGAAATTTGTTTGTGATTCCAAGAAACTCCTACTAGATAGCTGTTTATGAATGGAGTGTCAGTGGAAAGATTATGATCAGGAAGTGGCATTTACTGGTTGCTATCAGGACCAGTGCAATTTCATAGCAGATAGCAATCAAATACTGCTGATGTGCTTCAGACTGCTGAAAAAAAAGAAGACTACAGCAGAAGGCACAAAGATCTGAGGCTCTGTACTACTGTCTGTAAGATCTGCATAGGACTTTCAGGGGGTGGGAGATGGCTGATTCTGAGAGTAAATCTTACTGTGTTATCCAAATGTGAAAACCCAGTTAAAATCTTCATAAATAATGTGACCTAAAAAGAATTATTCTGAATCATAGTCTGAATGCTAACAGGGTTTTCCACTTATTCACTGACAACTAAGCTTACATTCGAGAGGTCTGTGTAACTTGTTTTTTTTCCAGGGGAGACAGCCAACAGAGAGAGGAAGGCTCCTTCAGTAAACTAATTCCAAGCACGTGAATTAGGCTCTGA
Source organism: Eurystomus gularis (assembly GCA_013400335.1). NCBI lineage: Eukaryota > Metazoa > Chordata > Aves > Coraciiformes > Coraciidae > Eurystomus > Eurystomus gularis. Next base: position 12,381 of record VZZY01016146.1, read on the forward strand.
ACTGCCCTTCAGAAGAACCATTTGTCAATAGAGCCTTGGGAGAAAAGCCTGCCTTAGCTAAAATTAGCCTTTAAGATTACATTCCTTAATGCAATAAGGAAATTCTTTACAACAAAACACTCATGAAAAACGAAGTGCTAAATCTATTATGGGTATCAAAATAAAAAATTAAAAAAAAAAAAAATCCAACCTTTTCTCACACTGGTTATACATACTTTTTACCTTTTAAAATCTTCTATGATAAATTCATTCCATTTGTTTTCAAAGTCTCTCTGCTTCTCATGAGGGCCATTTAAACCTTTATGTTATGTGGATCCCTGTCTTCTCTCTGCAGCTTCTATGCTTCTTTACTTTTTTCACACAAACACACTGACTTGCAAATTCCATAGGTATATACTGAATCCATACCTAATTACTGGTTTATACAACATATATCACCTCATGTCTGTATAAGCTTTTACACTGGCATGTTGTAATAAATTTAAAATATAGAATAGCTTACCTCTACATGACTTGTGGGTTTTACTTGAAATTATCCTACCGATGTAAAATATCATGAAGTCCTAATTGTGCCAGGGATTATAGAAATATAACAGAATGCATCTCCCTTGAAGCACTTGAAATATTGGACAGCTGGAGGACGGGAAACATTTACTGCAGCAAGTCCATAACAGAACCCAAGTGCAAACACCTCTCCATCTTCTGGACCATGCAGTTCCTGAAATTTGAGTCAACCGAGGAGGCAAAACATCACCAGCTCCACTATTTTTATTAAACTGATTTATACAAAAGTAACCTTAAGAGAACCTGTGTAGTAAAGAGGTTTTTCAATACCAGAATGAATTATTTTCCATACATAATGAAGATGCAAGATATTGTTAACAAAACCACTATACCTCCTATTAATATATGATAAATATATGACCTTTGAATACTGTAATTATGATAAATCATTAGTGCAATACTATTTCTTTCAAAAGAAATCATAGTTATCTGGTCAATGCCATTAGATCTGAAAAGGCAGAAAAAAATCTTTGACCATAAAAAGCTTTAGAATTGAAATGTAACGGTTACTCTTGCTAAAACCACTTGCATTGGTCTTTATTGAGCTTATGAAGTTTCTACAAAGCATCTTTTTCCTTAAAATTGTTTTAATTTCTTTGAAGACCAAAGAGAAAAAATTCTGGTCACAGAATTTCACATGTGAATTTGCTCTTACAACATAGCACAAGTGCTCACTGAACTGAAATTTAATTCACCATTCATAAATTAATTATTTAGATTAGGATATTTTTTGTTATTCTGACTTCTTAGAATCTTTTTTTCTCAGTATTGAATGTGTCAGGAGAAGGGAAGGGTTTAACACGTTACTTGTATGTTTAAACTTCTTTGTGTAATCTCATTCTATTCCACTGTTAGCTTCCTTAGGAATACTTTCTTCTTTACAGTAAATATTACCCTTTGGTTTTATCAATATTTAATAGAGATGTTGTATTTGTTGCTCTATTTATTCTCTTGGGAAATGACAATGTTATATGTTCTAAGTCATTCTACATGATTGACATACTTCTAGTAGACATAAAAATGTTAATATACATGTTTCTGTTTCATAAGAGACACTTCTGAAGTCTCTGCATGTGAAATATTGCCCTTTCCTATTTAAAGGAGTGGGAAACTATGTCAAATATAAGGTCTTGGATTGAGACTCTGTCCTCCTCTTTTTCTTCTCTGTAGGCGGCACCATAAAAATTTTCCTCCCCTTCTCACAGTACAGCAAGACAAACATACCATTTTGTGAAACCCTTGCCAGCAAAAAAAAGGAGTTTTGAAAAAATGCCATTTCTGTATTTCAGAAGCAAGAAGTTTCACATTAATTTCGGGGGGTTTTTTAACATTTCAGTGTGACGTGATTTACAAAATCTCCATTGCTCATGAATTTGTCTAGAAAAGAGAGTTAGAAAAAGTAGAATTGGAGCAGTTCACTTGGAGGGGAAGGAAGACTAAGGCAGAAAGATAGAAGTCTACACAGTTTTAACTCCAACAGTTTTATAGAAAGAGGGAAGGAGCACAGGAGGTGAAGTGATTTTCCCAAGTGTCACAACCTAAAGGGTTACCTGGCCTTCGGGTGTGTAGCAATTGTAATCGTGGGTTTATACATCCTGTAATACAAAAGAATATAGAGGCTTTACCCTCTAAATTTCTCTGCTTTATTACAGATTACTACAAATACCACAAAAATCACTACTGGCAAATATACATGTAATTAATAAAGTGAATATGAATGAATATATACCAAACTATTATAAATTATTAGCAATCAATAATTTAGTAGCAATCAATAGTATGCTATCAATCAATACTAGCATCAGTCAGTATTGCAGCACAACCAATAACGGCAACAACCAGAGTTACACACCTGTACAAGTTACTACAACTTGCCGTTAGTGAAGCAAATATATCAATAATATAATAGCAGATCTGATAGATTGCTTATGTGAATATATATAATATTGATATAAAGTGAATTAGACAAACTTCACCAGGGCTCACACCACCTAAAAAAGGGAGTGGGGAGAGCATCCCAGAGGGGGGACGTAGTGAACCCCAGAAGAGGGTAGGACAGACTGAGCCAATAAGATAACAGACAGAGCATCTCTTCAAAAATGGTCCATGTCAGAGAGTCCTGGAGTCAGGCAGGCATCACAGGCGAGAGTCCAAAAGCTCATGAAAGTTCACATGGGATTCAAATGGGATATTCTCTGAAAGTGAAAGGCTCCATTTTGGATAAAAACTAAGCCATTTTGATAACATTGAGAGGGTGTAGGGCATCCTACTTCGAGCAACCAATAGATGCTTTTAATTTTGATTTTTCACCTGTAGCAGCCAATAGATGATGATGTTTTCTGTTCTTTCAAAGCAATTTTATTTTTCCAGGCAGTTTTCCACCTTCTTATATTATAAATTGCCTTTACAGTGCCTTGTTTTCCCACTTATCCATGGTATCTCAGGATGTGTGGTTTCTAGGTGCCCCAGCTGCACTTGAAAGAGGCCAGCTGCACTTTTCAAGGATGTTTCTGGTTCCCAGGCCCAGTTCCCAGGCTCACAGTCCCAGGCTGGCAGGCCTTTCTCTGCCAGTATTTTTCAGCAGACAATTTCTTCCCTTCAGTACTCTTCTTCTAACAGCACCACCTTTATAGCTGCTCACATCACCAAGGAAATTCAAAGATGAGTGTCACAGCCAAAACAGAAATGTAGAAGTTATTTTAAATGTCCAATAGTATTTCTCACAGACATCTTGCTTCTTAATAATAAGCTACTGCTTCCCACCTTAAAGAATGAAAATACTATCTGCACTTGGCTGATACGACCATCACACATACTCTTGTGATGAAAAATTATAACAATGTATGGTAGAACGACTAGAGCAGTAAGTCAAGTGTTACCAAGTGAACAGACTGTATAAAATACTTATTATATGGATTTGGGCACATATAAAAACTATCAGCACAACAGAAATGGTCTTTAGACACTGTGCAGCTAAAATGGTCACTTTTTTGAGTGTTTTTTTCTTCTACATCCTGCCTAGACATAATAAACCTCAGGTTTTGCTGCAAGACACAGTTACTGCCCTGCTTCCTTTTTGTCTCCCTCCTAATATTGATTAATATTGTTCATTTTACAAGAGCTGGCTGGGATTCACTGAATATAAGGGGTCAGAAAAGTGGCCAAGGTTTCTTTGTATGATACCTGTTAATCTTTGCAGTTGGAAATCTAAAGGAAAAACAAAAGAAAATGACAAGTCATTTAATGTATCAAAAGCAAGATATTAAGGTTAGAAAGATTGTTACTAATTTTCAAAAACTTACCAACTTTAAAAAGGACTATTTCCTTTCACTCATTGCTTTTGCAAGCACTATTTTGTGACAGTGGTCCACTGTGGATAAGTCTAATTTATCTCTATGCTTTGTGATAAAAATTTCAGTAGGTTTTTTCCACATAGTGAAAAAAATAGCTGGAGCTAAAGACATATTAAACCATTAAGCCAAAGAGTGATATATGAGCAGAGCTACATACTTAACTAATTCTGGCTATATGTTACCTGAATTTGGTGTTTGACACACATTCTGAGTAATAAAACCCCAGTGAACCTGCAATTATATGAATATTCAAAGACAGACAAAATGGCATGGCTAAGAGTGATTTGTGTGTATTTTTTATTTAGGCACCTTGCGGACATAGGAGCTTCGTTGTGTCAGGTATACACGTATGCACTCTCTGAATCACTATTAGCGTAGTACAATAAAACCACATGGGTTTGCAGGAGTGATTAGATAATAATATATACATACTTAAAGTTTAACAGACTAATAAAAATAATTTTAAATATTTCTTCTATTATTTATAACCTAAGAATCCGTTTCTCATTGGCCCTTCCTGTATACAAAGGTAAAAGAAAGACACAAAATGTTCCTTAGCACATGGAAAAGTCAAAGGGATAAGTGGAGTCAAAAACAGAGGTAACATCCACCAAATAATCTAAAATATGTGATCTAAACCATGGCGCCTTCCCCTTCCCTTTTTCCTCAGTTGGGGTATGACATGATGGAGAATGATGCAGGCAGGCCTCTCATTGAAAGCTATACTCTGTGAGCACCCTTTTAGGGTTTTGGTTCATTCATCCAAAATCATTTTAGTTGCTTATCGTTGTTGTATTTCTCCTTTTCCATCTTTAAAATACACAGCAGTCCAATTCTCTCAGTGTTTTAAAACTTTTACATGATAATAAGTTTGATACAACTTGGTGAGAAATTATGAGAGATCTGCAGGGAAAAGGCCAGGAAAGGCATTTTTGTTAGATTTTCCCCCAAGATTAAATAAATAACTAACTATTGCAAATTAAAACTTTCACATCAGTGCAATACCCCAGCTTAATGATCTACAGATAAAGATTCCTGCTTCTGAAAATTACAAAATAACTAAATCCAGCAAGGAAGTAGAAGCTAAATAGGTGAAATCACTGAAGTCTGGGATAAATGTGTGCCACATGACTGAAGAGATATGAATCCCTGAGGTAAATCTTAAAACAGGAATCTCTAACTCCTGACTGCTGGAAGTATTCATAAATGAAAGGATTAACTAGGGAAAGTGGAAGTCAGAACTAAATTGAATCAGTGACCTGACATCAGGATGGTCGGTGAGCTAAATTAAGAGCTAAATTGATCCTGTGTCTGCTAGAAACAAGACTGTCATGAACTTCACAAAGCTTTGAATCATGCCTTTATGCTGGAAAATGAAATCTAAGGTACTCTGTAAAATGCAGAGCTGCCAATGGATCCCTCTGAATATTCAGTGCTTTTTATGGAATGAAGAAAGATTTTTCTAGGGTGTGAAAGCATCATTCAAACTATATATTATGAAGTACTTTGTGCTATAATGTAGGAGGCAGTAAGATGCATGGTCAGATGAAAGGGATGTTTTTTTGCATCAGGGCTCATGGGCAGGTATAGGGTGTACAGCATTAGGCTGCAGCAAGAGCACGTGTGTGTTATGGAGGCCTCTTTAAACTGGAGTCCTAGTAGGAAATATATCCTTGCCTAGTTTCAGTGTTGTAGGAGCCATAGCCTCTCACATAATGCATAATCCAACATCCAACGTACAGTCACGGGAAATGAAAATATGGACTGACCAGTTGATACTGCCACATGGCATCACAGACATCAAGAAGGCTGCACAACTTCACTGTAGATGCATGAAATATGGCCTTGAATGTGGGAGAACGTGAAGCAGGAATCAGCAGTGTAAACTGTGCACGTGCTGTAAACTTGCACCCAGCCACATTGCCAGTTCTACATGTCGAGCCTTATGCAGATTTCCAAGAACTACTCAAGGATGTCACACGCCTCTGACTTTTAAAATTTTTCTTCATATTTCACATCTTTGGCAGACTGGACCTGCCCTCACAGACTGTTGGAGCTTCTAACACACAGCAAGGAGTGCTAGTGTGGGAGGTGGGAATGGCCTTTCCCTTGCCCCCGCAGGAAAGGGCTGCTGGCCAGCTGCTTCAGGTCCCTCACGTGCTTTTCCAGGTGGCCCCTGGCCATGTCCCTGGCCCTTGGCTTGCACTTGCCTGTGGCCCCTTGCCATGCCCCTGGCCTCCCTCACTCTCACCACCAGCACAAGGAGGCACAAGGAGCTGAGATATGAGCTAGAAAGCTACTCTCACAGATGTGGTCTCTCTTTCTGCTTTACAGTTTACAGCTGCTTGAGATGAAGCTGAGCAGAAGTTAAGTTTAGTGTTAAAGTAGGAAGGGCTGGGAGCCAGGACTACCGTTCTGAGCCACTTAAAGGACCAGGCACCTTCACCCTTACCACCCAGAGGCAACTGTCTGCAGTCAACCCTGTGAATGCTCCCAGGCCTTTTCAGTACAAGCCCCAACTGCATGTTTCACCTTCTCCTGACACTGATGCCTGTTCTGGCTGAGAGACTTGTGTACCAGGTGCCCGGTCTGCTGAAGCTAGTTGCTGCCTGTCTGCTGAGCACAGTCCTGGTCTGTGAGGTGGGGACAAGGCCTGCCTGCTCTGACATGCCAAATGCAGGTGCAGGTACACTGTGCATGCAGTATACTGTGTAGATGGACCTGTAAGTAAATCCAGTATCACCATTTTCCTGCTGCAGTGATGAAAAATCTGGCAGGAAAGTCGGCTTCTCGGTGTTGGCTGCTCCTTTAAGGGAGGGCACAGGCCACCCCTGCTGAGGAGGGGAGTAAGGAGAAAAATTACTGAATCAGGGAGCTGTTTCCAGATATTTCCAAACATACGAGAAGTAAAGGTATAAGAGAATTCGTGGAGTCCTTGAGATTTAAAAGCCTGTAAAAAAATTAGATACAATTAAGCTGGTCCAAGAAGAGAAGTTCAGCCAGAGACCACTTGGGGGGTCATGAAGGTGAATCCTTAAACTGACAGGAACTGTGAGGGGGGCAAAGCAGTACCTCAGAAAGCTTTCACACTCAAAGATGTAGTGAAAACAATTTCTGTCTAGAAACAGTATGGTTAATAATAAATCCTTCAGTTGACTGTCTCTTTTTTTCCCCTTTAGCAAAAGGGACTGCACTGAGATGGGGGGTGGGCCTAAAACCAGCTTACTCTGAGGAAGCTGAAGGACTGTGTTTAGATGCCACTGTCTCAAAGAGGAATAAATTAATTTTTCTCCTGGTCTGTCTAGGTGGCTAAAATCACACAAGAAATCTGACCTACTCATATGTGAAAGAGAGCAGTCAGGCACCAATTAGCAGAAGACTGTACATTCCTGTTACCAGTCAAGTAAGTTAATTGGCAAGGGCTCACCTGTCATTCTAAAGCATCTGCCTATTCCTTCCATTCCTGTTATTTTTCATGTGAGGCACTTGGTAGCACACAACCTAAGGAGACATTCTGTATGGCTTTTCAAACTGATTTAGATAATTTATTCCCTAAGTTTTGCCCTTTCACTGGGTTTGAACATGACTTCAAAACCTTATTATTTGTTCTGTAAAGAAACCAATCTGAGGGCTTAAAGTAATCCATCAGCTCCTCAGCGCAGTTAGCCCTTGAGAATAATGATACCTGCTTGTTGCCCCCTTTTATACAGTTCCTGGTGGGCTGCTCTGGAATTCTATGTTTTCCTAATCTTCTTCTCAGGGCAACTGATGTCTTTGGCTGCTGAAATCTGACTTTCTGCAAGCTGCTTGGTAGATATGTCTCAAGACTCTGTGCAAACATCTGGGGAACTCTGCCCATGTGCAGGTCAATTTGAACACAAAGTTGGCTGTCCACCAGTGTCAGCTAGGAAAAAATATTGGCAGCTCCGTGGTCTGCTCCCGCAGGCTGCTAGGTTTCTGTTGTACATGTAGGTAAAACAACATATGGGTGCTGGTGAATGTACTGTTTTCTGCAGACTCTTGGTAAAGCATTGCTTGGAGCTACATACATGAACACGTTCTTTTTTCTGCTGCTAACTTTAAATGAAGCTTGTATTTAGATGGGAAATGACTACATATGTTACAGATTCTCATTTTTACAGATTGTGAAACCACAAAAGAAGCATGGTTCCTTACATGGAGAATCTTTTTCATTCTCTCTGAAAATGGTAATTTTATCAGGGGATTCTTTTAAATAATTGGAAAAAACCCACTTATTTCTTCAGCACACATATGTCAGTATCCTAGGAGCAATGATAATTACTCTCACAGCTATTATTCCTTAAGTACTCAGAAACCATAAGAGTTTTAAAGAAGCTAAAAAATTCCCACAGTGATTTAAGCATTTTTTTTACTTTATTTTATTTCCTGTCTCCTAGTTCCTAAAAACTTAACCTTCTAGGAAGCTGGAATGGCTTTGCTGTTGTTTTCCTTAACAGTTATGTGTTGGGGGACAGGTGGAGTAAGTAAAGGATGGAGCACTCCTTTAGTGGGAGTTTTGGAAAGGCTTTGAAGTGCCTTTTTGGATGCAGTGAACTACAAATATAACTGGTGTTAGAGATCTCAATGCTCAAAGAGTACATAGAAAAAAAGAATTATTTTCAAAGGATTTCAATTGAAAATGGATTTATTTAAATTTAAACAAATGAGACTTCTCATTGTCTGCAGGATCTCGCTTTTAAAATGAAATATCAGGTATTGTGAGGTTTTCAACGTGATCCAAATTGGCAAAACACATCCATGTTCCAGTTAATGTAACTACACTGGCTAACTCTACTAGTAGAAATGAAGTCTACATTTAAAATGCTTCTTGGCTTTTACTGCAGTGGAACTCACAGAGGTGTCCTCTCCTAAAGTTAAAATAGTTTTTCTTTCCAATTTCACTCCTTGATTTGAAATAGTTTCTTTAAAGGCTGGGAGAAAAAAAACAAACAAGTTTATATTGTGAGCTAAGAGATTCCATACACAACTTAAAATACAGCTAAAGCTATTTCCATAGAAAGACATTGAATTTCCTTTAAAAACTGACAATGTAACTAAGAAAACCCTACTGATCTCCAGTATGGGGTTAATGTGCAATGCATTTTATTTTAAAAAGTAAATGCCTCTTATTTTAGTCCATATGAGTAAGTCAAAAAGGAGACTGCCAAGTGCTGTATTTTATGTCACAGTTTCTCCCACTCAAGGACATAACATCACATTCAGCTGAAGCTGGCTGCCTGAGTGAGCCTGAAGGACATCATTCAGACTACAAGGAAGGTTCCACCTTAAAGGATCTGTCTTGAGGCTTCATTAGAGCCCCTTTCTTGCCACCTAAACTGCTGTAATGGTGCCTGGTGGTGTGACGGCAATATGTGTTTTTTCACAGCAAATCAGAAGAAAGCTGAATCGTGCTAAAAAGCTGCACAATTTTAAACTCCTATTAAGACACTCAAAATTAGTTAAGTATCCAGAGTTCACATTCTTGTAGAAAATGTGAATTTTGCCTGCATTTGCAAAATGTATTTGTAAACACATGCAGACATACATTTATTTGTGGAAAATACAGCTTTCTTTGTGAAACATGTAGCTGTAATAAAACATGTATTAGTTTGTTATTAAAATTCAACATATTTAAAGGGCTTAATAGGTATTTATTACATAGTCGTACATTCCAAGATGGCTTATTCTTGTACGCCTCTACCAAAAGCGTGCTTTGCTAGTGAGGTTCAGGTCAAAGGCTCAAGGAATCCAGACAGGGCTTCCAAACTACTTTTGCCAACTGAGGGAAAAAGATTTCCAAGGCACCTTAGGCTTAGGTTTTGCACTAAGACTATCCTCTATATTGACATTTGTCATTAAAAAAAAGTAAATAGTTTTTAGATGTGGCATTTGATGGAGGAAAAGGGGTAATCTTTCTCTCACGCTCCTTTCCAGTGTGTAGTGATGTCTGTGTTTGACTGCTATCAAAGCACATGCAATCACTGGTGATATCAGTAAGGCTTGCAGCCCTTCATGCCTGCTTCCTTTTTAAATGCAAACCTCTACCAAGTAGGGGTACAACAATGTACAAGCTGAACAAGTGCATGCATGTACAGGCAGAGTCAGAGACCAGCCAGAAGGAAAGGAGCTGCTAGACTCTTACACAGTCCGTTGCAGTGGGTGATGTCATGAAGATCTCACTCTTCCTGCATGCGATACCCTTATTCAAGTATCGTCTTTTGAAAATAGGATCCTGCACTTTGACCTTTTCTGCATGTTTCTATTCCACAAATGAAGAAATCATTTTGTAGTTTGAAACTGAACCGATACAGAAGTGCATCTCTTCTCCTTGCAGATCCACAATTAATCTGCTACATAATATTCACCTTCTCTGCATGTCATTTATCTTTCCTTTATGTGCCTCTCCTTCTTTGAAATAGGTTTTAAATCCCTGACCTTACATGTGCGTGCTCCTCCTTTGCACATGTATGTAAAACAAAGGCAATGTATCTTTTAATTCGGGTTTTATGTACACATAGATCTACAATGCCATTCAGTAGTCAACAAAGGTTTCTTAATATCTGAAATCTGCAACCTTACATTTGACAACATTTGAACAAAATCTGACCAGGGAAAAGGAGCACAGCAGACACTTTCTGTGAGAAAATTCATGTGGCCATAAAGAAAAGTTCCCCTGTAGAGACATTACTTTGTAATAGACATAGCCTAAATTGGCAAACATATCTCTACTCAGTGCTGAAGCTGCTCTTTTAAAACTTTTGCCCCCAGAAAGGGTGTTTCCAACCAATAAGTTCCAAACTGCAATTGTAAATGTTAAGTACAGTTCTGCCGGTGATTAACACTATATGGAGAAGGAATCCTCTGTGTATCACAGAATGGTTAAGGTTGGAAGGGACCTCTGGATGTCATTTGGTCCAACCCCCCTGCTCAAACAGGATCCCCTAGTGCCAGTTGCCCAGGACCATGTCCAGATGTCTTTCAAATATGTCCACGGTCCACAACCTCTCTGGGGAACCTGTGTTAGTGCTTGGTCACCTGGACAGTAACAGTGTTTCCTGATGTTCAGAGGGAACCTCCTGTGTCTCACTTTCTGCCCATTGCCACTGGTTCTGTTGCTGGGCACCACTAAAAAGAGCCTGGCTCTGTCTTCTTTGCACTGTCCCTTCAGGTATTTATATATATTGATGAGATCCCCTGAGCCTTCTCTTCTCCAGGCTGAACAGCCCCAGCTCTCTCAGCCTTTTCTCATAGGACAGATGCTCCTGACCCTTCATCACTGTGGCCATTTGCCAGACTGTCTCCAGTATGTCCATGTTTCCCTTGCACTCAGGAGCCCAGAATTGGACCCAGCACTCCAGGGATGACTTCACCAGTGCCAAGTAGAAGGGAAGGAACACATGCCTCCGCCTTCTGGCAATATGCATCCCAGCGCAGCCCAGGATACCATTGGCCTTTATCACAAGGGCACATTTCCAGCTCATGTTCAACTTGGTGTCCACCAGGACTCCCCAGGTCCCATAGGATGGTGATTTGTGCAGTTTGTTGGGTTTTTTTTTAAAGTGGAAACTGGCTTTAAAAATGGAAAGTTCTGTCCTAAAGATGAGTATTTTAAATGTAAACATACAGCCAGACCAGTCAGTCATACTGGTTTACTGTATATCCTTTTTGAAAATACACATGTATTTTCTGTCCTCAGGGATGATGAAATAGCTGCAGCCATCCAAATAGCAGTGTACGCTTTCTGGTAAAGCTATTTTGAGGATTGACTCTGAATTCTTTACCTATGAGATAATATTATGAAGTGTGGAGAATAGAAATACTGAAGCGTGAAGCCTGTCTATTATGCAACACTGACATATACTATTTTCTAACGATACATCCTTGTAAGGTGGACGCTCCTGCAATTTGGTTAGATCTGTATTACTTATTTAGTTCTTACGCATGATTTTACACAGTGTTTTGCATGTGGAAGCTAACAATCCAAATGTCTAATTTCTAGCCATATTAATTCACAAGATATCTAACCTCATGGCAGCCTCATGTCAAAGTTTCGTCTCACTGTCACTTTGGTGGCGTGCTAAATTGGGAAACTTATCTGTGAAGGCAAAAAAGTATAAAATAGAATTTTATAAAGGTTTTTAATAACATTATTCTTTCTACTTTGTTGAAATGTGAGATAGTAGGATAAACTGCAAAGTTTTCACATCTTAGCCCGAAGTATCACACCATTACTTATAGCTCAGGGCCAATAACCTCCTGAGCAATGTAAATGCTGAACACCAACATGTTTTCTTATTCTGATGGGACTCTTGATCTGGCCAGTACTCCGATATTGTTCTGGCTGTCCCCATCCTTGAAATGGGTATACAGAAAAAGTTCTTTAAAACCTATTTTAAACCTACCAGCATCTGAAAGGGGCCTACAAGAAGGCTGGGGAGGGACTTTTCACAAAGGACTGTAGTGATAGTGCAAGGACTACTGGGTTCAAACTGGAAGAGGATTGATTTAGATAGCAAATTAGGAGGAAATTTTTCACTCTGAGGGTGGTGAGACACTGGAACAGGTTGCCCAGGGAAGCTGTGGTTGCTCCATCCCTGGAGGTGTTCAAGGTGAGGCTGGATGAGTCCCTGAGCAACCTGGTCTAGTGGGAGGTGTCCCTGCCATGGCGAGGGGGTGGAACTAGATGATCTTTGAGGTCCCTTCCAACCCAAACTGTTCTATGATTCTATGATTCTATTTCTTACTCTGATTAAAACCTATTTTTAGAACAGGGTAAGTAAAGCAGAGAGAGTTGCATCAGCTGGCTGAAACAGAATACAGCACATCTTCCTCTCACCAACTGTGTCTTCACAAGTCTCACTTTCAGTCTTGGTCTTATCTCAGCAACTTTCAGAGGCTTCCTAGGTTGCAGTAAATTGTAGATGATTCTGTCTGATCCCCAGGAAAATATCTTTCTTTTCATAATCTCTGAAGCCCAATTGCTTTTGTGTATCTTGCCCCTGCTCTCTTATTCCTCTTGCAGGCATACTGGTCTTTGCCCCAGCTATGTCAGAACCTCGTTTGTACAGAGTATTGTTGGGTTTTACTGGGGAAGGAGAAATCCCTCATTCACTCCAGAGGATTCCACGCTCCAGAGCAAAGTAAAGAGGTGCATTCTTCTCAGCTGCCCAGTTGCTTTCTTTGAAAAGAACACATATACTCTATCCAGGATACTGCTAGCAGCCAAATGAAAGCAAATACCTTCTTTCACAGTCCTATTTCATCATTTCCTTTGTCTGTCGATGTGCTTAGATACATATTATATTACATATCCTACATGATAGCCCACATTAAAGTCCTTCCAACTTCATGTTTCAGCAACCAACTTACTACTGACTGCAGGTCTGGCTGCTAGTTACCAGGATATTTACCCATGTAAATAAGTAAATAAAATTAAGTTAAAAAAAAATAAAATTCCACTCTATCCTCAGCATTACTTCTGAAGCTAGACTACTATATATCACCTACCTAAATGATGTCAAGATGCAATTTTTGTCTTTGTCTGTGGAAGCCCATAACTGATAGAGTATGGAAAGACGTGGGACATAGAAACACTGGAAGTCATTGTGAGAGGGAGAGACAGAGACAGAAACAGTAGACTTAAAATGTGAGAGACTGAAGTAGGAAGTGAGGAAGCATCATGAGGCCTGTGTGACAGACTGTGTTTCAGCCATCAATGCTGTATGTGTTAGTTACAGTTCCAGCTATAAAACTGCCTTCTTTTGTTCCACAATGTCATTTACTCTGGACAAGTTGTAATTTGGATTGTTGTGTAATTCTTTCAAAATTGGATATTTCAGATTTTTTTACTGTAAATAGGGATGGGATGAGAATTATCTTAATATTTTGTGTACTTTCCCCCAATTCTCCAAAGACAATGCCTGCTCTTCTCTAATACTGTTCTCTATTTTTTTATTTCCTCACTCAGATTGTACTCTATACTATTTGCCCAAAATGAGATTTCCGCTCTTTGAAACCAACTTCCCACTTCTTCTTCACTTCCATTCTTATCCCCAAATAAGCATTGAGTCATCTTAAAGAAGGAAGAATGGAAATAACAGGAAAAGATGAGTCAGAAGTTTTTTCTTTGAGTATACTAACAGAATCCTGGTCCCTGCCTAGAAAAATTATTGCAAAGAAGAAAAAAAAGAGTTCTACAACAAACAGCAACAAAACCCAAAGGACTTACCATTTTATACTGCATTTCCCACTTGCCTTGCCTTTCCTCTCTGCCCCCTGCAAAATCACCCTAATTCGTTGCTGTCTTCAACATCTTTGTTATAAACTATATAAATGAAAAATGTTGCACTTCTATATTACATTTCTGCTTTTCTTAAAAAACAAATGGGGATATTATTTTAAAGGGGTAAAGGGACTCTCTGTACAGTCAATTCATCACAGTCAGCTGATCCTTGTGAATGAAATACCTTCCTTCAGGACAGCAGCAAGGTCCTTGGTAGTTGAAGGTTTTGTGTGCAGTAGATCTTGGGGAGCCTAAAGAAAGACCTGGGAATTAATAGGAAAAGGAAAACAGAAAAGCTAGAAAATGGAGGAGAAAATGAGAATAGCAGTTTCTATTGAGAAACAAATACTGTGTGCTCTGAATCAGTGGGGGAAAGAGGGAAGAGCCATCAGTACTTAGGTGTGTGGGGAGGGTAGAGGAGAAGAAGGTAAGGTCAGAAATGGGTTTGAAAGAAGAAGGGAAGTAGATGGGTAGTGTTTTTTTCTTCATCTACGGTTTTGCTGGGGTTTGTATGCTTTATTGTTTCTATTTTTTTACAGAGGACTATCTAGCATAAATTTGTTCATTTTCAGAACCAGGTACAAGCTATTACTTGTATAGCCAAAGAGGTTTGACTATTTATGAATAGCTGCTTAGTAGAACCTAAGAAAATTGAACATTGATCTCAGAGTAGCTTCTCTGTAACAACAATGCCAACAATACACATATTTTCAGTTTGGATTCTTTATGCCTGCCTATTTTACTTTCTACATACTATCTGAGCAATTAATTTGGGCACATCATTCTGTAATATGTCTCTTAGGAGAAGAACAGTTGCATCCCATCCTGCTTCACATGCTTCTTGTCTTCCCTATGGCTGACTTTCCTCCCAATAATGCTTTACCTTCTGTAAAAAAAAAAAAGATTAAATTCCTACTGATAATTTTATTTGAGATTATGTAGAGTTCAGATGCATGAAGTTAAAAATTAATTTCATATGCCAGACATTACAATGCATACCCTAAATACTGGTTTACATGATGACTATATGGTTGAGGGTACAGTCTTCCCACTAGGAATCTCTTCCTCATCTGCATTTTGTCTATGTAGGATATGCCATGTAGACCATGCTTTATAAACAGGCAGATTTCCAGACTAATTACTTCTGTTTTCCTCATGGGTCATTCTGCACTGAATATGTTGTATTTTGCTTGGCTCTGGAATCTTTTTGTTGGGGTTTTTTTTTTTTAACCTAATGAAATTACTTAGCAGGGATTGCAAAAACTTGAAAATAATTTATACCAACCTCTTAAAGGGAATAAACTTTTTAAACTTTTCCTAACAAAAGCTCTAATCACCTTGCTATGGTCTATGCTCTTTTATGTCCATGGCCATTACTTGCAAAGAACCCCAAAAACTGAGTGTAGCAATGGGATAAAGTGGAATATTTTTCTATCTGGATTAACTCTGTACTAGAATATGAAGTGATTTGCATCTTCTTAGTAGCTACTCATCAACTTTTTTTTTCTTTTCAGTGTGCAGTGGGGTTGGTTTAGAGCACAGCTTTAGAGAAGCCAATGGAGAATGTGTATCTTTTATTCTGTAAATAGGCCACTGCTGAAATTAGTAGCTGTGTGTATCTAACATCCATGAGTGTGGCTCATGTGTTCCCACCTGCATGGTCACCTAGAGACAAGATATGTGGCATACCCTTAACATAAGAAAAGGTGCAGGCTCTGTTTAACCCATGAAAAATAATTGAAGTGTTTATGTAGAAGAGCCTTCCTACCACCCCATTCCCAGAATGAGAGTATCAGGTTAATTGAAAAAGCTGTAAATTTTTTTCCTGTACGTTGTGAGAATCCAGAACGTTTGTCTGTAAGAAACAATCTCAGTCCCTCGGGATCAATCAAATCAAAACCCTCCCCGACATTGGATCAGGACAACTCTTTTGCAAAAATTGTGTGAGTAAAATGGATTTTTGAGAAACTAAGAGCAATTATTTTTATTAAAATAGAATACTTTTAATTCTCTGAAATTGAGAACGCTAGCAAATGTTTGCTCAAATAGTTTCTGCTTTTATCAGTCTAGCTACAAGTAGAATTCTGAAGTTTTATACCCCAACAGAAAACAGCGTACAAATCAAAATAGGGGAACATCTCAACTACTTTCAACCTTATTATGTTAACATTAAATTGCACTTGGAAGTAACTGAAAGAACGAGTCTATGTCTGATTCTTTCTGTCATACAAATACCTTTAAAGTGCACACTGGTAGGGGTTTGCTTCAAAGTTTATTGTAGTTGCATTTTTCTAACTGTACGTTGTGGATTTGAATTGTGTTTGGCTTGAAACTCAGATGAAACTGCCACTGAGTTGTGAAGAACTGCAGGTAAAGGATACTTCTTTAATATGAGGCTATATAAATATTTTCAGAATATGTACATTTTAAAAATAGAAAAAGAAGCTTAATTGACTCAATTCCTATGGTAGCTTTAGCAAATATTTTATTGTGTTGCTTTTTTTTTAATGCTTTTTATAGACTTGTATACGATACACAGACTTTGGACAGGACAGTGAAATGAAAAATGATCAATTTCTTCATACATTCTAATCAATTTAGGTGAAGATGGGACACAAGAAGACTTTAAGGTCAATTTTAGCTTCACATTAAATGACAGGTTTTAGTTTTCCTTCAGAGCACTCAGAGCAATAAAGATATCCTTCAATGTATAAGAAAAAATACTGTGTCCTGCCTTTGAGGGATGGGTAAATAAAAGCAGTGTGTCTAGAAAACAAGAGGCAGTTGCATACATTGTAGGAGTATGCTAATCTCTCCAGTGCTTTTGAAAATTCATTCCTACTCCTTCAAGTGAGCTGAGGAAATGCTGAATTGTCATCCTGATTCATTCTGGGACTTCTGCTTATATGATCACTTCTAATCACTGTATAACCCTTCTTTAGTAGAGAAATGAGAGCTCCTGTACAGATGGACTTTGCTAAAGATGAAGTGATAAGGAACATCAGAGGATTTTGGTTCTAACTTGTCAGTGGATCTTCTGTTCGGGTTCCCTCTGAGTTCAGCTCTTTTATCTGTTCTTCAGTTCATTCACAAAAGAGCCCTTATTTTGAAATATTCTCGTTTTGTTTAAGAAGAACAATGCCCTATAAACTATTCCTTTCTAAGAAAATAATCCTTCTAATATATGTAAGTAGGGAAGTATTAATTTTTTGCTTACTCCCTTTTAACACACAGAACTTTCTTTTCTATTTAGTGTACTCATGCATCTGTCCCCTTTCCATGTGTTGTATGCCCTTTCATTTCTTGCTTCTTTATTGTACCAGCTCAACTTTCATCCATTTTCCTCTCTCCCTGTGCTCAGCAACATACATATGCATGCTTTCCTTTTAACCCAGCTGAGAGCCACATGCTGTGCACCTGTCTCAAAGGGAACATGCCTCCTGAGCCTGTTTAGTACAGGGCAAGTGCGTGAATAGTAACCAATAAATTTATGTAATAAAAGGAAGAAGGTTTTACCATAAGGACACTAGAAAAGATATTCATATGATAGTACGTTTGCTTGACCCTACTTGT
The DNA here is from genome assembly GCA_013400335.1 of Eurystomus gularis. Taxonomy (NCBI): domain Eukaryota; kingdom Metazoa; phylum Chordata; class Aves; order Coraciiformes; family Coraciidae; genus Eurystomus; species Eurystomus gularis. The sequence goes on from VZZY01016146.1 coordinate 30,174, forward strand.
TGTTGTACAAAAACACAGTAAACTCAAAATGGTATTTGTGACATTAAGCTGCTTCTGCTTTTGTTCATCTGCCTTGTCAGCTTGATACAAACTTCTGACCTGGTGCCAGTCTAGATCTTGCCAGTTTCAGAGACAATATGCCCTATATATTTTGAGCTAGGATTAACTGATTACTTCTCTCCTTAACGATTTTTAAAAATGCAGGGAGTTCAGAAATCAGTTTGGGTGTTAATTCATTTCTGTGCACTCTCAAATTTAAGAAAGGGGTTTCCTTTTACAATGCCAATACATTGGTAGATTGAGAACAGTTGTGACCGCAAAAAGAAGCCAGTTTTATTAGCACCTCTGCCACTATTAATATTTGTTAATTAAACTATGTGAATTATTCCAGTAAAGAATTTTTATGTACCGTTTCACAGATAGTAATAAATCAGAGCTTGGAAATAAACTCCTCATTCATAGGCATAAAAAAGTTTGTTCCAGAGACAGGTTTATAAGTGAACTGACCAGTTCACTTTCAATTTATACCACATTCAAACCTGGACTCTAGAAAATTTTGCTTGTTAATTTGCTATCTTAAAATTTTCTGGTTTTTTTTTTTTCAGCTGTTTATCCAGTTACTGAAATGAAACCTTTTTGGTTCCATTACACCACCTGAAAAAATGATGTAAACATTTATTTATGATTTTTATCTTATTTTCTTTGAAGTAGGAAATGGAGAGTGTGAAAGAAATTGAATTGCTTCAGCTTTGCAGAAAACTGAAGTATTCTTCTGATATAGAAAATTCCTGATAAAATGAATGTGGGTTTTATTTAATATATAATTATATAGCTACTCTGGATACTTGAGTTAATTACAGAAAATACATAAATTAAGAAATTGATGAAAATTGCAAATAGTGCAAATATTTCAGAAGCATCAGAAGAAAAAATGACAACTACTTGCTACAGACCATTTGCACAGCCTTAGGGTACAAGTTAGTAACAAATCTTTTTCCCAGAGCTGTTGACTGAGTTAGCACTGCACTGATGGTCCGGTGTGTTGGTTTAGTAAGAGCTGCGGGGTAGCCGAGCCGTGTGGCCGGCCGCTTCTCCCCGCCCCCTCCCCTCTGCAGCGGGCCGCAGACAGGGAAGAAAAAAAAAGATTTAAAAGTGCCTTTTTGAGTTGAGATAAGGAAGGTTTAATATATATACATATATAAAAGAAAATAACATATAATGGGAATTTTGCAGTTAACAAGAGCAATATTAACAGTAAGAAAAGAGCAATACAAAAAAACAATACCAGAGAACAACAGAGAGGGACCGAACCCGAGCGAAGTCCAAAGCGAACTGAGCTCCAACTGAACCGCCCCAACAGAACTGGCCCCTCCCCGGAGCTGGCCCCGGGGCATGACGTCAGCATGGTATAGAATTACCTGGCTCCACACAAAAATTAACCCTGTCCTGGCCAACCCAGGACATCCAGGTAAGAACAGGACAGGACCAGATTTTATTCCCACACGGAAAAGCAAAGACTTTCAGAATTTCAGAAAGTGCAGTTAGAAAAGACTCAGATGAAAAGTAGAATCACTGAACAGAATTGGTTTGTTTCTAACTCAAACCAGGACATTAGCATACACAAAAATGAAGTTCAACAAATGGAGGAAAGAGTACAAGGCAGAATGTGTGGCTTCTAAGCCTCTTTGTAGCATCAGATCTTTTAAAACCCTGTAAAATAAGGCAAGATCTTCTGTTAGTGCATATTGCCATAACAGGTGTAATCTAGAATATCTGTACTATTTTCACTTGAGCTGAGGATTTAGCCCATTTTGACAGTCTCAGTGATGGAATATATTATAGATATTTGCTTGACAGAATTCGTACAATTTAAAGTTGGCTTGCTTGATTAATTCTTTGTGCTTGTGCCTGCCCCCTCCACCTACCATGCTGAGGGCTCTGTCATTTAGCATGACTCCATTATATTCAATTGAGCAGTGGCTGCAGGAGGCCAGACAGCATATGTCCTAGGGCCATACAAGTGCTATTTAGCTGGATGTACTCTGCAAAGCCAGAGGCTCTCAAGGGACTACAGAAAGAGTCACATTAGTGACATAATACTGAGTGCCTGTACCGTGTTATGTAAATGCTCATTGTGATGAAGTGTGTGGTGGTTGTTCTCAGCTGGTTGTGCTGTTGTATGTGTATAGGAGGTTGCTGCTGTTGGCAATAAATAATTTGCAGCTAATACTGTTGACAGTGTTCTTGAAGTTTAAAAAGTGTTTGCTGTCATTCTCTTGCTGTGCTTTTTACTTTGTAGGGCAACTTTCTTAACTTTCTGTATGCCACTAGAAAGGAGAATGGAAGGAGTTGTTTGAGGTACACAGAATTAAGGGATGGGAACACATCCAGGGAATCTCAGAGGGAAAGATGGGCTGTGTGCCATACACTGAACTTGCTACATATGCACACATCTGATCTAGCATGCACACACTCTGCAGATGGTTAGCAATTGCACAGATCAGCTCCACAAGGCATGTCCAGATTCCTCTTATCCTGGGTGTCTGGGAATCCTGGTTGTATGGCCAGTCTGTGATTTCTCTCCTCTTTCTTCTTCTCAATTCTGAAATTCCGTCTAAGGAGGAAAGAAAAAAAGAAGAAAAAGAG
>VZZY01016147.1:0-46937 GCA_013400335.1 Eurystomus gularis
CTCATCCAGATCAACAGTTATGCCCAAGTTGGTGAAGATGCAGCAGAGGCCTGTGATTATCTATTCAGGCTCAAGAGTGTTTAATTAAGTCACTTATTATGTTTATCATCCCATCGCTCTTCAGCCTGGAACGCGCAGCCACCTCACACAGCGCGTGTGTGTGTGTGTGTAACGGCACCACGACAAAAAAAAACCCACCAAAATCGTCAAAACCTGCAATTTCTGGTGCACAGTTGGAGTCGCGCCAACGCCGCACACCAGAAATACGGTGTTTCTACGAGTCTTGGCAGCTTCACGAGGATGATGAGCTCACTATGGCTGCCTGGATTTCCTGCCGCTTAATCACCTCGTTTGAACGGGGGCCCCTTTATCTCGTTAGCGTTCGGGATCGATCCTGCCAAGCTGCTTGTTGCTAGGTTGGTGTCAGAGCCGCTCCGCGATGCCGTTCACAGCGCTGCCACTTGGTTGCTCACGCGGCGCCGCTCCAGGGACGACCGCCAAAATCCTGGGAGAAGCTGAGAGCTGCCCTGGTTTTCTGAAGCGCCAGTTGTATCCACGTTCTTCACCAAAATCAAACCTGTATCAACCAAAGCAGTGTCCACCCTTGAAATGAAAATCACAGAATGGTAAGTGTTGGAAGGGACCTCTGGAGATCATCTCGTCCANTTGTCCTGTCACTGGGCACCACTGACAAGAGTCTGGCCCCATCCTCTTGCCCCCACCCTTTAGCTCTTGATGAGCATTGATCAGATCCCCTGTGAGGCTTCTCTTCTCCAGCCCAACACCCCCAGGGCTCTCAGCCTTTCCTCAGCACAGAGATGCTCCAGGCCCCTCAGCATCTTTGTAGCCTCCACTGGACTCTCTCCAGTAGTTCCTTGCCTCTCCTGAACTGGGGGAGCCCAGAACTGGACCCAGTACTCCAGAGGGAGCTTCACCAGTGCAAAGCAGAAGGGGAGGAGAACCTTCCTTGACCTGCTGCTCACACTCTTACTCATGCACTCCAGGAGACCATTGGCCTTCCTGGCCACGAGACCCCATTGTTGGCTCTTGGGCAACTTCTTGTCTCCCAGGTGCTTCTCTGCAGAGCTGCTTTCCATCTGGTCACCCCCACACCTGTACTGGTTGGCAATGGCTGTGAAGGGCTGTCCCAGGCTGGGCAGGGCAGTGGTGGAGTCCCCATCCCTGGAGGGCTTTCCAAGCCGTGGAGATGTGGTGCTGAGGGCCATGGGTTAGTGGTGCCCTGGCAGTGCTGGGTTAACGGTTGGACTCGATGATCTTGATAGTCTCTTCCAACCAACACGACTCTATGACTCTGGGGCCGGGGGTATCACTGCACAGTTTGCTGTAATAAATCCTGTGAGAAAAGCCACCACCTTTACCCAAACAGCCCCGTTTCCCTCCAGCGAGCTCTTCCTCACGGTTACGCAGGGCACGTGAGATCGGTTTCCCTCGGAGGCTTTAGCAGTAACCGTGGACGTTCCCGTTCCTCTTTCTTCTGGCGTTATCCCCTCGCACTCACAGGGTAACCAGACGGGAACGATCATTTTAATCTCCGTGCGACAGCGGCGTGATCTTGTGACAGATGACTCTACCGCCAAAAATTGGCGGTAATTCATTTCCCCCTGTGTAATTCCCTGGGAGTTTAATTTACCGGACCATTTTCTCTTTTATTTTTTTCTCTCCATTTCCCCTGCAGAAGACGAGGGAGGCTCAGGTCCCGCAGCTCTAATAAAGCAGCACGATTGTCTGGGGGGGATCAATAACCATCGAGCTATCGCGCCTCCTCCGCTCAGAGTGTTGAAGCACCTTCCTTTAATTGTTCTCTCACACTGTAAATACAACGTACGGTGAATTTTTTTTATTTTTATTCCCCATTAAGGCTGCTCAGCCGGTCGTGCCACCTCAGGGGTGGAAAGACCTCGGCTACCTCACCTGTAAGAGCCATCAAAGCCGTGGGGCACTACCCAAAATCCGTGACACCTTTCCCTTCGGGAAAGACCTCGCTTCAGCGGGGACAGACCTCGGGAGTGGACAGACACAAGGATGCTGTGGTGCTTCAGGGCTTGCTGGGGGCCAAAGAAGACCCCAACATGGTCTCATGGGCTGCTGGGACACCGGTGCGGACCTGGAAACCCACCCGTTACTACCGAAATACGCGTTGGTTAAAGGGTGGAAAGGACAGAGATGGTCTTGATGGTCAGAGAGAGGGGGCTCACTGCTGAGCGATGCCTTCAGGTGGGCATCCAGGTGGGATCCCCCCTTGGCAGCTCCTCACAGGGACCATGGTGAGGAGGGGACCAGGTCCCCTCAGGTGGGTCCTCACAGGGTCTATGGCAGGGAGGGAACCAGGTCCTCTCAGGTGGCTCCTCACAGGGACCATGGCAGGGAGGGAACCAGGTCCTCTCAGGTGGCTCCTCACAGGGACCATGGCAGGGAGGCAACCAGGTCCTCTCAGGTGGCTCCTCACAGGGACCATGGCAGGGAGGCAACCAGGTCCTCTCAGGTGGCTCCTCACAGGGACCATGGCAGGGAGGCAACCAGGTCCTCTCAGGTGGCTCCTCACAGGGACCATGGCAGGGAGGCAACCAGGTCCTCTCAGGTGGCTCCTCACAGGGACCATGGCAGGGAGGCAACCAGGTCCTCTCAGGTGGCTCCTCACAGGGACCATGGCAGGGAGGCAACCAGGTCCTCTCAGGTGGCTCCTCACAGGGACCATGGCAGGGAGGCAACCAGGTCCTCTCAGGTGGCTCCTCACAGGGACCATGGCAGGGAGGCAACCAGGTCCTCTCAGGTGGCTCCTCACAGGGACCATGGCAGGGAGGCAACCAGGTCCTCTCAGGTGGCTCCTCNGGGCCATGGCGGAGCGGAGCGACCCCGGTAAGGGCGGGCAACCCCCCCCGACCACAACCCAACCACCATCCCTCCCTTCCTCCCTTCCCCTTCTCCTCCCCGCGCCCTGCCCGGGGCTGAGGCGGCGGCGTTCGGGATCACCGCCCCGGGCTCCTGCCGCCGTGCGGGACCGGACCTGAGGGGTGGGGTGGGGGGGCCAGTCCCCGGCGCCATTCCTGGAACCCCCCCGGGGCCTGCCGGGGACCCCCCTCCTCGGAACCGGGAGCTGTGGGGGGGGGGTCGGCTCCGTAGCCCCGGGTCTGTGCGCGTTGGCTTCTTTGTATACGTGCTTGAAGTGTATAGATGTGCTTCAAAGACAGATCTGTGGACCTCTAGAGCTCCAGACGCGGCCCTGGGGGCTGGCACAGGTAGATCAGGTGGTGCCAACGTGCCCCACAGATCCCCGACCCCCTTCTCCACGGCCAGAGAGGGAAACCTGCTCCCATCCCTCTTCCCCCAGCGGGCCGTGTTTGCTCTTCTCCGGGTTGATTGGCTCCTTGTTCATCTACTTCTTCTTCATCGATGGACTCCTCGGGTCTGGAGATGGTGATGGGCCGGGTTTTGGTGGCATCAAAGGTGTGTGGGGTGTGGGGAGGTTCATGCCAGGCTGGGGTAGTGAGTACCAGAAAGAGGGGGAAAGTCCCACCACAGTGTCCCAGCGGCTCTGTCAGGTTGTCCCCACGCAACGCTTTGGTCGGTTGTGTCCTCCAGGCCTGTGATGTGGGGTGGATTTAGGGGAGAGGGGTTCCCATGGGTGTGGTGTTGGGAGCTCAGCCTTTTCGGGGTGTTGGAGGTCTTTGGGTACCTTCTCCAGGCTTGTTCAGCCTGGAGAAGAGAAGGTTCAGGGAAGACCTTCTTGTGGCCTTCCAGTGTCTGAAGGGGGCTTGCAAGAGAGCTGGGGAGGGACTTCAAACTGGAAGAGGGGAGATTTGGAAATTAGAAGGAAGTTCTTCACTCTGAGGGTGGTGAGACACTGGCACAGGTTGCCCAGGGCAGCTGTGGATGCTCCATCCCTGAAGGTGTTCAAGGCCAGGTTGGACGGGGCTTGGAGCAACCTGGTCTAGTGGGAGGTGTCCCTGCCCATGGCAGTGTGCTTGGAACTAGCTGATCTTTGAGGTCCCTTCCAACCCAAACCATTCTATGATTCTATGACTCTTCTACCTGTTCCATCTCATGTCTGTGTGCTCGGGGGCTGTCACAGCTGGAGAAGGTGATGTGGAGCATCAAGAGTTTCTCCTGACGCAGCAGCTGGCTTGCGTTTGGAGGCACAAGGCTCAGATACGGCTGAGAGGGGGGATTTGGTCCTTGCATTCAGCTCGGTGTTGCTTGCTCCTCGCTGTTAATTAAGTACGTCTAATCCTACCTGGTGCTGGGAACTTCCCGGGGAACACAGAGTGCTTTTCCCTCTCCTGGTCTGCAGCAGGAGCCGTGCCTGCTGCAGAACGAGGCCTGGACAAGGTGACATCTTCAGGTGACCACTTTAGGCGTGACCAAGGGATGCAGCTGAGCCTCAGATTTGTGCTTTCCTCCTTTCTGATGGACAGGCGCCTGTCAGGTTGAAGGTCTCAAAGAAGCCCCGGGGAGGTGTGTGGGTGAAGGATCGCAGGGAATGGGAGACCAGGAGCATAACGAGGATCTCACAGGAGCCAGGGCTGGAGTTGCACCTCGTATTATGAGGTTAAATCTCCCATCCAGCAAGTGAGCATCAGTGTTCCTTCTCCCTGCAAAAGAGGAGAGGGTAGAGGGAGGTGATGACTCAGGTACCATTGGTTTCCCCCATGCTTGGGAGACCACCACTGCGAGCCTCTGCCTGGCCTCGGAGCCAAAGCAGAGAAAAGCCGAGCTCCCCAGCATCCTTTCCCTCCTCAGTTGGTGAGGACCGATAAGGGCTGAAATCCCAATCAACCCATGTTCAGAAAGGACGCTGAACTGTGAGCGTTCAACCTCAAGCTCAAGTTCAACCTCAAGCTCTCCAGCTTGAGTGCTTCATGCAGGTGGTCTCTGCTTATCTCTTCCTTATACCTACAACAGAGACATGAAGACCAGGTGCTGGAGTAGCTTCTCATCCTGCTTGTGCCTCAGAGGTGCTGAGCAAGGCAAAATCACCAGAATTTTGGCATTAGCAGCTGAAATGACCTCTCAATTTTCTGGGCAGCTTGAGGCAGCTCGCTCGCAGTTGAAGCTGGTTTGGGGGATGTGATTTATTTGCCCTCACTGGGGCATCTGAAGGTGAGGCCTGAGCTGGCCCCCACAAACTGGAGAGGACCAGACGCCTTCCAAACGGGATTCATTCCCTCCTGTGGTAGACCTCCGACGCAGGGCAGGCAGAGGGCTGGTTGTGACGTGGATGTTTTGAGGTTGCGAGGACTAAATTGAAAGGAGATGCTTTCACCCAACGCTTGCAAACCTTGGTTTTCAATCCTTTCGCCTTGATCTTTCCTTTTCCAGCGCGCCCCTGCTGCTCTCCTGCCGCTCAGGCCTTTTTTGGAGGCATAACTAATGCTCTGAAACTTTCCACGTCCCCAGGTGGGAGGTGTTGCAGAAATGCAACCGCAGGGAAGCGTTTGCAGCTCATCCTCCTGCAGACTGCAGAGAGCTGGGCTAGAAACCAGCCTGTTCGTTTTGTTCTGAATGGCTCTAAGCGATGGTGACCCCCCCACCCCAGCCCCCCTTTCCTCCCAGACCTTGTGCCAACGTTTAATTGCTCTCACTCTGGGGAGATGCTATCTCATTTCAAGGTTGGACTTCTCACGCTTTGACTTGTGGAGGGGGGATGTTGTTGTGCCCTTGTCACAAAGGGGACTCGTCTCTCCCAGCTCCTTGCCTGCAGTGATCAGGTCACATCTTCACCCACTTCTCAGGAGGCTGAAGTGTTTGAGGTGCTACAACATCACCCTGTTTCATCATCTGCAGTTTTTGTGGCCATTCTTGGGACTTTGCTGGTGTGACTGCATCATCCAGGTGCCATCTGGATGCAAGCATGACCTTGGCAATGCAGCGTGTTGGTGTGAGCTTGCTTTTCAACTTCTAGTGGAGCTCATTTCAAGAAGGACCTTGAGGGGCTGGAGCGTGTCCAGAGAAGGGCAAGGAAGCTGGGGAAGGGTCTAGAGCAGGAGTGTGGTGAGGAGCAGCTGAGGGACCTGGGGGTGTTGAGCCAGGAGCAAAGGAGATTCAGGGGAGATCTTCTCGACAGTGCCCTGAAAGGGGGTCGGAGCGAGGTGGGGTTGGGCTCTTCTCCCAAGGAGCCAGCCAAGAAGAAATGGCCTCAAGTTGCACCAAGGGAGGTTTAGGGTGGAGATGAGGAGAAATGTCTTCATGGCAAGGGCTGTGAAAGGCTGTCCCAGGCTGGCCAGGGCAGTGGTGGAGTCCCCATCCCTGGAGGGCTTTCCAAGCCATGGAGATGTGGTGCTGAGGGCCATGATTTAGTGGTGCCCTGGCAGTGCTGTGTTCATGGTTGGACTTGATGATCTTAAAGGTGTTTTTCAACCCAAACGATTCTATGGTTCTATTTCCCACTGCACCTTCAAGCCCTCCCTCCTTTCACTCTGGCTTTGCTTGGTCAGCGTACGCAGAATTGACACCCCACGCTCATCCCAAATCCTTTTCTGGCCTCGGGTATCATGAAAACATATTCTGTTGGACTGTGACTTCCACCGAGGAGCTTAGAATCTCCGTGCAACTGTGTCATCAACCAACCATCCATCAGTCACTGGTTTTTATTGTGTTAGAGGTTTAGATTTAATATCATCCCCCGGAAGGAATCTCAGATGAGGCTGAGCAGGGATGAAAGGACCACGCTGGGGCGCTGGCTTCTCTCCCTGGTCTCACCCCATCAACAGCTCACCCAATGTGAGCTTCATCCTCAAAACACCGAGTGCTCTGGTGAAATGCGAGCAAACACCGTGTTCGAGGCAGTCGCCTGCGCCGTGCAGCCCTGTCAGAAGGGAAAAAAAACCCCAGCTTTTAAATAGATCTAATTCCAGGAAACTCGGCTGCCTGATTGGAATCGTATTTTTAGCCTCCAGTTCGTGTATTTACCTGAAATTTGTGTCCCGCTGTTCTAGCCGGAGCTGAGCCCGGGTTGCCGACTGCTCCCGCCTTTCACCTTTCGTCCTTTCCTGAAACACCGCGACCGCACCGAGTTTCCCCACGTTTCACCCGTCGGTTTTTTCAGTGCTTTACTTTAGCAGATGTTTGGGACTACTGAAATGTCGGTCGTGAAAGAGGTTTAAGGTGGAGGTTTGTTGGGTTTTGGTTCTGAGTTTCTCTCGTCCTCTTTGGTGACCGTTCCCAACATCCTTTTGGCAGCGCAGGTTCTCGCTTCCCGTTTTACTGATGGTGGCTCATAGTGATGCTGGCGACTAATTCTCGATTCCCAGCATGCTTAGAAAGAGCTTTCCTTCACAAATTAATTCTGCTGGCTGTTGGGATTTAATGGATTTCTTTCACGGTCCTCATCAGTCACCGGATGTTTCTTTTTCGGTGCCATTTCTTTTTCACAGAAGGGGTTGGAAGGGACCTCTGGAGATCATCTCATCCAACCCCCCTGCTCCAGCAGGTCCACCCAGAGCAGGGGGCCCAGGATGGCATCTAGGTGGGTTTGGAATCTCTCCAGAGAAGGAGACTCCACAACCTCTCTGGGCAGCCTCTTGTAGTGCCCCACTACCCTCAAAGTAAAGAAGTTCCTCCTCATGTGACTAGCACAGAAACCTAAAGAAGCTCCGATGGGGTGTTGAAGACACACAGTCTAAAGCCTCAGTGTGTTCCCCGTGATCCGTGCTGCGGCCGGATTAAACAGGGATCTGCTTGGAGGGCTTTCCAGGCAGAATTGCACGCGAGGATTTACAGGAGCCGATTTCAGCCTCGCTGAAAGGTTCCAGGATGACCTTGCCGATGCTCCGTGTCCCTGCGGCCGGGTCAGGAGTAGGACAAGCTCCCAAATCTCCCTACTGAAAAGGTCCTGCTGTAGGGGGGATTAGCGCTGCTTGTTCCTGCGGCATCCGAGCTAAGCCTGTCTTTAAAAAGCAGCCGGCGTGGTTGTGCTTGGAACAAGCAGCTCAGTTTCTATATTATCCACGACAGTCATCTCTGTAGGAAGCTGGCCAGCCCACGCCGCTGCAGCAGCCCAGTGCTACATGGCTCCGAGCGTGCTTGTCCCTGAGGCCTTCCTGGGAGAAAGGGAAGGAGCAGGGAGACGCGAGGAAAAAGCTTTCTGGAGTGCTGATCACAGAATTGCTTTGGCTGGAAGAGACCTTTCAGATCATCAAGTATAACTGCTAGCCCAGCGCTGCCAGGGCACCACTAACCCATGGCCCTCAGCACCACATCTCCACGGCTTGGAAACCCCTCCAGGGATGGGGACTCCACCACTGCCCTGCCCAGCCTGGCACAGCCCTTCATAACCCTTGCCATGAAGACATTTCTCCTCATGTCCAACCTAAACCTCCCCTGGTGCAACTTGAGGCCGTTTCCTCTTGTCCTATCACTTGTTCCTTGGGAGAAGAGCCCGACCCCACCTGGCTCCAACCTCCTTTCAGGGAGTTGTGGAGAGCGAGAAGGTCTCCCCTGAACCTCCTTCACTCCAGGCTCAACAACCTCAAGCTCGGAGCGTCACACGGGGTTGTTGTGACCAAGAGTAGAACCCAACCCTAGACCTGCATTCCCCCTGCCTCACTTCACTTACATGTAGGACCAAACCTCTGTCAGGGTCCAGAGAAGGTCCAAGCCTCTCTACAGGGTTCCCTTTAGGAAGGGGTTTTGGGAGGAGGGCTTAGGAAGCCTCCAGAGGGAAGCAACCTGTATTCAGAGATGTGAGATTTCATTAGGCTTTTTATCTTCGTTTACCCAGCTAATTGTTGCAGGAGTATCAGTTACTACATCATTAATACCGTTGTAAAATCAGGTGTAGCCAAGAACTGACTTCTGCAAACAATCAGAGCAGCTGGGACAGATGGACACCAACAGGTATCAGCCCTGGGGAGTTGTTTGCTCTTCCCTTACTCTAGACAGCTGCTCACATGAAGCTGAGACACAGCCAAGGCGTTTCACTCTGAAATCGTATGGACTTGGACAGTCTCCCATCACTCAGTCTGGGAGTAGGACAAGGACTCAGGGCAGAGGAGAGTAACTTTTTAGGTGATCATCCCTGTCAGTGACCCAACGGACAGACACGTACCTGGGCACCGCTTCTCACACCATCAGTGATGGTCACGTCAGTGTTCTAGGCACTGGGGAGGCCACACCTCAAATCCTGGGGTCAGTTTTGGGCCCCTCACTCCAAGAAGGACCTTGAGGAGCTGGAGCGTGTGCAGAGAAGGTCAAGGAAGCTGGGGAAGGGTCTAGAGCAGGAGTGTGGTGAGGAGCAGCTGAGGGAGCTGGGGGTGTTGAGCCTGGAGCAAAGGAGGCTCAGGGGAGACCTTCTGGCTCTCCACAACTCCCTGACAGGAGCTTGGAGCCAGGTGGAGTTGGGCTCTTCTCCCAGGGAACAAGTGATAGGACAAGAAGAAACAGCCTCAAGTTGCACCAGGGGAGATTTAGGTTGGCCATGAGAAACAACGTCTTCATGGGAAGGGTTGTGAAGGGCTGTGCCAGGCTGGGCAGGGCAGTGGTGGAGTCCCCATCCCTGGAGGGCCTTCAAAACCTGTGTAGGTGTGGTGCTGAGGGCCATGGTTTAGCGGTGGACTTGGCAGTGCTGGGTTAATGGTTGGACTCGATGACAACCTAGGAGTATCCCCAGCCCCAAACCGCATGTTCCTGCTCTGGGGTTCTACAAAAAAGAGGGGTGGAAGAAAACTGAGGCTGGATCTCACCTGTAGTCAAGGTGGAATGTCATCCCACGTCTGCACCGGCTGTACCCAGCCACTCGCCGGGGCTCTGTGCTCCATTAACTCCCCCTGCCCTGTCCTGTGAAATACGGAAAATTTTGAACTTTGAGAAAGTGCCTTTGGGTAAAAAGAAATTAAACTCGTGCCTGCCGCGAGGAGGCAGGGCTGGAAGCGGGAATGTGGAAATAGGTCCCGGCTTAAAAGGACTTCAAGGACAGAGGGTAGGTGCCGGGCTTCTCGAGATCTGTTTCAGCTGGGACCGGTTCCAGTTAAAATGAGATCAAGGAGAATGAGAAGAGATGAAAAAAACCGTGTTTCTTTGCATTTCTGTCAGGATTGCAGCTCGACGCCTTGGGGCTGGTTTGTATTCCTTCTCCAAGCAATGAATCTGAGCATTTCTTTGAAGAATGAGAGTTTTTTACGATTCCGAGTGCTGCCGGTTCTGCGAAGGAAAGTTGGGAGCAGGGAGGGGGTGTCCAAGGAGCCGGCGGGGATGCGGGTTTATGGGAAAGCCCTCGTGAAGCAGAAAAAAAATACTCGTGGGGTGGAAACGGGCAGCTCTGGTCGCTCCCAGCATCTCCGCGTTGAAGGGAATGCTGCAGGACTGGAGCCAGATGTGCATACAGCTGTGCTAGCAACAGCAGCTGGCACGTGTTCCTCGCTCCCCCCTGTTTGCTGAACTTCAGTGAGATCGGTTTTAATGCAAAGTTGAGATGTCATCCGTGCGGTTCGCTTTTGTCCCTGCTCTTGCTCTACGCTTGAGGTTGGTTTTGGGTACTTTGGTAAGAGGTGGAGAAGGAAATGTGGAATTTGATGAGGCTGTTGTAGGAAAATCCAGCTCGAGTTGTAACCGTTGGCTGTGAAGGGATCACAATGCGCTTGGTGTTGTCCCTGAGTGATAGAATCATAGAATTGTTCTGGTTGGGAGAGACCTTTAAGGTCATCAAGTCCAACCATGAGTCCAGCACTGCCAGGGCACCACTAACCCATGGCCCTCAGCACCACATCTCCACGGCTTTGAAAGCCCTCCAGGGATGGGGACTCCACCACTGCCCTGGGCAGACTGCAACAGCCCTTCACAACCCTTCCCATGAAGAAAGTGTTCCTCAAGTCCACCCTAAACCTCCCCTGGCACAATTTGAGGCTGTTTCCCCTTGTCCTGTCACTGCTTCCTTGGGAGAAGAGCCCAACCCCACCTGGCTCCAACCTCCTTCCAGGGAGTTGTTGAGAGCCAGAAGGTCTCCCCTGAGCCTCCTTTGCTCCAGGCTCAACACCCCCAGGTCCCTCAGCTGCTCCTCACCACACTTGTGCTCTAAACCCTTCCCCAGCTTCCTTGCCCTTCTCTGGCCACGCTCCAGCCCCTCAAGGTCCTTCTTGTAAAGGACAAAGTCATCTCCTTTATGTCTTGAAGAAAAGACAGGCAAATCTGAAATGTCATCTTGATGGGCTTACATTTGCCGAACAATATCAGTGGTTGATATTATTGACTTTTCAACTTGTCTCACATTCCGGCTTCACCTGCTCTCGTTATTACATGGAAGCTCATTCTGCTTATTTAAAAAGAAAACAAGAATTTGGAGAATAACGAGATGCCTACACCCACTCCCAAAATACATGCTCGGTTTTAGGCGTGGCAGATGTTCATGCCATCTACGTGTCTCTTCAGCGCTGGGTTTTGCCCAGGGTTAGAGGTGGCATCACCACAACCCCTGATGTTAAGAGAAAACAGATCAGTGCAACCAACCTCTGATTTCTGGTAAACACCAAGAGATTAAAAGTTTAAATGCCGCAGAGAGCTCTTGGTTGAACTGGGTGAGGGTGGTGGAGACACAAGAAGATTGGTAGCGGTGCTAAAGGAGTTTGGCCCCGGCGTTTGAAGGACCTCATTAGCTTGTGTTTGGAGAGCGTGGAAGCAGCTCTGCATTCAGGAAAGGCTTCTCTGGTCTTTGTCTCCTTAAGTCTTTAGAAATGCGATGATCCCATCTGTTAGAAGGGTCTGAGGAGGACAAAAAATGATGTGTCTCTGAGCTGGAAAGCTCTTCAAAGGCAGCCAAATGGGCAGAGCGCAATGTGGAAAAAGGGAAGAGAGTTGAAGGAAATTCTGATGATAATACTTGCAATGTCTTTTCGGTACGTGAAAATGTGTGTTTCAGCAGGAGCAGTCATGGGGTTAATGCGGTAGCTGAACAATGAGGGAAAAAAGGTCATGAGAAAGTTTGGGAAACTCCTTTTTCCCTACGGAGGATCAGGGGTTAGTGTAGAATAGAATAAGAGAATAGAATACCAGGTTGGAAGGGCCCTCGAGGAACATCTGGTCCTCTGAGCATCACCTCTCACCAGTGCTGTCAGACTGAGGAGGACAGGTAGGACCTTGAGGGGCTGGAGCATGGCCAGAGAAGGGCAAGGAAGCTGGGGAAGGGTCTAGAGCAGGAGTGTGGTGAGGAGCAGCTGAGGGACCTGGGGGTGTTGAGCCTGGAGAAAAGGAGGCTCAGGGGAGACCTTCTGGCTCTCAACAACTCCCTGCAAGGAGGTTGGAGCCAGGTGGGGTTGGTCTCTTCTCCCAAGGAACAAGTGATAGGACAAGAAACGGCCTCAAGTTGCACCAGGGAGGTTTAGAACATGAAGACCAAAATGTCTGAGCTTCAGTCTCCAAGGCTTGGATCCATCCTGGAAGAGAGGAGTACTTTGGGCTGTGTGGTGCCCAGTTTATTTTGAAGTTGTTGAGTGTTTTGCAGGAGTGAGCTCCAAGGATGAAAAGCAGTGAAAAAAATGGATTATCTGAGAGAGATCCTTAAATCCTGAGGATAGTTAGGAGAAAAAGAGACCGAGTATGTGAGCGCTGGGATTTCTGAGTGAGAGTTGAGTGACCTGTTGGAGACGGTCCAGAGGGGAGCTACAAACATCCTTAGAGGGCTGGAACATATCTCCTATGAAGACAAGCTGAGAGAATTGGGCTTGTTCAGCCTGGAGGAGAGAAGGCTCCAGGGAGACCTTCTTGTGGCCTTCCACTATCTGAAGGAGGCCTGTGAGAAGGCTGGGGAGGGACTTTTCACAAAGACCTGTAGTGATAGAATGAGGGGTGATGGCTTCAAACTGAAAGAGGGGAGATTGACATTGGAAATTAGGAGGAAATTCTTCACTTTGAGGGTGGTGAGACACCGGCACAGGTTGCCCAGGGAAGCTGTGGATGGTCCATCCCTGGAGGTGTTCAAGGTCAGGCTGGATGGGGCTTGGAGCAACCTGGTCTGGTGGGAGGTGTCCCTGCCATGGCAGGGGGTTGGAACTAGATGATCTTTGGGATCCCTTCCAACCCAACCCATTCTATGAATATACAGCAGCCCCGTCCCTCCAAAGGCTGGGTCTGTCATAGCTCTGTGAACTTCTAACCCCACTCCCTGCATGGGACGTGGCTGCCACATCCCACGCGGTGAAGGAGGCTAGAAGGACAATTAAGTCTCGTTTCAGACTCATTTAGGGGGACACCTTGCCAGGCATGTGCCTTGTCTGCAGCTGGAGAGAGGACTTGGGACTTGTCACCTCCATAGGGCTGCGGTTTGGGGAGTGTAGGTCCCCCCAGGGCACTAGTGTCTTCACCCCAGATCGTCCTGACCTCACGTTTCCCTCTCTTAGCAGAGTATCTGTCCCATGTTGCTCGTTCCCTCCAACATTTGAGTCCACACCATTGAAGGAACGCAAGCTCTGGTCCGGCTGAATTAATTCCTTGTGCATCTCAGCCAAGAGAAACCAGGGATGAATCTGTTTTTCTCAGCAACGTTCATTCATTCATCGACTTGCCTCTGTCACCGCGTGATCTCTTCCCCACCTAGGTTCTTTAGAGGAACACTTTCTAAAAATAGCCACCTGGTTTGATGTCTTTCCGCTGTTAGTCCACGTAGCACTCAGAACCTGCCTAGAAAAGCTGCTCGGTGCCCTGGCGTTCCCTTAATCCACGGAATCTCATTAGAGTCATCAGTGATTATACTGAGAGCGAGCTCTAGCATGGGGCCAGCAAAGCCTTTTCTCTAGAACATCTCCCGTGTTGTTTTTGACGGTGCTGGGACCTTTCCTCCCCTTCCACTGGCTGCTGGCGTCCCATGACTACGCACCGTGACCTCCCAAAATCATGAGACTGGGAAGCATTTCTGGGGTTGTTGAGTCTGGAGCAAAGGAGGTTCAGGGGAGACCTTCTCATGCTTGACAGCTCCCTGAAAGGAGGTTGGAGCCGGGTGGGGTTGGGGTCTTCTCCCAAGGAACAAGTGACAGGACAAGAGGAAACGGCCTCAAGTTGTCCAGGTTGGACATGAGGAGCAATGTCTTGCTGGCAAGGGCTGTGAAGGGCTGTGCCAGGCTGGCCAGGGCAGTGGTGGAGTCCCCATCCCTGGAGGGGTTTCCAAGCCATGGAGATGTGGTGCTGAGGGCCATGGGTTAGTGATGGACTTGGCAGTGTTAGGTATCACAGTTGGACTCAACGATCTGAAAGGTCTCTTCCAACCAAAACAACTCCATGATTCTATTTTATTAAAAAACAGCAGAGACCTTTTTCCCAGAGCAGAAGACGGGGAGCTTTGCCATCTGAAGATGTTAAGTGTGGGATTCCTGGTCTCCAGCATCTGTTTGCATGGTGGGACCTCCAGCCCTCCTCCTTAGGGAGTCAGACCAAGGAAAGGGCTGAAGTTTGGGATGCTGAGTCCCCATCATTGGGAAGGACCTGCCCTGCTCCCCCAGGCAGATGGGATGTATGGGAGCAGGTGGGCTGGATGTGTGGGGCAGGCTGGAGGGATGACATGGGGCAGAGGTGTGCTCCCTGGAAACCTGACCATGAGCAAGGGCTTGTGGCTGTAGGGGTGGTGAAGCAGTTTGGCCTTGAAAGGCATTTCAAGCCTGGACTTGAAGAGGAACATCTTCCAGGAGACGTTCCTACCTAAACCTTGGATCCAGGTGGCCAAAGATCACAGAGCTCATGGTGAATACCACATCTCCTGGATGTAGGGTTAATTCTCCTTGAGCTTTGAACCTCCACTTGATGGACTACAGGTCACGTTATCCATATACTCAACCTGGTCTCCACACCATGAAGTTTTACCCTCTTTCCTCTCCCAGTTGCCAGGAGAGCATCTCTGTCGCTGCAGCAGCGCGGGGCCGTCGCTGCGGGACTACGGTGGGAGGAGTGGGGGTGGAAACCTTTCACAAAGTGGTTTCTGCAGCCGAATGCGGCGCTTAGGCTTTATGGAGAGGAGAAAAAAACCCAGCCTTCGTTCTCTTCCCAAGCCGGTCCAGCGCCGGCCCCCAGAATAAACTGGATGAGCTGTGTCATCAGTGAGCAGAGGGATTAAGGGGGAGGTTTAATCTCCGAGAGACGCAAGCGCAAGCACTTTTGTGAGATGCCAGCGCCGTGTTTTGAGAGGACATCAGGCTCTCCGCTCATAGAGGTACCTCAGGGGGGTCCGTGGAGGGTGGGGGTGAGTCAACGGACTTGCTCGGCCACCTCTTTGCCTACTCCACATGCTGCACATACCTCCTTTGGGGCAAATTCCTGGTGCGGGTTCCTCGGTCACCGTCAAAAAAAAAACCCCAAACCCCTCTAGGGCTGTTTCTATTTTTTTTTTAATATTTTTTTTTAATAACCGTCCTGCTTTTGCTTATCTTGGTCCAACCCCTCCAGTGATAACACCAGCAAAGAGCTGACCCGCCGTGTCCCGGCTCCGCGACAGAGAGCGGATCTTCTCGTGTTTTTTCGAGAAGACCATCGGTGCCAAACCCCAAGGGGCCAAGCGATTTGCCCCGATGAGGTGTCGTGTTCCTGCTCTGATTTATGGCCGGGGGAAGAGGTTTCGGAGTCATCCCTTTGAGGAATTAGGTGACAGAAACCCTTCTGCTGCTAAATCAATGTGTTGTCGGCCTGAAAACCGCAGCCGGCAGGACGAGGTGCTGGGATGGAGGCTACAGGTAGAGCAAAACGCGCCGATTCCGACGTCTGTCCATCTGTCTGTCCATCTGTCTGTCCGTCACGGATGGTTTGTGGGTTGGTTAGAGGCAGAGCTGGGCTTTTCCAGCTTAATTCCACAGCAAACACACATATTGAGGCTGGTGGGACAGGGCGCGTTGCCCGCGGGACGCGCCTTCTGAGCCGTGTTTGTTCAAGGCACCGTCTGGCTGCAGAGAGCCGAGCCCGGAGCGGTTTCACGTGCTGGAGAACGAGACTTTTCCCCACGTCTCGCCTGGGTTCGACCACTCACAACCCCCCCGCCACGGCCGAGGGACCAAAACCCGGTGGCAGCCGGGTGACTTTCCCGCACCGCTTCAAAGCTCTGCGAGTGTCAGCAAGTTCTTCATTGTTTTCTGTTCTTTCTGGGAACTAATGAGCGTCGTCTGATTTTTATTTTTTTTTTCTGGGTTGGTTTTTTTTTCTCCTCTGAGTGTCATTTGGCCACGAGCGCCCTAGCCGTTAAGGAGGAAAATTCCTGCAAGAGGTTTGGGCAGCCAGGACCTCTGGGGTCGTCTTGGTGAAGCTTCCCTTTGGTTTTGTCTTTTCTCTCTGGCTTTTCTCCCAGGCTTGTGGAGATTTGGCCTCAGTTCTGGGGCTCTGCTGCTTGGTGTCTTCTGGCTTTAGCCGGGGGCAGCTCTGCTCGTCTTCTCCATGGGTTTCTGTCATCCTGGCGTTAAAGGCATCTGATAAGCACTAGTTGTTGAGAAATAGGGAGTTACTTCCTAGAATCATGGAACGGTTTGGGTGGGAAGGGACCTTTCAAGGTCCTCTAGTCCAACTCCCCTGCACTGAGCAGGGGCATCTGCAACTAGAGCAGGTTGCTCAGAGCCCCGGCCAACCTCACCTGCAATGGTGCCAGGGATGGGGCAGCGACCACCTCTCTGGGCAACCTGGGCCAGGCTCTCACCACCCTCAGCATCAAAATTTCTTCCTTCTCTCCAGTCTGAATCTCCCTCGTTTAGTTTCACCCCCCCATGTTCTGTCACAACAGGTCCTGCTCAAAAGTCTGTCCCCAGCTTTCTGACAGGCCCCTTGAAGTCCTGCAAGGCCACCAGAAGGTCTCCCTGGAGCCTTCTCTTCTGCAGGCTGAACAAGCCCAACTCTCCCAGCCTGGCCTCCCAGCAGAGGGCTTCCAGCCCTCCCATCACTGCTGGGGCCTCCTGTGGCCCCGCTCCACCAGGTCCATGTCTCTGCTGTGCTGAGGACTCCAGCGCTGCCCCAGCACTGCAGGGGGGTCTCCCCTGAGTGAAGCAGAGATGGGATAAAAAGCTCTTCATGAAAACCAGGTTACATCAGATCAGCCGGGGTACCTGATGGTGCCGTTGGCAGCTCCAGTGAAGCTGGGAGGATAAAACCCACGTTCAGAAACGCGGAGCGCGCTCATCGATTTGACGGTGGTAATCTCTGACTCTTTGTTATAAGCAGCTCTGGCATAAGAGGGTCTGATCCTGCCTGGGGGGGAGGACTCTGCCCGTGATAATTAGCACGAGCTTCACTCAGAGGAGCTCACAACAGCAGCTTTTACTCCTCTGACTTTGCAGCTTGGCTTTAGACAGGTCCGAGTGCTTGCCAGTGTCTGTGCGCAGGCTTGTGATGCTTTCTGTGGTACCAGGGCGGGATGTCTCTGGTGGAGACCTCAGCACCGAGGTAGCCGAGGACACACAACACAAGAGCATCGCTTGTTCATCAACATCCTTCAAAGGCTGAGCCGTTCCTGTCGTTGGCTGCGTTCATCACGAGGTTTGAGGAGCAGCCCGTTCCTCTGAGATCGGACCGGTTTTGCTGGGGTGGGTTCTTGGGTCCCCCATTTTCCTCTTTCTCTGGGATCCCATCTGCTGGACCTGGTCTCCAGATGGGCTTTTTCTCCTTGGGGGGCTGGTGCAGAGCACAGCCCCTAAGCACTGGGGTGTGTGGAGGGTCTCAGGATGGGCAGGGCATGGGGCTCCCCAACTCTGTGATAGAAACCTCGTACTCCTGGGAGGTGCAGGAGGTTGCAAAGCAGGGAACCACATCCCGCACTTGATACCTCGAGCTGCAGGAGGGAAGGGAAGAGGCCGTTTGCCAGGACAAGAGCAGAAGCGTTGCCTTTAGCTGCGTTCAGGCCCAAAGAGTGACCATCCCCGGGGCTCTCTGTGGGATGTTCCTGCAGAACCGAGCAGCGTGTTTAGTGATGAGCAGGACTAATTAAGTTTCAACCTTGAAGCAGCGCTGGCCTGGCAGCTAAGAGCTCCAGGAGACTTGCCCGTACTTCCCTCTGCTTCAGTAACTCCATAACTGTGACTAAAGCTTGGAGAGCTTTCCTAAAGATGTGCGAGTCCATCACGGGAGCGACAGGCACCAAACTCCCGGGTCTCGCTCTGATGGACCCTCCACCACGGGGTCGATCTCCGCTGTTGGAGATGGCCTCCACCGCGCACAGCGGGGCTGCTGCTGCTGCAGCGAGGCAGAAACAAAGGACGTTTGAAAGGCTTTTGTGAAGAGAAGGAGTGAAAAAATGAATCCGATCGTGCTCCTGCCAGATCTCCCCGATATGGGGATCGATAAGCGAAGCCCGTACGATGGACACGGCCCCTGCCAGACCCCTCCTGCTTTGCAGCGTGGCGTTTCATCATGGGATCGGTTGGAAAAGGCTGTTGAGATGTGATAGTTGGCAGGATCCGGCCCTTTACAAGGTGTTCGGGCGAGAGATCACGGTTATCCTCCTTTAATTAGCGCCCGTGGGGCTCTGTTAATGACAGACCTCTCCTGACGACACTTGGGCTTTAATGGATTCACCCAGCTAGAGACATCTCCAACGCTGGGAGACGGCAGCGGAGCTCCCACGTGAGGGCACCCAGAGCCCCCTCGAAGGAGCAGAGCGAGCAGAAAGCTCAGCTCTGAACTCCGCAGCGACACGAGGGCTGATGCTCTCCTTGCTCGGAGTGATGTGGGGCAGAGAGAGGAAGAATAAACGAGAACTTAATTCCTTCCTCCTTGTATTTTACGGCATGAGGGGTCCCGGTTATAAAACCTCTGCATCTGTGCGGAGGCAGCTGGTGGGAGACAGGGCATCACAGGAGCTCCCGACCCTTCCCTTTGAATGATGACTTTGACCTCACACGTGTTGATTGATGAGATTTATGGTCTGCAGAGCAGGAGAATTCTCCCAACAGAGAAAATGTGGGGGATATGCTTTCTGAAAGCTTTCCTAGCTTTAAACTAGGACACAGAGGAGGTGGGAGAGGGGATGGGAATAAAGTTAGCACTCAAATCCCTTCAAACCAGTGTTCTTTAATGTTTCCCTGTCTTCCAGCACCCCAGCAAAACCCTTCATCGAGCTCCCTGGAGCCTTCTCTTCTCTAGACTGAAGAAGCCCACCTCTCCCAGCCTGGCCTCCCAGCAGAAGGCTTCCAGCCCTCCCATCATTGCTGGGGCCTCCTGTGGCCCCGCTCCACCAGGTCCATGTCTCTGCTGTGCTGAGGACTCCAGAGCTGCCCCAGCACTGCAGGGGGGTCTCCCCAGAGCAGAATCCTCTCCCTCAATCTGCTGACCAGTCCTGTGGGAGCGTGTTGCCTGCTGGTCCCTCAGCCATGGTGCATCTCCCCATGTGCACCAGCAGCTTTTCTCTTGCTGGTTCAGTGAGAGGGACCCAGCCACGAGAGCAAGGACAGGAGCACGTCGTGCCATCCTTTTAGGGATGGTTCTGCCTCAACCCTTCTGTAATTGCAGAAGATGTTGCAGGGTCATCACTCAGCTGGGGACTGAGACGTAGCCAAGGGCACTATGAAGCCCATCGCTTTGCCCGTGAGATAAAATAGGGCTCTTTCTTCCTTTTCAGTCTTATGCAGCACATTTTCCCTTTCAGTGCTTCTAGAGCTGTCCTAATTAATAATTAAGCTGACGAGGCAAAACTTGGTTTCCTTCCATTGCATCTAGAGTAAGCCAAGAAGCTCAGTGTGGGAGCCAGCACCGCGTCTTCTCCAGCCCCACCTGGTCTCAGCAAACCCCATGGAGTTTGGCTCGTCGTGCCACGAAGCTGAGAAATGTGGTGGGTTCTGGGTGATGGGGCTGAGAGGTGAAGTAGAGATGGATCTTAAACCTGCTGTGGCACCTTGGATCAGCACCAGTGTGGCCAGCAGGACTAGGGCAGGGATGGACCTCCTGGGCTGGGTACTGGGGAGGCCGCCCCTCAAATCCTGGGGTCAGTTTTGGGCCCCTCACTCCAAGAAGGACCTTGAGGGGCTGGAGCGTGGCCAGAGAAGGGCAAGGAAGCTGGGGAAGGGTCTAGAGCAGGAGTGTGGTGAGGAACGGCTGAGGGACCTGGGGGTGTTGAGCCTGGAGCAAAGGAGGCTTAGGGGAGACCTTCTGGCTCTCCACAACTCCCTGCAAGGAGGTTGGAGCCTTTTCCCCTTCACTCCTTGTTTCTCAGCCTTTTTTTCCCTCCTTTCTCTGTTCAATCCTTGCGTGCAAAAGCCAGCAGGAGATAATTGCTGGATTGACGAGAGGCTGTAATTATTTTTGCTTCCAACTGCAGGAGCAAGCCGTGTTTGCCAAACTGCTTCCTAACTGCTGGCAGATGCTCTTCAAAGGGCATCCCTGCCATGTCTACGTCCCTCCCCGTCGTCATATGGTCCTTCCATCTTTAACTATTAACTGGATCCCTCTTCAAACATCTCCTCAGCAGCTTGTGCAGCTGAGTAAGGCTGGAGCGTCTCTCTTCATAATAGTGTGGTTTGATGGCTGAGAGAAGAGCTTGGCTGCTCCCCATGACCACAAGCATGGAGCCAGCAGCATCTCAACAGGACAAGGGGAAACGACCTCAGGTTGTGCCAGAAGAGATTAGGTTGGACGTGAGGAGAAATGTCTTGATGGCAAGGGCTGTGAAGGGCTGTGCCAGGCTGCCCAGGGCGGTGGTGGAGTCCCCATCCCTGGAGGGCTTTCAAAGCCATGGAGATGTGGTGCTGAGGGCCATGGGTTAGTGGTGTCCTGGCAGTGCTGGGTTAACTTGATGATCTTCAAGATCTCTTCCAACCAAAACGATTCAACTATTCGCTGATCTCCAGGCTGCTGCCAGGGTTTGCTGTGGAACCCTGAATTCAAGCATTGTCCCACTTGGTTTTAAAGCTATTTGTGGGGTGGCACCACCTTGTTTGCCCAAACATTTTGGTCTTTACAAGCTGAAAATCGTGGTGGCCCTCTCTGCCCTCAGCAGGGATGGTTCCTTCCCTCACAGCTGCTTCCATCCTTTCCTTGGGCTGTGCTTTAAAAAGCAGTCGGACACGTAACGTCGAAGCTTTGCCTTCTGCAACCGGCTCCGTAAGGTTTTCAGAGCGATTAAAAAAGGGGAAAGGAAGAGTTAACAGGTTTTCTGTGTCTTACCAATGGGAAAGGACAAACCAAGCGGCTGAAAAAGGCCGGTAACGAGGCGTGGTTTTAGCGGGGATAACTAATGAGCCTCTGAAAGGTCACAGTTTTGCTCACGGTTAACCTTCAGCGAGGCATTTACATGGGCCGTGCTGTTATCTAATGAATCCATCTCCTCTTCTCTTCCAGGAGCGTGGCTGAGACCTGCTGAGACCTGAGCTCCTCCGGCAAGCTGTCAAGATCAGACGGCGTTTGGCTTCTCCAGCCAAAGACGGACGAGGGCGAGGTGTTGAAACAGCAAACGTGGCAACGTGCTTTGCTGAACGCAGCCGATAACGGGACTTTTGGTCTGCAGAACACCAAGAGGTTGATCTGCTGATGGGAAAGATGGGACCTGCCCGTTCCAAAAAGGAAGCGATGAGAAGGGCGAAGCTTCGCTGACCGCTGGAGAGCCCGGCCGGTGCCTGGATGCGCTTGGCTGGTGGGGAAAACCCTGTCAAAACTGGTGGGCAGGGAGGGGTTGGGGCAGCGGAGGGGCCATGGGGCTGCTCTGGGCTCTGCCCCATGGTGAGACCGGCCAGATGCCCCAGCACTGAGACACCGGGGACGTGGAGCCACGTGTCCGGCCGTGCCACCAGCCCCGCGCTTCAGCGTCATCTCGGAGACATCAGAGAAGGAAAATGAGACAGTGGCTGAAAAATGTAGCAGCGCTGCTCTTTTAGCCTCAAGAAAAAGACCCTTTCTGTTTCGCTCGAGATCTCTGGGCTGCGTTTATCCGCGCTGCTGACGGTCTCTTCTACCCCTTGATTCCTCAGCGGGTTTTTTTAGGACATTTTATTAGCGCGTGCGGTGCTCGTGTCTATTTTCACCACGCCGAGGCATCGTCTGGAAGTTATGGGCTCAGAGCGGGACTCCCTCCTCTCCGCCGAGCATCTCTAAGTCATAATGAGGCGCTCGATGTCAACGCCCGTCGGTGATCTGGAAGCCCTTGGACTCTCCCAGCTTTTCAAGTGACGAAGAGGAACAAAAGGCGCGAGAGGACGGAGCCCGCGATGGCAGAGAAGTGCGACTGCATCGCCAGCATGTACGGGTACGACCTGGGCTGTCGCTTCATTAATTTCCGCCCTTTGGGCTTCGGGGCCAACGGGCTGGTGCTGTCAGCCCTGGACAGCAAGAGCTGCCGCAAAGTGGCGGTGAAGAAGATCACCATCGGCGACGCGCGGAGCATGAAGCACGCTTTCCGGGAGATCAAAATCATCCGCCGCCTGGAGCACGATAACATCGTGAAGGTGTACGAGGTGTTGGGACCCAAGGGGACCAACCTGCGCGGGGATTTTTTCAAGTTTAACATGGTCTACATCGTCCAGGAGTACATGGAGACGGACCTGGCGCGGCTGTTGGAGCAGGGGAAGCTTGCTGAGGAGCACGCCAAGCTCTTCATGTACCAGCTGCTGCGGGGGCTGAAGTACATCCACTCGGCCAACGTCCTCCACCGTGATCTCAAGCCGGCCAATATTTTTATCAGCACGGAGGACCTGGTGCTGAAGATCGGTGACTTTGGGCTGGCCAGAATCGTGGATCAGCATTACTCGCACAAGGTAGGAGATGCCAAAGCGATGAGGCTGGTGCTGTCTCAGCGAGCTGCTGGTCGGCACAGGGAGGGTGAAGCGGTCAGGCAGTGGTGGATCTTCTCGGGAGAAACTGGTTGAGGCTGTTTGGGCAGCTCTAAGTGCTGGTGGGGTGGGCAGAGATGGTGGTTGCCCTCCCTGCCCCAAGCCAGGACATGTTTCACAGAATCCCAGCATGGTGGGGTTGGAAGGGACCTCTGGAGATCATCTCCTCCAACCCCCCTGCTCCAGCAGGTCACCCAGAGCAGGGGGCCCAGGGTCGTGTCCAGGCACCTTTGGAATCTCTCCAGAGAAGGAGACTCCACAACCTCTCTGGGCAGCCTGGGCCAGGCTCGGACACCCGCACACCAAACAAGTTTCTCCTCCTGCTCAGCTGGAACCTCCTGGGTTCCAGTTGGTGCCCGTTGCCCCTTGTCCTGTCACTGGGCACCACTGACAAGAGTCTGGCCCCATCCTCTTGCCCCCCATGGGCCCTTTAGCTCTTGATCAGCATTGATCAGATCCCCTCTGAGGCTTCTCTTCTCCAGCTCCAGCCCCAGGGCTCTCAGCCTTTCCTCAGCACAGAGATGTTCTAGTCCCATCAACATCTCCGCAGCCTCCACTGGACTTCACCCCACTGCTGATCGACATCAAGCAGAGCAGGGCATCCTTACACCCCAAATTTTGGTGCTACCAGCAGGTGCTGCCTCAAAGCAGATGAAACCTGCTCCCTGGGGAGTTAGTGGCTGTAAAGACCCAGTAGATCCAAACCTCCGAGGGCGGTGCAGAGCTACACCTCTGGTGTGATGTTTTCTTGGAAAGGTCGTCTTAAGTGCTTGGATTTTTCTCCCTTAGGATGTTTTGTCTCTGGAATGTGCTTAGACTGACGGCTGGGCTCTGCTAACAGGAAGAATCGCAGGGTTTGTGGTGTCATTCATCTGAAAGGTCACAGCTCTTCTGACCTGACATTGCTCAAATCCCAAAGCGTCCCGCTGGTAAAATGGGGTGGATGGTGAGCAGGGTTTTAAACGCAGCTTCTGGGGACACACACCACGTAAATAACAGCCCTGGCTTGGCAGTGAGTCTTGTTGATGCAGCTTGCAGCAGGCAACCGTTTCATCAGGATCTGGTGGTGGGAAAGAGAAGGCACCAGGGAAACCTTGTGGCCTTTCAGGACTTCAAGGGGACTGAGAAGAAAGCTGGGGAGGAACTTCTGAGCAGGGCTTGTTGGGACAGACAAGGGGTGAAGGTTTGAAACTAAAAGAGGAAGATGTAGTCTAAAGAGAAGGAAGAAATTGTTGACACTGAGGGTGGTGAGACCCTGGTTGAGGTTGCCCAGAGAGGTGGTCGCTGCCCCATCCCTGGCACCATTGCAGGTGAGGTTGTCCAGGGCTCTGAGCAACCTGCTCTAGTTGCAGATGTCCCTGCTCCCTGCAGGGGGGTTGGACAAGATGACCTTGAAAGGTCACTTCCAACCCAAACCATTCTGTGACTCTATGACTCGGTACCCAAATGGTGAATGGAGAAGTATTGGAGAAGCTCCAACCTCTGTGAGGTCCTTATCCTTATGCAAAACAGTCAAAGCCGACTATTTTCCTTCTCGTAGACCACCTCCTTATTTAATGCAAGCTTCTTGCCTTCAGCATCAGAGGTTCTGCAATGCCCTCTCCATCCATGGCCTCGTGGTCATGCCTGCCCCACATCTCGGTGTCTTCCCCTCATGGTCCATCCCCTGCCTGCAGTTCTTCAGAAGCTGCCTGGGAGTGTTTAACTATCCATCCATCCATCCATCCATCCATCCATCCCTAACAAATATCTTTGGCTCCAAATGTGACTCCATATGTGATCTGCTTCAAGTTTAGGGGGGAAAGGGGGTGTAGAAGTGAGATGTTGTCCTCTCTTGAGCACCTCAGACCATGGTGGGCAGGAGGGATGGGACAGCAGGGAGATAGCAAAGTCAAGCATTAAAAATTGGTGGGCTCTTCTGGGGGTCTGGGGGCTCTGCCTGGTGCCCCAAAGTGCTTGAGGGCATCTCCCCAGGGATGCCAGTGAATCCTCCCTCCCTTTGCCTATTGGCAACATTAATTACAGGATTAATTGGCAGAAATTCCACGCTAAGGAGGTTGCAGGAGCCCTTTTAGGGGGAGATCTCACGCTAAATAGTTTCCAGAACATCTTCAAGCCTTTAAAGTCCTCCCTCCCTTTTGTACTTGCTGATCAACACAAACTTAATAGCTTCCAGTTCATCCGGTAAAAGAATAAAATTCCCGAGTGGGTCATCGTGAGGAGGACTTCAAAGGTGATGAGGATGTGGAACGTTGCTCCGTGGTCATCCTGGAGGGGACCACCCTCCACGTTCGACCCTCGGGCAGCTGCCCATGGCCCCGTCCCTGCTGTGACCTCCCTCACTTATTGTCCTTCTCCATCCTCTGATGAACCATCTGGATCCTGAAATCAATGCGCTCCGTCATCCCGGAAGGATGAGAACACGCGTCCCGTTGCCGGAGCCAGGCACAACGGCAGGTTTCTTATTTTATTATGGAGCAACGGTCCTGCAAACCCGGCGTCTTTCCCAGCTTCTCCTAGAACTGGCCTACCTGCTTTTGGTGAAGAGGCACCGACCTGCTGCTGCACCAGGATTATCCCGAAAGCTCGGGGTTGGTGACTCCCACCCGCACCGTGGTGTCGCAGCCTCCTGCGGCGGGAGCTGAGCTGGCTCGGGAATCAGCAGCAGGAATCCTGCTCCTGGCTGCGGATGGAGGTGTGGACACTCAGGCTGGGGCTGGATCCTGCTGGATTCCCAGTTCCCAGGTACCTGGTCTGCACCTGTGTGGTTTTTTGAGTGCAGAAAGATGGATTTTGGTGTGAAATAGCCGGATGAAGATGAGCCAGTGTGTGCCCAGGGGGCCAAGAAGGCCACCAGCATCCTGGCTTGTGTCAGCACCAGTGTGGCCAGCAGGACCAGGGCAGGGATTGTTCCCCTGGACAATCCCTCACTCCAAGAAGGACCTTGAGGGGCTGGAGCATGTCCAGAGAAGGGCAAGGAAGCTGGGGAAGGGTCTGGAGCACAAGTGTGGTGAGGAGCAGCTGAGGGACCTGGGGGTGTTGAGCCTGGAGAAAAGGAGGCTCAGAGGAGACCTTCTTAGTAACTCACTGCAAGGAGGTTGGAGCCAGGTGGGGTCACCCTGTTCTCCCAAGGGACCAGAGGCAGGACAAGTTGAAACAGCCTCAAGTTGTACCAAGAGAGGTTTAGGTTGGACATGAGGAGAAATGTCTTAATGGGAAGGGCTGTGCCAGGCTGGGCAGGGCAGTGGTGGAGTCCCCATCCCTGGAGGGGTTTCCAAGCCGTGGAGATGTGGTGCTGAGGGCCATGGGTTAGTGGTGCCCTGGCAGTGCTGTGTTCATGGTTGGACTTGATGATCTTAAAGGTCTTTTCCAACATATTGGTTCTATGATTCTGTGATTCCATCTCCTTTAAAACCAGGTCAAGCATCCCAACCAACCATCCTCACTGTAAGCAAAGTAGGCTGGAGGACAAGGACCTGCCCCACGCTCTCTGGTTGCTGGAGGTGATGCCGGGACCCCAGCAGCTGGGCAGCAAAGGAGGCGATTGCTTAGGCAAGTCTCAGGCTCTGTGCAGAAAGGGGAGGGTTTCCAAGCTCTTCCTCAGCAACCTCATCCCCAAAAGAGATTGTCCACTTATCCCATGGCGTCGTGTCCTTCAAAAATTGATTTTCATCATCACTGCCAGGAGCTGGATCCGTGGGAGTTCAGCACCACATAGCTTGCTGTTAGCAGCGGATTCAGGAGCTGTGGAGGGTCTAGAGATGCGGGATGAACTCGAGGTGGACTCAGCAAAACGTGGCAAATGGGTAACGTTTGGAAATGCAAGCTTGCAGGTCCTGAGCTGGGAAGGTGAACCCACCTTCACACATCGGTGGGTTACAGGCGCGACCCGGCAAAGCGCTTCAATAACGCGTTGAACTTCCCGTGTGTCTCAGGTGGTCAAAGTGGGATTTATGTCATAGCTCTAAGTCCTCTGACAGTGACCTGAAGTCACGTCTGCAGGTCTGAGCTGCAAAGCTGTGCTATTTAAAGCCATCTGTCCTTTGCAGGAGATGCTTCAACAGCACGGTGCCGAACAGCAGATAAGATTTTTGGGGAGCAGCAAGTTCTCTGCCTCCTGGAACATCTGTTTCCACTGGTCTCACCTCTTTGCTTCCTGTGAGATAGAAAACCACAGCCTGCCCAAGGTGCAACCCAAGCGTGGTGGCCACGTTTCTCTCCAAGATCCGACGGTGGGGCCGTGGTGAGCGACGAGGTCTGACCGGTGAGGAGCAGAGGACCTCTCTGATGTCTCTATCTCTGCTTTTTCAGGGTTACCTTTCCGAAGGCTTGGTGACAAAATGGTATCGCTCCCCTCGCCTCCTCCTCTCGCCAAACAACTACACCAAAGCCATCGATATGTGGGCGGCCGGTTGCATCCTGGCCGAGATGTTGACGGGAAGGATGCTCTTCGCTGGTAGGTTTTTGTCTCCTGTTGGTTCATTTTTTGTTCCTCCTTCTGTCCTTGCTGCCCAATGTGAAGGCTTTTGAGCGTGGCAGAGGGAATTCCTCTCTCCTTGCCAGCCAAGGCAACGCTTGTAGCATCACTACGGGGATCTTGTGGTTGGTTATGAGATGGGAGAGCTGCCTCCAGAACAAACTTTGCTTGGACAACCTCTGCTCTTAGAAGGTCTCTTGGTTGGTGCAAACTTCCCTGACACAGGCAGGCCCTTGGGGATGGAGAACTACGGTCTTGATTTTCACTCAGCCTTCTCATGCTTGCCTGGGAAGGACACATGGTGGTATGGGTGTGGAAGGAGGTTGAAGCCAGGTGGGGTCAGGCTCTTCTACCGAGGAACAAGTGATAGGACAAGAGGAAACGGCCTCAAGTTGCACCAGAGGTGGTTTAGATTGGAGAAATGTCATCCTGGCAACGGCCTGTCCCAGGCTGCCCAGGGCAGTGGTGGAGTCCCCATCCCTGGAGGGGTTTCCAAGCTGTGGAGATGTGGTGCTGAGGGCCATGGGTTAGTGGTGCCCTGGCAGTGCTGGGTTAACGGTTGGACTCCATGATCTGAAAGATCTCTTCCAACCAAAACGATTCTATGATCGGGTAGGATTATGGTTGGACTCGATATTAAAGGTCTTTACCAACCTAAATGATTCCATGACGGCATCCAGTGGAAGCCACCAGCCAGTGAGGTGCCTCTGTGCTGAGCCTTGGCTGAGCAAGGACCATCCGCTGCTGGAAGCAAAACCCCAAACAAAGAACAATTCTGATGAAACAACGAAACCTTTTTCTCTTTCTGGGTTTCCAACAGAAAAGAAGAGCTTTTTGTTGGGAGGGAGGACTCTAAAAATATATCGTGGGGTGGAGTCTATGGAGAGGAGATAATGGGGCCTTGTCCCGAGAGGTTTGCGCTCTGTGCTGTAGAGCTGAATTGTGATGGGTGTCCTCAAGGTATTTCTTGTCTTTGAAGGAAGATATTGGAATGCCACCACCCATTTTTGGCCATTTTCAGGATTTTCCCATGAGTGGGCATTGGAGTTATAAAGATGCAGTGAGAAAATAAGGAAAAGACGAGCAAAAAACCACCGGCAAGGAGCGCAAAATTATCAGTGCAGCATTTGAAGGCCAACTCTGATGTTCTCGAGAAGCCAATCCTTATTTGATAGAGGTTAAATAGTAGCTCCGGCTACTGTCAGGAGCAAAGCTCCTCCAAGCTGGACGTGGAGCCCTTTGTTCAGGACTGGAGGAGCCGCTCTCTGCCCAAGATCCACGGCCAAGCTGCTCCTTGGCTGTGTCTCCATCGCCCATCGATGTTCTGAATGACAAGGTTTAACGTGCTCCACAAGCAGCTGTTGGCAGAGTGTGTAAATAAATAATTAGCCTCGTGAATAATGGAGGAGGACGTTCTCTTCACAGCGCACCGCAGAGCTCCGCAGAGGTGCTTGATGCTCTGTCGCTCCCTCTCCTGCTTGCAGCTTCCGTATCTCGCATCGTTTTGAAGAGATCATCACAATTACCTCCCTTTCCTTCCTTCCTCTTGTCCTCGGTCTCCCCTGCCCAAGGTTTTCAAGTCATTTCAGCTCTGACAATTGCACGTCAGACCTGGCTGCTCCTGCTGCTTCCTTGGGATGCATCCCAGGAGCAGGGATGTCTCCACGTGCCCCTTGTCCCTGCAGGAACAGGGCATTTTCTGGTCTTGCTGGGAGATGCTCCACATGAACCAGCTCCTGAGGCAGCTCCACTGGCCGCCTCTCCTTGCCGAGCCATGCTTTGGACCATGGAAGAGACCTTCAAGATCATCAGGTCCAACTGTTAACCCAGCGCTGCCAGGTCACCACTAAACCCTCAGAGCACCCAACACTCGTCTTTATCCTGGTTTTCCAAACAGTGCTTGACCCCTCTCTCAGCCCCAGCTTGGTCTTCATGCTGTTTGTGGACCCCAAGGGTAGAAGCTACATTGGCAGGTGTCTAAGCTGGTCCCTAAAGCTCCCTTCATGGTCAAGGCAGAGGCAGCTGCAGGATGGGGTTCATCTGGCCTCTGTTTGCCTTCAGCTAAGGTTGTGCCGTAGAAATATTTCTCCTTCAACTACTGCTCATAAAGAGCGTGTGGAGAACAAGCTGGTGAGATCAATTCTGTCCCAGCTGCCCAGGTGAGATGCTCCAGAGGAGCCGTACGGGAACCTGCTTTGCAGGTTGGTTCCTGAGAGTCCACAGCCAGTTAGAGATCGTAGAATCATAGAAAGGTTTGGGTTGGAAGGGACCTCAAAGATCATCTAGTTCCAACCACCCTGCCATGGGCAGGGACATCTCCCACTAGACCGGGTTGCTCAAAAGTTGCTTTAAAACTAGTCTGTAGAGTTGTTATGGGAAGATCTTGGCCCCGTGTGCCCCATTTTCCTGGTCTCCTCCTATACCAGTAAGTAAAGAAGAGCCGTGGTGGGAGCCTGGCAGCGGGGCAGGGTGCCCGTGGTGTCCCACACCACGTACCATCTTTCATCTCCTGGTGTCCAAAGAGGAGGAAAACAAACCCCAACCGCTCAGAGCAGCGTGTGGCAAACACTTGCGTGACAACATGGGTTCATCTTAAATCCTCCTTTTCTCCTCTTCACTTGGGAGAAGGAGTTTGGCCCCGGCCAGCTGCAGGACGAGACTTGTGGAGAGTCCTGCTGGGTCATCCCGTGGGAAATAACGGCGCTGTCGTTCTCAGGAGGTTGCAAACCTCCAGTAATTGCCTTACGCCGGATAAATTGGTTTGTGAGTATGCGTCAACGGCGCAATTTAAACGGAGAGCTTAGAATAAGTCAATGTAATTAAGTCGGAAGTCCATCTTGGGGTGCTCAGGCAACGCAGTTCGATCGAGGCGATGGGTTTTTAGGGAGAGATGTCACTCGCTTCTCCTCCATGAGTTCCTCACCCTCCCCACCTTCCTTTGGGTTTGGCGGAGCCCTGGGAGGGCACGAGAAATTCGGCTAACCCAAAGCTCACGGGAGCGTAGGGTGGCTCCGGCAGCGCCAATCTGGTTCGCAGCCCTTTGGAGAGCTGCCCAGCGTGGAAAAGAGGGAAGAGCATCCGTCACGGAGCACCTACAGCTTCCTCCAGTGACTTTTCCACCCTCTGCTGCTGATGTATCTGAAAGCATCGCTGATGGAAGCACGAGAAAATAGGAGGACAAGAAAAGCTGCCTGGCCTTGCAGATCTCCATGGGGTTCACCTGTGGCCAAGAGCTAGGAGGTGGCACGGTGGCTTTTCCCATGGGATCGATGCTTGCTCCCAGAGGATTCCCTCGCAGGGTTTGGGTGCTCGCCCAGGACTTGGCTGCGAGCCTGGAGAAGGATTCCCTTTTCCAAGACATGACGCAGAGCTCCTCGTTCTCTTGGCCAACGCCAGCACGTCGCGTTTATTCGGTCTGGTTGGTGGTTTTCATTTCAGGAGTTGGTGCTCCAGAAGGTCCTTAGGAATGACATGAATAGAGGATAATGGTGGAGAATCAAGTTCCTGAGAGCCATAATTCAAGGCTTCCAGCGTTGCATTAGCAGCTTCTCTGGGAGAGGCCTTTCAGCTGCTTTGGGACCCTGTAATTTTGGTCACAATTCGGGAATTTGCCCGACTAGGAAGGTGTTTAGCTCCTGATGGTCATTTCTGGTTTCTCCTGGAGCTACGCCAGGGACCTCTAGATGACCTAAAATGAGTTTTTCTCTAGGAAAGTGAATTTGTTTGCCCAGGATTGATACTGGGAGGATGTCCCTCTGGCTTTTGTGCTTTTCCTACTGCTCTGTCTTCTTCTGAGGCGGACGTGTGGTGTGATGGTGACCAGCTGTGCTAGTGTCAGTGTCACTTTGGGGTTGTCTAAGTTCATTGCCATGTCTTGGCTCAGAGCTCTGCCATTCTGGGGGAAAGTGGCCATGACTGCATCGACCCAAACCTTGTTGGAGTGACGAGGCCATGATGGATGGAGACCTTTCCCCATAAAAGATGTTTGGACCTACCCTTTTAGAATCCTAGAATGCATTGGGTTAGAAGAGACCTTCCAAGGTCATCTCATCCAACCCCCCTGCAGTCAGCAGGGACATCTCGAACTAGATCAGGTTGATCAGAGCCCCATCAAGCCTGACCTGGAACATCTCCAGGGGTGAGGCCTCCACCAGCTCTCTGGGCAACCTATTCCAGTGTTGGTAGCCCCAAAATCCCCGTTGGGTTGTCCACCTCAGCCAGCTTGCTGTCCTAATGGATTGTCCTGCTTCTAATGATGGAATATTTATAACTGGCGTTTCTGGCAGACAGAAAATCAAAAGCACGGCTCGGTCTTTCTGCCAGGCTGCTTCTCGCTACACATAAGGAGCTGGAAATGAGCCATGGAGCTCTTGGTCCTACCCAATAAGCGTGCTGAAGAATGGGATTAACATTGGTTAATGAGGCGGTTGGCTCCGCTCCACCACCGCTTCTCTTCTCACTGCCAAGAGGGGCTCAGGGATGAACGTGTCCTGAAGGAAAAGGATTCAAAATATAGGATTGCTCGTAGCATTGTGGGGATCATCAGCATCAGAACCTTGATGTGGTGCCCAGCAGCCAGCAGGAACCAGTGGGAAAAGGCCTTTCCTGTTGGAAAAGTGCTGAGGTCGGGCAGTTGGATTCATTTAAAGATGAAGAGTCTACAAGAAAGCTGGGCAGGGACTTTTCACGAGGGCTTCTCGTGATAGGACAAGGGGTGATGGCTTCAAACTGGAAGAGGGGAGATTGAGATTGGAAATTAGGAGGAAATTCTTCAGTCTGAGGTTGGTGAGACCCTGGCCCAGGTTGCCCAGGGGAGCTGTGGATGCTCCATCCCTGGAGGTGTTCAAGGCCAGGTTGGACGGGACTTGGAACAACCTGCTCTAGTGGGAGTTGTCCCTGCCATGGCAGGGGGGTTGGAACTAGATGATCTTTGGGGTTTCTTCCAACCCAAACCATTCTATGATTCTATGACTCTTGAAAGGTCCCTTCCGACCCAAACCATTCTATGATTCTATGAGGCTTTGGGACCCCTGGAGCTGGATTCATGATCTTCTTGTTATTTTGGGGGTTGTGGCAGCACTTCGCTTCTCGGCGTAGCACAGCACGGGGCAGGGACACGTGGTGATGACATCGGGCTCTGCCCTGCCCAGCTGCAGCCATGTGAGCGTAGATGCTTCACATGGGGTTGCAAACAAACCCTACAGTGATGCAACTTGGAGAGAGTCATTGGTTCTGAGGCCGTTAGAGCCGATATTCATCTCCTTCCATCACGCAGGATGGAACCTGCTGATGGATAGTAGCCTCCACCGCTGTCATTTTGGTCGGGTACAGTTTCTGCTCAGCCTGACAGGTTGGTATGTCAGGAGAGCAGATCATCTGGGTTAACTCTTTCACCCTTAAACTAAGGTGACCTAGCTGAGAGTCCCACCAACATGAGTGGGAGAGGGAACTGTGGGGGCTTTGGGCGCTGCACAGCCTGGTGTGTGTAGATCATAGAATCATCACATGGTTTGGGTTGGAAAGAACCTTTCAAAGTCACTTGGTTCATAAGAAGGTGGTGAGGACATTTTCCTCGGAGCGAAGAGTGGTGGCCAATGCCAGGAAGCTTCAGTGCAGGAGGGGCTGGTGGGAGATGCGGCGCTGCAGTGACACGGCTCATGTCAGAGGGGTGGCTGATAACACCACCCCCCAACCACCCAATTTAACTCGTGGGTCTCATCTCATTGCCTGTTCTCTGCCCGTTTAGGGGGTCATGAGCTGGAACAGATGCAGCTTATTCTGGAGACAATCCCCGTTATCCACGAGGAAGACAAAGAGGAGCTGCTCAAAGTGATGCCCATGTTCATCAACAGCACGTGGGAAGTGAGGAAGCCGCTGCGCAAGCTGCTCCCTGAAGTGGACAGTGAAGGTACCGTAGCGCCCGTTGGCTTTGGCAATGTCCTTCTCCTGGGACTTCCCTCGGCCACCGTGTTTTCACACCCCAGAGGGTCACAGGAATCGTCCTCTGTGGCCAAGTGCATGGACAGGGTTCAGATATCTGGGGCTTTTCAGTGCATGGTCCCACCTGGAGCTCACACATCCCCTCTGCTGTGCTCCCCAGGTCCTACTCGCTGTCCCACCAGAGAAGGTGTGGGCTGCATGACAGCCCTTGTGATGCAGTAGGTTTCTCGCAGATAGCTCGTACAGAGCAACGGGTGAAATAGTCATCTAAGGTGGGCACCAACTGGAACCCAGGAGGTTCCACCTGAACAGGAGGAAAAACTTGTTTGGTGTGAGGGTGTGGGAGCCTGGCCCAGGCTGCCCAGAGAGGTTGTGGAGTCTCCTTCTCTGGAGAGATTCCAAAGGTGCCTGGACACGATCCTGGGCCTCCTGCTCTGGGTGACCTGCTGGAGCAGGGGGGTTGGAGGAGATGATCTCCAGAGGTCCCTTCCAACCCCCACCAGTCTGGGATTCTGTGATTTCCAGGGCAGCAGCCAGAGTTAAGCAGAGTGGACCAGGGCATGTCAGCTCTTTGGAGCTCCTTCCCAGGGCTGGTGGACCTGGCCACCTGCTTTTAGGAAGACGTCAAGACCAAGCTGGCGTAACTCTTCATTGTAAGACGTCCGCTTGGCAACACGATACCCACGGCCCGGGTTACCCAGGGACCGCGTCAGCCTCCGGCAAGCAGGAATGGATTTATTCCCTGTCGTTACTGTGGGAAGAAAGGTCACCTGCTCTCCTTACATAATTCATGGACATTTTCCTGCCTCTTGGACCCATAATATCTAACTGTTAATATATGGTCCCACCGTTCTTCTAGCCCACAGTCGGTGACCTTAGGAAGCTATTGATTCCTTCCAACTTAATTAGTCCGAGCGATGACACAATCTCGTGGGAGACAATGGGCTGGTGGTTAATGATTAAGCGCTGAGGCAATAGGTGTGGCCCGACCTTTCTGCTGGGTGATTTTACCCCTCAAGAAACTGCCCCGTTCACACAATCACATCTTTAGTGGGGCCGTTTCTGAAGGTACAACGTGGAAGTTGTGACGGAAGAAAGGCGAGTTCCTGTTGGTCTTAGCTGAGGGACTTTTCCATGCACCAAGAATCAACTGAATAAGCAGCAACTTTAATCAGAGAATCATAGAATTGATTTGGTTGGAAGAGACCTTTCAGATCATCGAGTCCAACCATTAACCCAGCGCTGCCAGGGCACCACTAACCCATGGCCCTCAGCACCACATCTCCACGGCTTGGAAACCCCTCCAGGGATGGGGACTCTACCACTGCCCTGCCCAGCCTGGCACAGCCCTTCACAACCCTTCCCATGAAGACATTTCTCCCCATGTCCAACCTAAACCTCCTCTGGCACAACTTGAGGCCATTTCCTCTTGTCCTAGTGAGCTTGTTTCTCTCTGCTTCACAGCTATTGATTTTCTGGAGAAGATACTGACGTTTAACCCCATGGATCGATTAACGGCTGAGATGGGCCTCCAGCATCCTTACATGAGTCCATATTCCTGCCCCGAGGATGAACCGGTGTCCCAGCATCCCTTCCGGATTGAGGATGAGATTGATGATATTTTACTGATGGAAGCCAACCAGAGCCAGATGTCTAACTGGGACAGGTATGGTACCCAAGGCTGGACCAGAGACC
Source organism: Eurystomus gularis (assembly GCA_013400335.1). Taxonomy (NCBI): domain Eukaryota; kingdom Metazoa; phylum Chordata; class Aves; order Coraciiformes; family Coraciidae; genus Eurystomus; species Eurystomus gularis. The sequence goes on from VZZY01016147.1 coordinate 34,828, forward strand.
AGATAATGGTGTAAATTCTTACAGAAGGACTTAACTGATGACCTGCTCTTGTGTTGGTTCCATCACACATGTTCCAGACCCACAAAAGACACCCAATTTTCCTTCTTTATGCCATATTGTAGTTCTAGCCCAAGCTGTAGTTCTAGTTGAAGCCCAAGTTCTAGCCCAACAAGAGGTTCATCATTGATTTCCATGGGGAGTAGGTGTTGAGTCTTCACGTTCCAGTTACTGAGTGTCTTTCTGCCCTTGGTTTTATTCACCGTGTATGTTGTCTTCATTTTGAGTTACATCTAAGGGACGCCACCGTTCTTCCCTCTGTCCCTATAATATCAGCTAGAAAAGAATGTAATTCTTCTACCTTTTGGGGACCAGGCGTGACTTGGAGCTCTACTTTCCAAGATGTCTAAGCCCCAGAGGCCTCAGATCTGGGGTCTTTTAAAAAATCCTTAATTGTGTGGATTTTTAAATGGTTTCCCAAAAGTCACACAGGGCTGTCAATTTTGCAAGGAGATGGGAGATGATTTTACCTGGGTTGTAGGACACCTGAAGAGCGTTTCGTTACTGGGACATGGACCCCCAGTACCTGGGATCACACATCTTTTCAAGGCAGCTTCCTTAGGAGCCAGTAAATTCGAATCATTAAGGTTAGGAACGACCTCTAAGATCGTCACGTCCAACCATCAAGCCAACGCTACCATGAAAGATGTCACGTTGAAAACCATGTCAAAGAATGGGTGTGGGCAGGTAATTGCAACCAAGGGAGCTCAACCACCTTGAGAAGTTATCACTTAGCAAGGTGACCCTCCAGGGGTGCTCTTGGTCCATGACGTCAGGTGATGTCCCATCTCAGTGGGGATTTAAGCTCATCTTTTTTACTTTCATGGCCACCAACAAGGAGCCCTCACACTTGTGTCCACGCTCAAGTGGAGGGAAGGTGAGGAAGTTGGTTTGGTTGTTGGGCTTTTATTCCCAGCTCGTCCTGCCCATGCAGCCTGGGCAAGCCTCAGCCTCCTCATAAGTTACTCAGCCCCACCCTGACGTTTTTAACACTCAATTAAAAGATCTCTAACATGAATGAGAAATTAAATATCTGTAGGTAAGCGACATATTAGCAAGAAAAAGGTAAAAATGGCCACAGCAGCGTATTTGTCCGAGGGCTTCTCTGAGGAAGCCACCATCATCTGCGTGTCTTTCGCAGGTATCACGTAAGCCTCTCCTCCGATTTGGAATGGAGACACGATAAATACCACGACATGGATGAGGTTCAGCGGGACCCTCGGGCGGGATCCGAATCCATCGCTGAAGAAGCCCAAGTGGATCCACGGAAATACTCACAAAGCAGCTCGGAGAGGTTCTTGGAGTTGTCCCACTCATCCATGGACCGAGTGTTTGATGCCGATTGCGGGAAATCATGCGATTACAAAGTGGGGTCACCATCCTACTTGGACAAATTGCTGTGGAGAGACAATAAGCCCCATCATTACTCCGAGCCCAAGCTGATTTTAGATTTATCCCACTGGAAAAGAGCAACCATAGCACCCACAGCTGAGCTATCGCTGGAAGAAGAACCATCCAACCTTTTTCTGGAGATCGCTCAGTGGGTGAAGAGCACCCAGGTGGGTCTCGAGTGTCCCAGCCCTCTTCCGGAGATTCAGGAACGGAACCTGCCATCTTCTCCTCACCACCTCCACAAAGAACCCACGGAGGTGAACAACGAAACAGACCCTGAGTTTAACTTGGACGTCTTCATCTCCAGGGCGCTGAAACTTTGCACAAAACCCGAGGATCTTCCAGACAACAAGCTCAACGACATCAACGGCGCCTGCATATCCGAGCACCCAGGCGAGATTGTACAAACAGAGGTGTACCAGAAAGAGCGATGGTGAGGAACCCACGACTGGGAGACCCTGCTGTGTCTCCCCGCTCCTCTCCGGTGGTGTGGCCGTTGCCCGGGGCTGAGTGGCTTCCGTCTGTCATTGACCATCCGTTTTTTGCGCTAGCACAAACCACAGGCCCCTTTTGATGCCTTAGAAATACCTTTAAGGGAATCAAGAGGTGTGAATGAAATACTGAGTTTCTTCTACTGCCTTAACACTCTTGCCTTGCAATCTCTGGGACCTGTTTGAGACTTCAGCGTACGAGAGAAAGGCGACGGGACGTGGTAAGTTTGCCAACAGAAGTCCAAGCCGCTTCTTCTCCTTTCTTTTCCCGTAGCATCTTAAAATGGCGAGGCCAAAAATCAGCATTTTCGGGATGGTCAGACACCCTCCTGGTTTGGTGGGTTCCCCAAAATGCCCAAAATCTGAGCTCCTCTGAGGCACCCTACGTGTGAGCAGAGGCGGTACGGAGAGAAGCGATGCCAGGCAGTGTCCGTGGTCAGCGGAGGATGGACCTAGAGGTAGAGTTTGGCCATCAGACAGAAAATAACTCCAAGAATGCTAATGGGGAAGGAATTTGCCCTACAAAACATGGGCCATTTGGGATTCTGTTTTCTTTTTGCTGAGCGGAGGACAACATTTTTGCTAAGCGTGTTCTCCTCGTTTGGTTCCTCGCCCATAAATTCTCTCCCTTCCGTTGCACGGGGCAGATCTGAGCTCTCCGAGTACTTAGGAGGCCCCGTCTGATGCATTTCACTGTAACAACCTGGTGCTGCAAGTCCTGTCTTGGGCAGCTGGTGGTAAACTGGTGGTCAGGGCTGGTTGGGAGTGGAGAGCTAGAAACGAGGCGTCTCGTGGTGTGACGCTGCCCGGCACCACCAGCCACACGGACTCCACAAGGGCCTCCACCTTTGCTACTAAAAAAAGGACTGAAAATGCTACATTTTAACCTTCTGACAAAGATGCCGTGAAGAAAACAAGAGTTCCTGTGGCGTTTAGGTTCCTCCCTGGCCATTTCACCTCCAGCTTCTCTGGAAGATGCTGGCGTCGGCGGGCAACCGAGCGCCGTTTGTAAATAGCCACAGCCATGACTGATCTGCTGTAACGTCTGTTTTCATCCACACTTCCGAGCACCTTAAGAAGTCATCAGCTGACGGGAGTTTGCGTAGAGAAGAAACCTTCTGTACTTATCTTGCATCAAACTCGGCGGGGTTCTTTTTTAAGTGGAAAACCTGTAAATAGTGGCCGATAAAAGCCAGCCTCCCGCTTTCCTCACCATCGTGTCTCCGCGCTCGCCGGCGCGGTGACGCTACTTCCATCTGTGAAAGAGAAGCTACTGTACTTAGTAACTCCAAGGTCCGTATTTAACTGCTGTTCCTGGACGAGTTGTCTCTACTCTGTTAACAAGCAATCTTCTAAACGCTCTGAGACGTGAAGAAAACTCGTGTGAGACTTGGATGATACCTGAGAGCGGCGTTTTACTGTATTAACCCTGGTTTCCATTCTTGGTGGGATCACCTACAGGTTTAGGGGTAGGAGAGCTTGTGTAAGCCCCAAAACTTGTTCTTACTGTGAAGATCTCTCCACAGGCTGGTTGAAATGTTGTTACTCCAGCTGATTAGCAGCATAGGTGTGAAGGCTGCATGGGGCAGGAGTGGAGAAAGCATCTGGAAGGCCAAGCCATCAGAGAAGGCATCTGGAAGGCCAAGCCATCAGAGAAGGCATCTGGAAGGCAAAGCTATCAGAGAAGGCATCTGGAAGACAAAGCCATCAGAGAAGGCATCTGGAAGGCCAAGCCATCAGAGAAGGCATCTGGAAGGCAAAGCCATTAGGCTCTGGTCTTTGCTTTGAGTGCTTGGACGTCCCCCACAGTGGTTTAGAAGGAGAAATGAGGGAGAAACAAAGGGTTGGTTGCTGGTGTGTTGCAGATTATTGATATACCTCAACTAAAGCTCAGCACTTTTTACTGGTGGTGGAAGAAATTCAGACACTGAAGAAGCCCCTGCAGCAGAGCAGGTCCAAATCCAAGCCCGACAGCCCACAACTCACCACCCGTGGTCCCACAGAGCTTCACCGTGCTCCTGGCAGCGGCTGGGAACAGGATTGCTGGTGCTCAAGTGAGAGGAGGCATCGATGGTGGCCATAGTTATGTCCCATCGCCACCCTGGGAGGAGCAAACAACGCCCAGCCTCTGATGGGAGCTACGCAAACGCTGTGGAGGCATCAGCTGAAAATGAGATGTTTGGGAGCCGACAGCGTTTGAACCTGAAGGATAAGACCAGCAAGACGAGAGCTGACTTTTCCAACTCTCTTTGACACATTCAGCGACTACTCGCTCCCGTTGGCTTAGACGTGGAGCCGCACTGACGTGTGAACTCAGCAGCCATCAAACCACGGCAGCGTTCTCCTCGGTGGGCATCAGTCGCCACGTCCTCTGAAACCAGAAGCCATTTGCCATGGGTCGTTCCATTCGGGCTGAATTCGGAGGCGTACGGGATTATTTCTCATGGCCATGAAAGTACCGGTTTGGCTTTTGAATGTTGTCTTCTAAGGAGCTTCAGGGCCCACGGTTAAAGTCTACCATTGACTTCACAGGAAGCCAACGGAGCGTGGTCCTGCCGCTCCGGATTTGCCATCTCGGTTCGTGAGCTGTTGTCTAACGTTGTTCCAAAAGCTCAGCGTCACGTGGTGGGAAAGGGGAGGAGTGAGGTGGGTGGCTTGGATTTGTTACCTAAATGTGCTCAGCCGGTCACAAGCCAGATTTATTTCTCATCTAAAACAATAAACTTCGAGGCCTGAGCCTTCCTTGCTTGGTGGCATGTGTTTATTTTCCTTAGGAGGCTTGAAATGTTTATCCCCGTACTGGTGTTTAGGTTTCTTCTGCGAATCATTGAATCATTTCGGTTGGAAAAGACCTTTAAGAATGATCACGGACACCTTGAGTGTGGCCAGAAGGTTGAAGGAGGTTCTGGTTGAGGAAGGTCCCTGGCCCAGGCTGTCCAGAGAGGTTGTGGAGTCTCCTTCTCTGGAGAGATTCCAAACCCACCTGGGTGTGATCCTGGGCCCCCTGCTCTGGGTGAGCTGCTGGAGCAGGGGGTTGGATGAGATGATCTCCAGAGGTCCCTTCCATGAATACTTGCATGCTGGGGTTATTTGGTGTTGGGTGGCTTTTCACTGAGCTTTGCTTTGGTTGGTGCAGACCATCTGAGTGCTCAGGGTGATGGGGAGGGAACGTAGACCTTGTCACCAATATGGTGGGTTCTGCAGACTGCTGGTTCTTGCAGTTTGAAGAATCATTTCAGTGCAAGGTTAACCATCAGGTATACATTTTATAGCAGCTTTCCAGTACCTAACGCAGGCCTACAAGAAAGCTGGGGAGGGACTTTTCACGAGGGCTGCTCGTGATAGAATGAGGGGTGATGACTTCAAACTGGAAGAGGGGAGATTTAGATTGGAAATTAGGAAGAAGTTCTTCACTCTGTGGGTGGTGAGACCCTGGCCCAGGTTGCCCGGGGAAGCTGTGGATGCTCCATCCCTGGAGGTGTTCAAGGCCAGGTTGGATGGTGCTTGGAGCAACCTGGTCTGGTGGGAGGTGTCCCTGCCGATGGCAGGGGGTTGGAACCAGATGGTCTTTGAGGTCACTTCCAACCCAAACCATTCTATAATTCTATGTTACTTACTTGCAGAAGAGAAAAAAGGAGCTTTGCTTTCATTAATACAGGTGGTGTGATGGACCACTGAGACCACATGGCAGTGGGATGGGTGGGATTGAGAGATGAGCCAGCGTGGGTGTGCTGAGCAGAGGCAGGAGGGACGGAGGGTGCTTGTTGTGTTCTCCAAAGCTCAGGAGCGATCTACATGGTCCTGTTTGGTGACATGAGAGGCATCGTGTTGACAACGCAGAGGACTTCACTGAGAGAAGCAGAGCGACTGCAGCTATCTCCAGGTTGAAGAGGACCTCAAGTTTAAGCCAGGTATGTAAGCGTGGATCCCAGCTGTTGTAGCCGCCCTTTTACGTGGTTTCATTTCAAGAAGAACAGAGAGAGCAGCCTCCCCCTTCCCTGCACCTGTGGGAGCTGCTTGTGGTGGCCTCCATGCAAGGGTCTGTCCTTCCATGACAGCCACCCACCAACCACAGGCTGGGTACAGGGAAGATGAGGGTGCAGCTGCCTGATTAGCTGCTCTGAAGAACACCTTTAACGATGCCTCTGCTGGTTCAGTTGCTGGCCCGGTGGTTGTTCTTCCCCACAAATACGTGACTATTTCTACTGCAGTTGCTTTTTAATGGTGTTGAGCTTCAGCAGCCAACGCATCATGGAGCTGCTTTAACCAGATCTTCAGAGCGTTACCATCAGAGTTGGGGGAAAAAATCAACTTCAGCTTCCTTTTAAATATGGTTTTAGGGACGTAGAATGGGGTAGGTTGGAAGAGACCTTTAAGATCATCCTGGGAAGCGTTTCCTGTACAGGCCACAGCCAGGCCCCAGAGTAAAACTACGACACGGTGTCACTGAATATTACAAATGGAGCTATCAGAGACTCCTAAGGATCATTTCTGTCTCTTTTAACCCAACAAACACGTATTTGAGTCATTTCATGCCACCGTTTAACATTTTGGGGAGCTTGTGGTGAGAACACTGTGTCATCGAATCATGGTTGGGGTTGGAAGGGACTTTAAAGATCATCTAGTTTAGGGCAGTGAAGTGACCATGAGTGGGCTGAGGTTCAGCGAACCCAACTCATCCAGGGAAAGGGCAGACACCAAGACCACACACCCCAGCCTCTGTGACTCCAGTTCTGGCTGAGGAACCTGCTGGACCTGCTGAGATGTTTGCTCAGCAGCAGCTCTAAAAGAGCCAGGACCTGCTCTTTGAGGGACAGAGAAAAGCGGGGGTGGAGGGAGAAACTGTGGGAGATAGGAAACCATGGGTAGGAAGCAGAGCAGGTGGATTGAAGAAGTTGATAGCCACCTGAAGATGAGCCAGCATGTGTCTAGGTGGCCAAGAAGGCCACCAGCATCCTGGCTTGGATCAGTGTGGCCAGCAGGACTAAGGCAGGGATTGTCTCCCTGGACTGGGCACTGGGGAGGCTGCACCTCAAATCCTGGGGTCAGTTTTGGGCCTCTCACTCCCAGAAGGACCTTGAGGGGCTGGAGCGTGTCCAGAGAAGGNACGTTTAGGTTGGAGATGAGGAGAAATATCTTCATGGGAAGGGTTGTGAAGGGCTGTCCCAGGCTGCCCAGGGCAGTGGTGGAGTCCCCATCTCTGGAGGGGTTTCCAAGCCGTGGAGATGTGGTGCTGAGGGCCATGGGTTAGTGGTGCCCTGGCAGTGCTGGGTTAACGGTTGGACTCCATGATCTTAAAGATCTTTTCCAACCAAAATGATTCTGTGTTTCTAAGTGGAGCTGAGTGGTAGATTCGGGGACTCCTACCAGGTCCTGGAGGCCTGTTTCCACCTGGGGCGTCAGACAAAAGGCTCCTTCAGGTGGATGTCCCCAAGCCAGAGCTGGCACTCTGGACGGAGCTCTTTCCCAGCCACTGGGCAAGTGGGAAGAATTGATCTTCCCTGGTTCAAACTGTCTTTGACTTGTGAGTTGTGCAGCTCCTGGAGGTGTTTTAGGTGAGGACGGGCTGCCCTCTGCAGGGGAGATGACAAAAATGGCCTTTCTAAATCACTTCCTGGATTAAACCCTACAGATCAGCCCCACAGGGGACTCAGACTGATGCCACCACCCGGGGCTAGAACCTTACATCCTCCAGCAAACTGTGCAGAAGAGCTGCAGGGTAGGTTCATCTCCAGCAAAATATTTAAGTCCTTATCAAGCAGGTCAGCGGCATCATTGAAGTCAACGTGTCTCGCTCGTGAGTTACGGCATGTGGACGCGCGTGGTGGAGCCCTTTGTTCATCTGGGTTGATGTTTAAGTCTTCTGGTGACCTGAGTCCATGCTGTGCAGGTGCTGAGGACACCTGGATTTATGTCAATATGTATAAAAAAATACCAGTTGCCATCTTCAGCTTTGATGGCACGTTCCCTGCACCCCCTGCCAGAGATTTGGGCAGGCAAAACCACAGAATGGCTTGGGAGGGACCTTTAAAAGTCAGCTCATCCAACCGCCCTGCGGTGAGACATCTGCAACTAGAGCAGGTTGCTCCGAGCCCCGGCCAACCTCACCTGCAATGGTGCCAGGGATGGGGCAGCGACCACCTCTCTGGGCAACCTCAACCAGGCTCTCACCACCCTCAGCATCAATAATTTCTTCCTTCTCTCCAGTTTAAATCTCCCTCATTTAGTTTCACCCCCCCATGTCCTGTCNCAGCAGAGGGGCAGGATCCCCTCCCTGCCCTGCTGCCCACGCTGCTGGGGATGCAGCCCAGGAGGACGTTGGCTGCTGGGCTGCGAGCACATGGGGCCAGCTCCTCTCCAGCTTCTCACCCCAGCACCCCCAAGTCCTTCTCCTGCTCTCCAGCCCTTCATCCCAAGCCTCTGTTGATACCAGGGGTTGTCCTGATGCAGGACCTTGCACTTGGCCTTGTTGAACCTCATGAGGTTCACCTGGGCCCACTTCTCCAGCTCATCCAGGTCCCTCTGGATGGATCCTGTCCCTCAGCTTGGTGTCATCTGCAAACTTGCTGCAGGTTCCCTCGGTCCCACTGTCCATGTCATTGATGATGACAACGTGCAGCTCACATTCACACGCGTTTATCAGCGGTTCAAAGAGTAGACTGTCTTGTTCAGACCTTTGTAAGCACCGCTGGAAACCTGAGCATCCAAAAAGCCACACGTACAGCTGCTGTCCCTCTGAGGCTTCTCTGACGGCTGCGATTCACCGGCTGCAGGAGCTGTGGGGAGCGCCTGTGACCCAAGGAGAGCAAGGAACTGACTCTCCTGGTGCAGAACATCCACCCTGACTGCAGCCCCACACACCCGCTTCCAGGCCTGGCCACACGCTTTCCCTGGGGAAAGAGTCTGGCCCCATCCTCTTGACCCCAACTCTTTAGATCTTGGTAAGCATTGATAGCTCCCCTCTGAGGCTTCTCTTCTCCAGCCCAGCAGCCCCAGGGCTCTCAGCCTTTCCTCAGCACAGAGATGCTCCAGTTCCCTCAGCACCTCCCCAGCCTCCACTGGCATCTCTCCAGTAGCTCCTTGTCTCTCTTGAAATGGGGAACCCAGATGAGAGAGGGCCAGGAAAGCACAGGCTGCTCATTTCAAGGTCTTAAGCTCAGATGCAATGTCACCAAACCCTTGCTGCTGGGGTTCAACTCTTCCCTGAGGCTTCCAATGCCACCTCTTTCCAGCTTAATTCAAGTCAGGGGGACTTTAGGACTTCTAGACTCAAGTTTTGGTGCTTTTCATACCTTCTTGGGTCAAATAAAGGGATGGCAATCCCAACGTGGGATATGGTGAGCGATCAGAAGAGGGCAGTCCTTCCCCTTTGTACTTGTTCTACTTCATGCTTGGCTTGGTCTCAACAGACAGAGCAAGAAACCATTTGAGCATTGTAAGGAAAATCAGAGAATCATAGAATGGTTTCGGTTGGAAGGGACCTCAAAGATCATCGGTTCCGTCTGCCGGTTAAAGGACACACGGGAAAGACGTGAGGTCTCTCCCCTGAGCCTAAATCACCAGCCTCAGTTCAGGCCCCATTTCCTTCTCTCCTTCCATTGAGATGGTTGAGGAGCTCGGGAACTTGAGAAGGAATACAAGAAACGTGATGTCAGGGAAGATGGTTCAGGAGGGTGGAGGAGGAATCCCAGCAAAACAGCGACCTCCTGTTGCATTCAAAATTCCTGAATGGATTCGCGCTGGTGACGCTGCTCCTCTGCGGCCCAGGGAGACAGCAGAGCCCAGCGAGTTGGCTTCAGGGCTCCGAGGAATGCCGAGGATCCCAGTTGTTCTCTTGGCAACAGCAAAGCGGCAACATCACACGCGCGCCAAGAGCAACTCGGCCGTGCTGAGGCACCAAATACGGTGCTAAAAGTCCTCGGGAGGAAGAGCCCTCCTCTCCACAACGAGCTGTAGCTTGAAAAAGCTTTGGTGGCTCGGAAGGTGGGTCTGAGAATGGATTTCCCTGAGAGCAAAGAGCTGCGGGGAGAAGACGCCGGTGCAGGAGCAGTGGGTGTGCTGGCTAGAAATGAAAGGTTCCCCCCGTCTCGTTAAAAATGGCTGCCGGGAGTTTGGGACCCCGCAGCTCTGCCAAATCCCACCCCCTGGGGTGAGGGTTTTTCTCTCCCTGGACGAATGACAACAGTCTTGTTCACAAGCGTTACTCCAGGTATTTCAGCAAGGCACTAAATGCTCGTTAGATACATGGGGCAAGATCCTCCACCGCTCTCCAAGGAGGTGTTTTTACAGCGCGACCGATTTGTGCTATTCGGGCACAAATCCGGCGTTTTTAAATGCCTATTTTTAGCCCAGCACAAAGTCATGACCTTGCACGTTCTTTTAGCAACCTCCTTTGTTTATAGGTGCAGCACCGCGGCGTTCCGAAGCGGTTCAAAGCCGTCACGGTCGTGCTGACAGGGTGGGGAAAGCAGCAGAACGTGCACTTCATAGGCCTCCAAAATCAGCGTTTAGAAGAGGTTCGGATTAAGCAGATTCAGCTATTTATTGTTACCGTTGCTGTAGCAACGCTGCTGAACTGCACGGTGCTAATTCACACGCCCAACAGTTTCAATCGTGGTGAAGTGCCAGAGGAGAATGAGCAGCCTCACAGGTTGTAACGCTGGAAAACAGCTCGGAGTTTGAGCAGACCTCTCGGAGTCTGGGCAAACTCTGAGTCTGAGCAAACCTCTGAGTCTGGGCAAACCTCTCGGAGTCTGAGCAAACCTCTGAGTCTGAGCAAACCTCTCAGTCTGGGCAAACCTCTCGGAGTCTGAGCAAACCTCTCGGAGTCTGGACAAACCTCTCGGAGTCTGAGCAAACCTCTGAGTCTGAGCAAACCTCTGAGTCTGGGCAAACCTCTCGGAGTCTGAGCAAACCTCTCAGAGTCTGGACAAACCTCTTGGAGTCTGAGCAAACCTCTCGGAGTCTGGGCTGAGAAGAGCAGGATAAAACCTCGGCTTAGCTGCGCAGTCACATTGCACACCCTCGCACCTTCCCTCTCCAAACGCTGTGCAAGCTGAGCTGGGGAAGAGTGTAATTTCTGTTAGAAGGTGAGACACTGCAACAGCCCGGTTCTTTTGAAGAGCGATGTTTTTCCAGCCCGTGATGCTTTTTCAGCCTGCTCTCCTTTACCAGGCCTGGCAGTTTTAGTGCTGACCTGCAGCATTAGCTGCCTCGGGGTCTTCTGCCAAGTCTTCTGGTTTAATCCAAGAGTCCTCCAGCCCTTTGGGCTCTGTGTGGCAAACACAGGGACAGAGGCTGGCTCCGCAGTGCTGTTGCTCTGCGTGTTTTGAGGAGCGCTGATGGGTGCAGGGGGCCTGGCGTTGTGGCCGTTGGGATGCGGCTGTTGGGAAGCTCTGTGGCCATTGGGATCTGACCTTTGAGAAGCAGCATTTGTCTTACATCAAGTAACTCTACTGGACGGGGGTGGGGGGTCTGTCCCCTCACCACCAAGAGTCCTCTCACAGTCCCCCAACCCCTCACAGTCCCCTCACAGTTGTGGTCCCCTCACAACTCCAGTCCCATCACAGTCCTGGACCCCTCATGGTCCCCATCCCCTCATGGCCTTGGTTTCCCCACGGTCCTGATCCCCTCACAACTCCAGTCCCATCATGGTCCCCTTCCCCTCATGGCCTTGGTCCCTCCATGGTCCTGGTCCCCTCACAGTCGTGGTCCCCTCACAACTCCAGTCCCATCACAGTCCCAGACCCCTCATGGCCTTGATCCCTCCATGGCCCTGGTCCTCTCACAGTCATGGTCCCCTCACAGTCGTGGTCCCCTCACAACTCCAGTCCCATCATGGTCTCGGTCCCTTTACGGTCCCCATCCCCTCATGGCCTCCATCCCCTCACGGTCCTGATCCCCTCACAACCGCGGTCACATCACAGCCCTGGTCCCCTCACAGTCCCCATCCCCTCACTGCCCGGTCCCCTCCGTGCCCGCTGCCCGTGTCCGCGCAGCCCCAGGTCCCCTCAGGCTCCCCGCCCTCCCCAGCCGCCGTCCCCTCACCCCATTGGCCCCGCCCCTTCCCGTAGCCCCGCCCCTCCTCTCTGATTCGCCACCGCTCCGGGGTCATTAGCATAGAACGGGCCGCGCGCAGCCCGCCGTCCCCTCAGCCAGGGCGGGGAGCCG
>VZZY01016147.1:54406-81199 GCA_013400335.1 Eurystomus gularis
ACAAAGCTGGGATAGGTTCTAGAGCACGAGTCATGTGAGGAGCAGCAGAGCAACCTGAGGTTGTTGAGGCTGGAGCAAAGGAGGCTCAGGGGAGACCTTCTCGCTTTCAAAAACTCCCTGAAAGGAGGTTGGAGCCAGGTGGGGTTGGGCTCTTCTCTCAAGGAACAAGTGACAGGACAAGAGAAAACAGCCTCACGTTGCACCAGGGGAGGTTTAGGTTGGACATGAGGAGAAATGTCTTCATGGGAAGGGTTGTGAAGGGCTGTGCCAGGCTGGGCAGGGCAGTGGTGGAGTCCCCACCCCTGGAGGGGTTTCCAAGCCGTGGAGATGTGGTGCTGAGGGCCATGGGTTAGTGGTGCCCTGGCAGCGCTGGGTTAACGGTTGGACTCAATGATCTTAAAGGTCTCTTCCAACCAGAACCATTCTCCAATTCTAAGTTCAAGACTGTCTCACAGCAGAAGTAACCTTGGGTTCACTGTGTCAGAGAAGGGGAGAAGAGCAGATTGGTGTGATCTGTCAAGATCGGATTATCTCAAGACTTTTCTGAGCTGTAAACACTTCGACGTGCCAGTGGAAATGATTTCCAGCCCTGTCAACTTCTCCAAGTGCCAATGATGCAGCAGAAGCAACAATAGGTCCTTTCTGATTGTTTTTCTAGTTGTAATATCTCCCAAATTTTTAAGGAAGTCTGGAATTCTCTGCGTAATGCAGGAATTTGAATATTTGGGGTTTTTTAGAGAAGAGCAGAGTGCTACTCATTAACAGCAGTTGATTTATTTTAATTTTTTGCCTTTAATTGTATCTGAGAAATGATATTTGGGAGAGAGGGAAAAAAAATGATTGACTAAATATGCCGAGGACTTTACCCTTTGTGCTTTCCTTGCCTCCACTGCCTCATGTGCATGTATATATATATAAAAATATATATATCCTGTACATAGAGGCACAGATAAAGGGCTTTATCTCTTGCTGGCAGCTTGCAGAGATTGTCATACTCATGTTTGAGCTGCTTCTGTTCAGTTTTTACCATCCTTACCAGCTCTACAGAACATTTGGTGTCCTTTTAATATACGTAGGCCCTAAACTAAGACGGGGAAGATCCAGCAAACCACCTTTGCCCCTTGTGCAAATCAATCCGCTCCTGTTCTTCCCCACGGGAGAAGGTTTTGCTTTTAGGATTCGGTTGTTTTCTCTTCTTTTTCCCCATCCTTGCCTTATTTTTATTTTGTCGGGAAGTTCTACACCACCACCAGCTGGTTTGGGGTTTTTGAACATTTCAACACCAGCTTTCGAGTGTTTCTCGCTCCGAGAAAGGTCATGAGCTGTATCTATAACACCCTTGCTGTCGTAGCCAAACAACGGCATCCACGGATATTGACGGTCTTCCACGATGTTGGCGTTCTCCTCGGGGGATTCAAATTACAGTTAATTAGCTCGGGGACCTTTTACTCAGCTGGAGATCCCCGCCGTGCCAAGGCAGCGTTCGGAGCTTGGCGAGCTCCGTTAGGACCATCTCGTTTGTTTAGTGCTGGCAATTAAATTCTTTATATTATGATAACGCTTCAGATTCTCACTGAAGAGCCGGGATTTCTTCTTCCAGCACAGAACAGGCTGCACGAGGAGATGATCCCTGACCTTGGCCGTGGCCGTTCTGTCCTGTAAAGTGACATCAGCGAATCTTTATCCTCCCTGGAAATAGTGACCTGTAACCTTACACACGTTTGCTTCCTGTGTGCTTGCAGCAATTCCATGACTCCAAATTCTTGTGTTTTAGTTGGTGCTTTTTTTTTTTCTTTACCTCGTGGCATCAATTCTTCTTGCTGCTCTCTAAGAGCGTGGGGATATTTTGTAGAGTCGGTTCCGTTAGCGCTTATTCTGTTATTCTGTATGTAGATACCTGGGCAGGTGTGTGTGGGAATACATGATAAATTAAAAAAAATAAATAACTGGTGGTATCACAAGTGGTGGCTTAATCCCAGATGGATTCCCTGGCCATTCATCCCCAGCTTTTATCATCTTACGTGCTGTAAAAGAGAATTAAATGTGCAAAGATGGAACTGTTTAATCTGTAACCAGCTTTTATAATCTGTCCGAAACGTGCTACAAGTGCCAAAGGTGGCAGGTTGTATTGCAGCTCATTTCCCTTAGATCAGCTCTTCTGCTCAGGACTCGTGAGCTGCTGGGATGGTGAGTGGAGGAATTGCTTAATTAAGGTCTTAATTTTTTCCTTTTTTATTGTAGGATCAATGCCATTAAAGGAGAACAATCTGTTCAGCTAGAAAAATAGCAGTTTAATGAGATGTCTCTGAGGTGTCTGGTGGTGCTATATGGTGTAGATCATAGAATCATAGAATGGGTTGGGTTGGAAGGGACCTTAAAGGTCATCTCGTTCCAAGCCCCCTGCCATGGCAGGGACACCTCCCACTAGACCAGGTTGCTCCAAGCTCCGTCCAACCTGGCCTTGAACACCTCCAGGGATGGAGCATCCACAGCTTCCCTGGGCAACAAGTTCCTGTGTTTCCCAACCCTCAGAGTGAAGAATTTCTTCCTAATTTCTAATTTAAATCTCCCCCTTCCAGTTTCAAACCATCACCCCTTGTCCTATCACTACAAGCCCTTGTAAAAAATCCCTCCCCAGCTTTCTTGTAGACCCCCTTCAGGTAGTGGAAGGCCACCAGAAGGTCTTCCTGGAGCCTTCTCTTCTCCAGGCTGAACAAGCCCAACTCTCTTAGCCATTTCAGTCCGTCGCACTCATGATTTGCAAGGTACAGCTCTACCGTAACCGTTGGTGCTCAGAAGCAAACCCTAGAGAGGCTGATGTGTCAAGAGCTCCCTATTCCTGACTTTTTCCCCTTTTCCACAGGGAAATGCTTTTAATTGAAGCCACCTTGTTAGTAAACATTAGGTAGTCTGGCTCGGCAGCCAAAGTGATTTACATCTGGCTTCACACACCTACAGAGGTCGTACAAGAGCTGGTGGCATCTTTGCCTGCAAAGAGACCAAGGTCTTTAAAGGCAGAAGAACCTGGGGAAGGTCTGGGTCATTCCACAGTAGGTTGTGGGTTACCCTCCTGAATACAGACTGTGCTGTTCCTGAAGGAGCAATGCTATGAAATCGAGTGTAAAAAAAAATTAAGGAGGAAAGAAATCCAAGGAGATTTCCACGTTCTACGCCATGCTCATAAACACCAGAGAAACCTGGAATCTGTGGCTGAGATAACAAACCCACCTTTGATTCATACGCGTGAACTTGATTAATTGGCGATGGAGACACGTTGTGCAATCATGAACTTTGCAATGTAGCACGAGGAGGGTAAGAAGCAGCCCACGATCCGATGTAAAAGCAACTTGACTTTAAAAAATGGTTCTGACCCTACTTCAACACCTATAACGTTCTGCTGAGTGTTTTACAACAACGATGAGACCTCCTGTGAAAACTATTTGGTGAAACTTCTGGGTGAAGTAGGTTAAATCCTTTTCCAGACAGTGGTGTGTTTGGATATCTTCTGTATTTACATCTTTTTTGAGTGAAAGAGGGAGATTTAGACTAGAGAGAATTAAGAAATTGTTGACCTTGAGGATGGTGAGACCCTGGTTGAGGTTGCCCAGAGAGGTGGTGGCTGCCCCATCCCTGGAACCATTGCAGGTGAGGTTGGCCGGGGCTCTGAGCAACCTGCTCTAGGTGCAGATGTCCCTGCTCCCTGCAGGGAGGTTGGACAAGATGACCTTGAAAGGTCCCTTCCAACCCAAACCATTCTTTGATTCTATGATTTATAGTGCCTGGTGAAAGTATCTCCTCCTACACATCTGCCTGCAAGACTTTGCAAGTGAAGGAGAAGTTACCACCGCTAGTACTTTGCTCTGCTTAGAAACTTCTTGGTATTACTCCCTCCGTGGTGCTATAAAAATCCCACTTGCAGGATTGAGGTCTCCTGTTCACCATCACGCCAAGCAGGCCACTAGAAGGTTTCCATGCCAGTATTTATAGCACCACTTTGTGTCCTCAAACCCATTTATTGAGGCCAAAGCGAGGTCCCAGCACCAGATACTTTGTGACTTAAAAGCACAGTGTGTAGGGAATCGTTCAACCTGAGCTTGTCTTGACTAAAAAACATCCAGCACTTCATTTTACTTGCCATTTGTGTTGGTTTTGTTGCAATCAATTTGTCCGTGCACATAAATTTGTGGTCCTTGCAGCATGGTGGCTTTTCTCCTAGGTGCTCTCCATGCTTTGCTTGAGAAAGGACACCTGTATTTTCTGAGCTGCAAAGAGGATTAAGGAAACTCATCTCTGTGGAAATCAGTCGGAGAAAGGACGCTCGTGGGTCAAAGGAAATCCAAAAGTGATCCCTGGGATTTTACCTGGGAAATTTTGGATTATTCAAATCAGGAGGAAAAAAAAAACCAATCACGTGGCTAAATGGAGTGTGACACCCAACGAAAGACCAACGAAATTCCAGTCGTCGCCTGGAATTTATTTCTGGATAATATTGGAAGACTACTTGAGAGTAACGATGACGTGAGGAAAGGGAAGAAAATTGTTTGCAAACAGTAGAAAAAGGATAGAAATTGTGTTCAGGATTTAATGTTCAATGTTCTCCAGGGAAGGTTGGCAGAAATATGAAGCATTGATCTAATTTAGGATTAAATACAGAGTGTTTGCAAGTGTTTTATGCAAAACATGCGTTTTTAGGGTTTCTTCTTTATTTTTTCGGGTTTTTTTTACTCTTCAAATATTTTATTAGAGAAAAGGAGGCTCAGGGGAGACCTTCTCCCTCATGACAACTCCCTGGAAGGAGGTTGGAGCCAGGTGGGGTTGGGCTCTTCTCCCACGGAATAAGCAACAGGGCAACTCGTAATTATGTTTTTTTTTCCTACAGAATAGTTTTATTGGTTATAAACATCTCAAGTGTGCTGAATTGCTCTAAGTATAGCCTCGAAACTAGAGATTTTTTTTTGTTAACGAGCAGGATTTCTACAAAGACCTAAGAAAGTCTCGGTGAATGTAAGCAGAGGTGAAAATACAGAATAAAAGCCCGGAAATTAAGATTATAAAGTGGGAATACGCTGAATATATATGTGTATGTATATATACACTAAAATATATGAATATATGCTAAAAATACTATTTTTTTCTTGTGAAATTGTCATAGAATCACAAGATGGTTTGGGCTGGAAGGGACCTCAAAGCTCATCTTGTCCAACCGCCCTGCAGGGAGCAGGGACATCTGCAACTAGAGCAGGTTGCTCAGAGCCCCGGCCAACCTCACCTGCAATGGTGCCTGGGATGGGGCAGCCACCACCTCTCTGGGCAACCTCAACCAGGGCCTCACCACTCTCAGAGTGAAGAACTTCTTCCTTGCATCTAAATCTCCTTTTTTCCAGTTTGAAGCCATCACCCCTCATCCTGTCACTACAAGCCTTTGNCCGCAGAAGGAATTTGCAATGTATTTACAAGGCATAAAACGAACCTTAGAAAAGGTTTTAAACCTTTTTTTTTTTCATCTCGGCAATAAGAAGCTGCTTCCAGCGTGGGGGGATCGAAGAAAACATGCTCTTGTTTCCTAATCCAGCTGCTCGAGTCAACAAAGGAAGTGTTGTTCAGGAGCAGAACTGATGTTTCTTGTTTCCATCTCTTCCAAACCATTTCAACTATCCGAGCTTTTCCTTCCCAAAGCTGCCGTTGCTCGCAGATTGACTCACAGCCTTGGCCCACCAAAGGCTGTCCCGGGTCTTCAACTCCTGCGTTCACAACTCTTGATGTAATCATTGACCAGAGTGACCCAGTTGGATGAACTGAAACAAGAAAAGTTTCTCATTGTGCTTTTGGAAGTGAGAAATTTAAAGTGGGGTCAGTTGTTGTCGGAAATGAGGTCAGAGCTTTGAGCCAGGTTGGCTGTGGTTCCTCCAGACTTGAGCCACTCAATGTTTTGTAAAGTTACACCTTGGAGTTCGCTGCCCCGTGAAGATATGTCTCCACTAAGAGGTTCCTTAAATCAATATTAAGTGAAAAGCCAGTTTTATGGAATGTTACTGTTAAATAATTGAAATTAAGACCTAAATAACAATAAATCAAACGCTTCGTCCACCTTGAGATAGAGAAGGATGGAAATGGTGGGGTATTTTTGCAGTTTTGCTCTTCTGAAGCTTGATTGGTTGCAAACGAGGTTTTTTGGTGGTAAATGATTAGAGTTGAAGACAAATAGATTCGTTCTAGCCCTAAGGAAAAAGGAAGGATTTGGGCTGAATCGCGATCTCAACAGAAGCCTTAAGGCAATTCAGTAGTTTGGGGATTTGACTGGATTACTGAAAATACGGAGAGAAAAAACCAGCAAATGGAGCAATTCACAGAAAAACAGACTGGTGGGGGTTGGAAGGGACCTCTGGAGATCATCTCATCCAACTCCCCTGCTCCAGCAGGTCACCCAGAGCAGGGGGCCCAGGGTCGTGTCCAGGCACCTTTGGAATCTCTCCAGAGAAGGAGACTCCACAACCTCTCTGGGCAGCCTGGGCCAGGCTCCCACACCCTCACACCAAACAAGTTTCTCCTCCTGTTCAGATGGAACCTCCTGGGTTCCAGTTGGTGCCCATTGCCCCTTATGGACACAAGGGCTGTGCCAGGCTGGGCAGGGCAGTGGTGGAGTCCCCATCCCTGGAGGGGTTTCCAAGCCGTGGAGATGTGGTGCTGAGGGCCAGGGGTTAGTGGTGCCCTGGCAGTGCTGGGGGAACGGTTGGACTCGATGATCCTAAAGATCTCTTCCAACCAAAACGACGCCGTGATTCTGTATCCAAGCCCTGCCTGCAGTAGCACCTGCCATGAGCAAAGGATGTGATGGAGAGTCAGAAATGGCCAGTAGAACGATGATAGAAATAGAAATGCTGGAGGAAGTGCTGCTAATTATTTCTCACCTCTCTCGTTTTCAGGGTATGGCCTTCACATTACACGAACGACAGATGCTTGGGTTGCAAGGACTTCTACCTCCTAAAATAGAGACACAGGACATTCAAGCCTTGCGCTTCCATAAGAATTTGGCAAAAATGACTGACCCCTTGGAAAAGTAAGCGCTCATTTGTCACGGAAATAAATGGAAATTGCTGTCAAACCTGTGTGGGGATGCACAGAAGTACTGGGTGGAGGAGGGGAGCGGCTAGCGTGTGTTAGAAAAATATGTGAGGATGAAGGAAAATGAGATCATTGGGTATGAAAATGTTTATCATATCATGAAATCATAGACTGGTTTGGGTTGGAAGGGACCTCAAAGATCATCTAGTTCCAACCCCCCTGCCATGGCAGGGACACCTCCCACTAGACCAGGTTGCTCCAAGCCCCGTCCAACCTGGCCTTGAACACCTCCAGGGATGGAGCATCCAAAACCTCAGAAATTTCTTCCTGATTTCCAATCTAAATCTCCCCTCTTCCAGTTTGAAACCATCACGCCTCGTCCTATCACTACAAGCCCTTGTAAAAAGTCCCTCCCCAGCTTTCTTGTAGGTCCCCTTCAGATACTGGAAGGCCACAAGAAGTTCTCCCTGGAGCCTTCTCTCCTCCAGGTTGAACAAGCCTGGAGAAGACGCCCAAAGACCTCCAAGTTTAGGTTTTGCTTTGACCTTTTTTCACATTGTTTTAAATAAGCACAAATGTGAAGCAACAAGTTATTGGGTTGGTTTGTTGTTTTTTTTTTCTTTTAATTTCAGGTATATCTACATCATGGGAATCCAAGAGAGAAATGAGAAATTATTCTACAGGGTATTACAAGATGATATCGAGCGATTAATGCCCATTGTGTACACACCGACAGTAGGCCTCGCCTGCTCCCAATATGGACACATCTTCAGGAGACCAAAGTAAGCACAAGAGACCTACCTTGCTGCTACTTTTTATATAATTTTCTCTGTATCAGAGGAAAGCGTAGATCGAAAGGGCTTTCTGGAGGTCATCCGGCACAATATGACATCTTGGGAACAGCAGCAGAGGCCCAGTGTGTGAGGAGAGATTCCACCGCAGTCAATACTCTTGGCTGGGATCTCGTTTGGGTTCAGCAGTGGCTTCAAAACCACCATTCAGGTTGTTAGCTGAGGAAACCAGTTCAGCCTGGCAGTCGGTTGAGCTCATTCCATGATACTCCCACTGATACTCAAAGTGTATTTCTAGAGCTTTCTCGCTGGAGGGCTTTAGTGCTGCGTGGAGGAAGGGCTGCCGTGAGAAAGGCGGTAAGAAGCTGATGGTATTTCTTCTTGAGGCAGGGAGTGTGGAAGATGTACTCTTAGTTCTCACATTGTTCCTCTTCCGTTCCACGTCTCTCTTTGTATTGGAGAATCAGAAAATGTTCGGGGTTGGAAAGGACCTTTCAGGGTCATCTTGTCCAACCCCCCTGCAGGGAGCAGGGACATCTGCGACTAGAGCAGGTTGCTCAGAGCCCCGGCCAACCTCACCTGCAATGGTGCCAGGGATGGGGCAGCGACCACCTCTCTGGGCAGCCTGGGCCAGGCTCTCACCACCCTCAGCACCAACATTTTCTTCCTTCTCTCTAGTCTGAATCTCCCTCTTAGTTTCAAACCATCACCCCTTGTCCTGTCCCAACAGGCCCTGCTCAAAAGGTTGTCCTCATCTTTCTTCTAGGCCCCCTTTAAGTCCTGAAAGGCCACCAGAAGGTCTCCTTGGAGCCTTCTCTTCTCCAGGCTGACCAAGCCCAACTCTCCCAGCCTGGCCTCCCAGCAGAGGGCTTCCATGGCTGACTTTGAGAAATGTCCCTAGAGGACAGTTTGCCCTAGAGGAGTATTAAAGGTCAATATCTGTAGCGGTGTAAAATCCAGGTAGCATCACGAGGCGTATTTTCTCCATGTTCTTATTTTAGAGCGTCAAAGTAGCCAGATAGACTCATCTGTTAGAGATTTTCCTTGAGTGATAGACGTCAGTGACTGCCACACTTGTAATTGTAAGAGAATTTGTATTGTTTGACGTTTAGCTTTACAAAGAAAGGTGAAATTCCCGATTGCCACCTAATATTTCTTTGCTTTTTTTTTCTTTCAGAGGATTATTTATTTCGATCTCAGACAGAGGCCACATAAGGTCGATTGTGAACAACTGGCCGGAGAACGACGTGAAGGTACTAACACTGTGTAATGGGGTTTTTTTTCTAGTTGTTATTTAATCTCAGTTGAGCTTCTTAAGGTTTAGTTAGTACTCGATGGAAAATACTGTTAAATTAAATCTTAAATAAACCCTCCTTGGCTGTGTGACGATGATGGCAAAATACAGCTCGTGAAGGTAATGTGTATCTTGAAGAACAGTGTTTCATCCTAAATATGAGTTTTATGGGTTGAGTAGACGGTGATGATGAGAATGAGACTTGCCAACCTTTTTATTTTACTTCATTGTTCCACCTTTTTGGGGAGACGTTGGAGGATGCACGTCTTGTCATCATAGAATGATAGAATGGTTTGGGTTGGAAAGGACCTCAAAGATCATCTGGTTCCAACCCCCCTGGTATGGGCAGAGACACCTCCCACTAGACCAGGTTGCTCAAGGCCCCATCCAACCTGGTTTTGAACACATCCAGTGTTGGGGCTTCTACAGCCTCTGGGCAACCTGGGCCAGTGTTTCACCACCCTCAAAGTGAAGAATTTCTTCCTAATTTCTAATTTAAATCTCCCCTCTTCCAGTTTGAACCCATCACCCCTCGTCCTATCACTACAGGCCTTCATAAAAAGTCCCTCCCCAGCTTTCTTGTAGGCCCTCTTCAGATACTGGAAGGCCACCAGAAGGTCTCCCTGGAGCCTTCTCTTCTCCAGGCTGAAGAAGCCCAACTCTCCCAGCCTGGCCTCCCAGCAGAGGCCTTCCAGCCCTCCCATCATTGCTGGGGCCTCCTGTGGCCCCGCTCCACCAGGTCTATGTCTCTGCTGTGCTGAGGACTCCAGACCCAACCCTGGTGAGGACCTTGTTGTCAGATCAGCCCACAGGATTGCTAGTTGAGAGGCCCAGATTTTACTATTAAATCCTCTGTGACCCACCTGGGTCAAGAACCACGAGGGGCGATAATCTGAATGATACTTTGAGAAACTTTTTCATGTCTGGACAGCACCTTGGATCCTTCCCACGTAGCTTCCAAGGATTTGGGCAGTGGATTTCAGCAAATTAAAACAAGCAGGGCAGCCTCCAACAGGAAGAGTTACTACTTCAAGTAAAATATTCTTTGACTGTGCAAACACCTGAATTTTTCCTTGCAAAAACCCCCCAACGGGTATCGCTCTAAACTTTATTCTTTCGGTGGCGACAGATAATGAATTCTCCTCTTGTTTTCAGGCCGTTGTCGTCACCGATGGCGAAAGAATATTGGGTCTTGGAGACCTCGGTGTGTACGGGATGGGAATTCCAGTAGGAAAACTGTGTTTGTATACAGCCTGTGCAGGAATACACCCGGATAAGTGCTTGCCTGTGTGCATCGACGTTGGGACCGATAATCCTGTGAGTCTGACTGAACTTGGCCAGCCATGAGGTATCCCTAGGAAAAATATTTATTTAAGAGTAATTAGTTCTAGAAGAGAAGATTTTTGGAGTGGTTTGCTGTGAGATAAAACCCAAGTGTTTTCTGGAAGGGTAAACGATCTGGAATTCACTCCGCGGTTACATATCAGCACCTGAAAAAAAAAAAGGTAAATCTGGAAGCGATTTGAACGCCGGAACACTAAAAAATAAGACAGTCAGGTTGACCTGACTTGGAAGGAGCTGGAAAAGCGAATCAGATTTATTAAAGCAGTTGATTGCTCAGGGTATTGATTTGTTCCGTTTTCAAAGCAGCCGTTGCCAACCTTGAGTACCAGCTGGAATGACCGGCCGCGGACGTCGACTGGAGGCCGTTAGAGCGGCTACATCAGCGCAGTGTCTTTGGTGTGAAGCACAGGGAGGTGCTTATGGAGGAAGTGATTCATCCTGCTGCTCTTGTTTGATTTATTCTTTTCCAGACGCTCTTAAAAGATCCGTTTTATATGGGCCTGTACCAAAAAAGGGACCGCTCGCAGGTCTACGATGACCTAATTGATGAATTTATGGAAGCCATTACAGACAGGTACGACACCGAATATTCTGTGGCCAAAACTGCGGGCAAAAAAACCAATTCCTTGACACGCTGTCCTTGAAATAGTCACTAGTGGCACTAGTGTAGCCAACAGGACTAGGGCAGGGATCTTCCCCCTGGACTGGGCACTGGGGAGGCCACCCCTTGAATCCTGGGGTCAGTTTTGGGCTCCTCACTCCAAGAAGGACCTTGAGGGGCTGGAGTGTGTCCAGAGAAGGGCAAGGAAGCTGGGGAAGGGTCTAGAGCAGGAGTGTGGTGAGGAGCAGCTGAGGGAGCTGGGGGTGTTGAGCCTGGAGCAAAGGAGGCTCAGGGGAGACCTTCTGGCTCTCCACAACTCCTTGAAAGAAGGTTGCAGCCAGGAGGGGGTCAGGCTTTTCTCCCAAGGAACAAGTGATAGGACAAGAGGAAACAGCCTCAAGTTGTGCCCGGGGAGGTTGAGGTTGGACATGAGGAGCAATGTCTTGCTGGCAAGGGCTGTGAAGGGCTGTCCCAGGCTGGGCAGGGCAGTGGTGGAGTCCCCATCCCTGGAGGGCTTTCCAAGCCGTGGAGATGTGGTGCTGAGGGCCATGGGTTAGTGGTGACCTGGCAGGGCTGGGTTAACAGTTGGACTGGGTGATCTTAAAGGTCTCTTTCAACCAAAACCATTCTATGGTTCTGTGACTACAAGTCAAGAGACACGGCTCTGGGGTGATTTTCTCCGTGACCTCAAACCTGCTGCTTGCAGCTGTTAAACAGGCACAGAACAGAGAGGAAACTGCTTTAACCAGTGGAAGGCCTGAGGACATCTGCTTTCCAAAGATAATTGATTCTGTGCAGGATTTGTTTTATAGAATCATTTAGGTTGGAAAATCTAGGATAATCTAGTCCAACCTTCATCTCAACATCTCCCTGACCCCTAGACCATGTCCCAAAGCGCCACATCTACCCATTTCTTGAACACCTCCATGGATGGTGACTCCACCACGTCCCTGGGCAGCCTGTTCCAATGGCTAACCCTTCTTTCATTAAAGAACTTCTTCCTGATAACCAATGTAAACCTCCCCTGGTGCAACTTGAGGCCATCACCTCTTGTCCTGTCATTAGTAACTTGGGAGAAGAGACCAGCACCAGCCTCACCACAGCCTCTTTTTAGGTAGTTGTAGAGAGCAAGGAGGTCTCTTTTCCAAGGATTGTGTTGATGTTCCTGGTGACAGGAGTGTTTGCCTCATTCCACAGGTACGGCCAGAACACGCTTATCCAATTTGAAGACTTTGGAAACCACAACGCTTTCCGGTTTTTGAGAAAATACAGAGAGAAATATTGCACCTTCAATGACGATATTCAAGGTATACCCTTTTATGTTCCTTCATCCACATGCAGAAACTTTGCTTGAACCCATAATCTGCCCTGCGGATCTGTTCAGCTCACCTCAGCTTTGTACTGCTCTTCCAGGGACAGCTTCAGTGGCCTTGGCAGGACTGCTGGCAGCACAGAAAGCCACGGGGAAACCACTTGCAGAGCAGAAGGTGCTGTTCCTTGGAGCAGGAGAGGTGAGTTCTCTTCAGAGCAGCTAGATTGAACTGTTTCTTTTCCAGTTCTCTCGGACTTGTGGAGATTCACGCTCTCTGAATCCCGCTGCAGAGCTCAGCAGAAATATGTTAACCGGGTGGGAATACCTGCTTAAAAATGACTGTTTGAAATGTGTTGAATATTTGCGAGGACTCAACGTTTTTCACTTTCTTACACGGCCTTGTAAAAAGCCTCAGGGACTTGTGTGTAGCTGAAGGGGCATTTACCGTAGAGTTACGATTGAGTAAGAAAGAGTAAGAGCGTCTTGTTAATTTTTATGGCACTGGAGAGAAGTACACGGTGGTTTTCTCAGCAGGTTCAATCGGTGGCTGTTTGTAGAAGACATTGAAGGAGCAGCGTCAGGAGCCAGCACCACAAGTCTTGATATATCAGCAAAATTGCTTCGATGGCACTGGCAAAATAACGTAATTAGCTGAAAATGTCTCCGGCTTGGGAAGGTCCCAATTACACTAATTGGCAAATATGTTGTTGCCTGGGCGCTCAGCCCTGCTCTGCTCTACCTCGACCTTCTTTCTCCTGCCAGACTTGGGAGCATGTGCAGTGAGCCAAGAGAAGGAGCGTGGAGGGAAGCGCTGCCAACATTTGCTCTCTGCCCTCTCTGGCAGCAGGGCCTTTGTCACAGGCAGCAGGAGCAGAGAGAGCTTCCAAAAGCAGTTGGACACAAAAATCTGCACCGTGATTTCTCGATGGGGAGGTTGCAGCAGCACAAACTGGTTCTTATGGTCTGGTTGGGCTGCTGAACTGGTATGAGGACACAGTACCCCAACGAGCTGCTCTTCTCTTTTCCTCAAAACCATGACCCTGTTGATCCCAGGAGCCTGGCCCCATGTAGGCCAACATTGCTTGTGTTCCAGAGCCCGCTTATTTAATGGTGTTTGTGAGGAATCTTCACCGGGGTGCTGTTTGCGAATCACAGCATGGTAGGGGTTGGAAGCCACCTCTGAAGATATCAAGTCCAATCCCCCTGCTAGAGCAGGATCCTAGAGTAGATCACGCAGGACTGCATCCAGATGGAGCACGTCTGTGATGACAGACCCTCTTTCGTGGCTTGTTAAAAACCAAAGTCCTTTCCTCTGCCAGGCTGCCCTGGGAATTGCAAACCTCATCGTCATGGCTATGATGGAAGGCGGTGTTTCTGCTGAGGAAGCCTACAAGAGAATATGGATGTTTGACAAATACGGTTTGCTGGTTCAGGTAGGGGGGCACCATGCCTTGAAATACCACGGGACAGATGGCCAGTGCTTCCCGTGTTCTTCTCACCAGAATAACCAACTTTTCAACTATAGGGTCGAGAACAAAAAGTAGATTCCAACCAAGAACCGTTCACGCATCCGGCTCCCGAGCAGATACCAAAGACCTTTGTAGAGGCAGTGAATGTACTTCGGCCTTCAGCTATCATTGGTAAGTCAGGTTCTTTTTATTTCTGTGTTTCCATCGTTCGGTTATCTGCTGCGTTTCATTTGCTACCGCGGCTCTGAGGAGGTGGGTGATGATGATCTGCACTTCTGCTGGTGTAAATAAGGTCAGTTTTTTGCTTGAGAATACATTGAGCTGCGGGTTAGCTCTTGGTGCATCCTTCATTGAAGCTCTGGGGCTCCTTCTACATCTTGTGTCTTTGGTAACAGCTTCCTCTAGTCCTTGTCCAGCTGGTGTTGGACCTTCCTTTGAAAATTCTGGGCATGTTCTCAGAGACTTCACGGCCACAATGAACTGAGACAGTAACGAAGAGGACTAAGAGTCAGGAACACAAAAATACAACCTTTTTCCCAGACACATTCCCTACACCAGCAGCAAGGGAGAGAGCAGACACGAACACCACGTCTTCTGCTTTACAGGAGTTCCCCAGCTTGAGTTATTGGGGTTTTTTTCTGACCTTCCTTCCTGCAGACAGCTTCTCTGGCCAGAATCTGCCAGGAGCATGGCTTGAAGGAGCTGTTTCATACTGCAGATCACCAGTACCCGTTAGATAACTGACATGTCATAGAATCATTTGGTTGGAAGAGACCTTGAAGCTCATCAAGTCCAACCGTTCCCCCAGCACTGCCAGGGCACCATGAAACCGTGTCCCTCAGCGCCACATCTCCATGGCTTTGAAACCCCTCCAGGGATGGGGACTCCACCACTGCCCTGGGCAGTCTGGTCTAGGCTTTTGCACATTATTTGGAAAAACAAAAGCTTTTTGGCTGAGTAGCTACCCTGATGTTTGTAGCCGGTGTGCAAACATCTACATCATTGTTCTGTATTTGTGCTTTTGTGTTTGGGTGTGGTCAGAGATACCAGTATCAAGGGAATGTGCAGTTAACACCCAGCTGGGATGAATCATCTGTGAAGAACCTGCAGTTCCTACTTGCCCATCCAGGGCAGTGATAAGTGTTCTTTACAGAATCACAGCCTGGTAAGGGCTGGAATGAACCTCTGGAGATCGTCTCCTCCAACCCCCCCTGCTCCAGCAGCTCACCCAGAGCAGGGGGTCCAAGATCATGTCCAGGCGCCTTTGGAATCTCCAGAGAAGGAGACTCCACAACCTCTCTGGGCAGCCTGGGCCAGGCTCCCACACCCTCACACCAAACAAGTTTCTCCTCCTGGTCAGGTGGAACCTCCTGGGTTCCAGTTGGTGCCCGTTGCCCCTTGTCCTGTCACTGGGCACCACTGACAAGAGTCTGGCCCCATCCTCTTGCCCCCCACCCTTTAGCTCTTGATGAGCATTGATCAGATCCCCTCTGAGGCTTCTCTTCTCCAGCTCAGCAGCCCCAGGGCTCTCAGCCTTTCCTCAGCACAGAGATGCTCCAGGCCCCTCAGCATCTTCATAATCTCTGCTGGACTCTCTCCAGTAGATCCTCTTGAACTGGGGAGCCCAGAACTGGACACAACGCTCCAGAAGTGGCTTTTCCAGGGCAGAGTAGAAAGGGAGGAGAGCCTCCTTCAACGTCTGGCCGCACTCTTCTTCATGGACCCACAGTTCCATACAAAAAGTCATGGAAAATAGGATTTCGGAACACATCAGTTAGATGCTCCTGTGACACTGAGAATTTTCAGAGCAGCACCTGGTTTCCATCTCCTGCTGCTAGAAAAGCCTGCAATCCTTTGCTGTGAGCAGGAAACTTCAGGGGTGACATCAACTCAATCTACAGCCGCTGTCATCCTCCTTGAGGCACTCAGGTATTGATTGGACTTTTCCGTGTTCCCGTTTACTTCAGGAGTTGCAGGAGCTGGGCGGCTCTTCTCTCAGGACGTGATCAAAGCAATGGCCTCTATCAACGAACGACCCATAATCTTTGCGCTGAGTAACCCTACGGTGAAAGCTGAATGCACGGCAGAGGAAGCGTATACGTTAACGGAGGTATGTCACTTTTGGAAACGTCGCCGTGTTGGCACTTAGTGGTAGAAGTGTCTCCTGAACATGAGAAGGAAGAACTCGCCTTATTTGATTATTACTTGGACTTGCTGATGTAATTGCCCTGACCTTCTGGCAAAAGTAAAAGGAGGTGAGTTGAAAAGAAGGCTGGATTTTTAAATAGCGACATTTTGCCAAGATGAAAACGGCCCAGATGTTGTGAGGACTTTGTAAGAGAATGACCACCAGGTACCATTTCATAGCTTTGACCAATTAACTGTTGCCTACCATGCTCTTTAATTATTTTAAGGTTTTAACGAATCATAAAATCATTAAGGTTGGAAAAGGCCTTTGAGATCTTCATGTCCAACTGTCAACCCAACACTACCATGACCACTAAACCATGTCATGAAGTGCCACGTCTACACGTTTTTTTGAACACCTCCAGGGGTGGTGACTCCACCGCTTCCCTGAGCAGCTTATTCTGGGGCTTGACCACTCTTTCAGTAAAGAAATTTCTCCTGATATCCAATCTAAACCCTCCCTGGTGCAACTTGAGGCCTACCATGTTAGCGTCGTTAGCACCACCAAACGTTGGAAGGGGTGAACTGAGAATAAACTCACCTCGTTTGGCACAGTCAAAGTGGTTACACTCCGGGGTGCTTGAGGGGTTGGAGGTTGGAGTTTTAAGGTGGTTTTTTTTATAATGGTATCACCTGCACATCCAGACCTTGGTTTTGCCTTTAATGAAGCGAGTCTTTTATCCTTCTGTGCCGCTTTTTATATAAAATTATTCAGCTTTAAAGAGAGGCTGAGGGCAAGGAGGTGGGGCCAAGGGAGCATCAGGCAGGCACAGCACTGGCTTTAACCCTTTGAACTGGCTGGTAGTCACACAATCCCAGCATGGTAGGGGCTGGAATGAACCTCTGGAGATCATCTCGTCCAGCCCCCCTGCTCCAGCAGCTCACCCAGAGCAGGGGGCCCAAGATGATGTCCAGAAGCCTTTGGAATCTCTGCAGAGAAGGAGACTCCACAACCTCTCTGGGCAGCCTGGGCCAGGCTCCAACACCCTCACGCCAAACAAGTTTCTCCTCCTGCTCACATGGAACCTCCTGGGTTCCCGTTTGTGCCCGTTGCCCCTTGTCCTGTCACTGGCACCACTGACAAGAGTCTGGCCCCATCCTCTTGCCCCCCATGGGCCCTTGAGCTCTTGATCAGCATTGATCAGATCCCCTCTGAGGCTTCTCTTCTCCAGCTCAGCAGCCCCAGGGCTCTCAGCCTTTCCTCAGCACAGAGATGCTCCTGTCCCTCAGAATCTTCAGAACCTCCACTGGACTCTCCATTATTTTCTTGAACAGGGGAGCCCAGAACTGGACGTGATACTCCAGAGGTGGCCTCACCAGGGTAGAGGGAGAGT
The DNA here is from genome assembly GCA_013400335.1 of Eurystomus gularis. Lineage (NCBI taxonomy): Eukaryota > Metazoa > Chordata > Aves > Coraciiformes > Coraciidae > Eurystomus > Eurystomus gularis. Next base: position 71,801 of record VZZY01016147.1, read on the forward strand.
AGAACTTTTCCTTTCCATTGTAAACTCCAGCTCGCTGTGATCTCCTCTCTCTACACTCCCTACCTGCAGACTTCAGGGGTGGAGCTCATGAAAAGACTTTCTATTTATTTTATTTTCTCTTTTTTTTTTTAAATACAGTCCCAAATACAAGTGACTCATAGGTGAAAACGAGCGGGTGGAGATCTTTCTTTGTTTCTCCCTGCAGAACTATGAACTCCATTCCACTGTTAGCACGGCTCAGTTTCCAGCTTTCCTTTCCTCAGCAGCATTAGCTTCACACCAGGAAGGGTAGAACTCCATCATCTCCAGTTGGCACCCAGCTTCTCCTCTCTGTTATTTAGCCTGTCAGCTCGGAGGGAACCCTTGCTGGAGATTTGCAACCCCCTTTCAGGGAGTTGTGGAGAGCCAGAAGGTCTCCCCTGAGCCTCCTTTGCTCCAGGCTCAACAACCCTGAGGTCCCTCAGGTGCTCCTCACAAGACTTGTGCTCCAGACTCTTCCCCAGCTTGGTTGGCCTTCTTTGGATGCGCTCCTTACTTTAACTAACAACATTTATCAGGCCATTAGGGATCAGAGCTGTCGGCCCCACGTGTCTCCTGGTCTCGGGAAGGGCCTTATCCTGGCTGCTGTGAAATCTTAAGCTAAGAAGTCAGTAAGGAAACAAAGATCTCATCACTCCTCTTTTATTCCTCCTCCTTTTTCCACTAGGTGGCACCTGTAAAAGCCTGATGATGCTTTAGGGGCCTCTGCTGTGGTTTCGTTTTCGTTGTCCTCAAACGCATCCCTGTGTTTTACTCCCTACACAATAAAGGCCGTTGCCATGGGTTTGCCCTAAGACTCATAGTTCCCAAGTTTTTAGCTTCTTTGATAGTTTGTTCTCAAATGTGGTGGTCCTGGGGAGCCTTCAATATTTTAACATAATGTTATTAAACCTGTTACTCCAAAGAAAGTCCAGGTTTTTTGCTTACAGGGGTTTTTACTGCTTGAGGAAAAGATTGTTTATCTGGAGGGTACATTTCGTGCTCCAAACTCTGCAGTTGTTTTAATATTTTGTGCTGATTAAAATCCTTTCCAAAGGAAGGAGAAGCAAACTGCGTTGTTTGCTCCTCTCAGTGCACAGCAATGAAGGTGTAAGAGCACAGGTCTTCCCTTCACCCTCCCACCCATCTGTAAACAAGTGACCTTTCGGTACTGGGCTTTTATCTCAGTCTCCTTCTGGATGTGGTCGTTATTCACCTGGCTTTGCACACCTTTGTACCACCTACAGCGGTTGGTCCCGGCCTGTGGCCGTGGTTCCTGAAACATGGTTGTGGATCTAATCATCAAATTGTTTAGGTTGCAAGAGATCTTTAAGATCATCAAGTCCAGCCACTAAGCCAGCACGGCCACATCACACCTAACCCATGGCCCTCAGCACCACATCTCCACAGCTTGGAAACACCTCCAGGGATGGGGACTCCACCACTGCCCTGGGCAGCCTGGTTTGGTCCTAAAGCTGACTGGGAGCTGCGGGACTCTGGTGTCCTTGTAGTTCATGATGACTATTGCTCCATGCTCCTGAAGCTGCCTGACTCTGGTTATTCCTCTCTTTCACAGGGCCGTTGCTTGTTTGCCAGTGGCAGTCCCTTCGAGCTGGTGACTCTGAAAGATGGAAGAACCTTCAAACCAGGCCAAGGAAACAATGCTTATATTTTTCCAGGTAATAAATAAAATTGTCTTCTTTAATCTTCAAGACTAGGGCATTAGGTCGTCATCTTGAGTTCCCTCACTACACTAGGCACAGTTAGTGAAGCAGCGTGACGAGGTGTCACCGAGAACTCAGTCAGAAGAATGAAGGACAGAAAATCAGTGGAGGATGGATGTGAGGCACATACGTCGTGCCCACAGCGAGCTCACCCAGCCGCATGTTTCTAAGACGGTTCTGGGTGTTATTAAAGGCTTTGAAAGCTGCTGCGTTTTGGGTTCATCTGCTTATTTGGGGGGGAAGGAGAAAATAAGTGTCAATATGCTCCTCTTGATGTTATTCTCTCTCCCTGGAGGTGTTCAAGGCCAGGCTGGACGGGGCTTGGAGCAACCTGGTCTATTGGGAGGTGTCCCTGCCATGGCAGGGGGTTGGAACTAGAAGATCTTTAAGGTCCCTTCCAACCCAACCCATTTTATGACTCGATGCCTGCACAAGCGAGGGTACAGTAGAAGCACAAGGGATGTTTCTCTGCCTTCCCTTTCCTCCCTGAGCTGCAAAGCTCCATCCCCTTGCCAAAAGCCACCTCTTAGGGTAAACGACAAGCACACGCGGTAACGGTTTTGCGAACGTGTGTAGAAAGCTCCGGGAAGGATTTTTAAAAGAACCATTCGAGCTGACTCGCAGCTTCTCGGCAGCAGGGCTGCGGATTTGAAAATGGCGTGGCCCTAATTGGCAATAATTTTATTGTAGGCGTGGCTCTGGCCGTGATCCTCAGCAGCGTTCGCCATATTAGTGATAAGGTTTTCCTAGAGGCTGCTAAGGTAAGTGTGGAAGCAGAGTAGGCTGGGGCTTCTGACACGATGGGCAGCTCCTCCAAGCTTGCTGAAACGGTTTTCTCTTTGATTTCTGTTGGGTTTATGCTTCCCCAATGGGAAAAATAAAAAGGGTGCCCTGCTCTGGGTTCTACAGCTGGTGGTATGGGCAGGGTCCTCAGGCTCCCGTCCTCTCCTGCCTTTCCTCTCCAGAGCAGGAGCACCTACTACGAGCCAAACACGCGGGCAGTCCTGCAGGGATGTTGTGCTCCTGTAACTACGGGTAGTTCAACCTCCAGAAAACTCAGGATCTTATTTTGCTAAATGCTTCCAAGCCGATTTTGCTGCTGTGGGCACAGATGGAGGAGTCAACTCTTCCATCTTGGGGAACTTGGGGATTTTGACTGCCTTACTCCAGAGCTTTGGGAGCCCTCCAGTAGTAAGAACGCTGCAATTTGGGTTCTCTCAGGTGTTTTTAGCATGTTATCGATGCCTTTTGGGATGCAGTGAATAGAACTTGTTTGTTTTTCTGACTCAGGCATTGGCAGAGCAGTTGACTGATGAAGAACTTGCCCAGGGAAGGCTTTATCCTCCACTGTCTAATATCAGGGAAGTTTCTATTTATATTGCTGTCAAGGTGAGTATGAAGCATAAAAGTGGACCGTGGTCAAAGTGGTTTATATGTACATTAACCTGCTGAATGGCACAGTGCGACCCTTGAACGTTGGGTGCTTGGGCACAAAATACCCACTTCTTTGTGCTTTCCGTGAGAGACCCTCATGAAAATCTTGAGCGTGTTGGATACTTCAGCTGGACAGCGATGACGGGCCAAAATTCTGCTCCTTGGATATCTCAAATTGAGCTTTGAGATCCCTGGGAAAGCATTTGGGAGCTGTAAAAAGACTTGGGCGTTTGGCTTTGATGCGGTTTGTGGGTCGTAACCGTCTTGCAGCGGAAGCGTGGGCATTCCCTGAACGCGGTGCAAGGCAACAAACCCCTGTGGTGGTTTCACTTTGCAGGTGATGGAATTTTTGTACGCCAACAACATGGCTTTCCATTACCCCGAACCTGCAGACAAGAACCGTTACATCCGATCAAAGGTTTGGACCTACGAGTACGAATCCTTCATGCCAGATGTCTATGACTGGCCTGAATCTAAGGTGCACTGATGCCTCAGAAGATCACGCTCCTCAAGCAGTATCTTCTACTCTGCAGGGATCCCTTTTTCAGACCAATTGAAATCATGATCTTTGAGTCCCGTAATTTATTTTCGCTCGTTTTGTTGTCTTTTTATTTTTTCCTTCTCCCCTGGTTTTTCACTTGATGTAGATTTCTCCCTGCTCTCCCAACTACCTGATAAACCCTACGGATGATGGGAACGAGAGCGCTCTCCAAAATTCATTTAGATAACGACGTCGCAGATCTAGCTTAGAGCCGGTGCCGCGCTGAAGAATCCCGTTGGTGATGTTCTCGCGACATGCGCTTGACGATGAACTGCTGCTCTCTCAAGCCAGCTTGATTTCAGCTTTTAATCATGTCTTCTAATTGTCCTCGTGGTGTCACGCTGCGTTATCAGTGACATCAGCAAGAAAAAAATGGTGGCTTAAGACAAACCGAACAACCTTCATGGGCTTTCTGTTCTGCTCTCTGATGTTCTAACATGCCCACATCTGGAATTCCGGGTGGTGCCGGCTACTCTGTTCCTTTGAATGTGCTGTGAGGAGCGGCGTGGTGTGTAGATGTGGAGTCCCGCAGCAGATGGAGGGAGGTCCTCCTCCCCCTCTGCTCTGCCCTAGTGAGACCTCACCTGGAGTCTTGTGTTCAGTTCTGGGCTCCCCAGTTCAGCAGGGACAGAGATCTACTGGAGAGAGTCCAGCGGAGGCTACGAGGATGATGAGGGGACTGGAACACCTGCCTTAGGAGGAAAGGTTGAGAGACCTGGGGCTGTTTAGTCTGGAGAAGAGAAGACTGAGAGGGGATCTAATGAATGTGGATCAACAGATGAGGGCTGGGGGTCAAGAAGAAAGGGGCAACCTCTTCTCACTTGTGCCCTGCGATAGGACAAGGGGCAATGGATGCAAGCGAGAGCACAGGAAGTTCCACCTCAACATGAGGAGGAACTTCTTGACTGGGAGAGTTCCAGAGCACTGGAACGGGCTCCCCAGAGAGGTTGTGGAGGCTCCTTCTCTGGAGACTTCCAAGACCCGTCTGGATGCATTCCTGTGTGACCTGCCCTAGATTCTCTGGTCCTGCTTGGCAGGGGGGTTGGACTCGATCTCCAGAGGTCCCTTCCAACCCCTCACATTCTATGATTCTAGGTCATGTTTTCATCGTTTGTGTGAAATCTGTTAGCAGGAAAGAAATAAGAACTACTCGAAATTATCCTTGGAAAGCCTGAAAATACTACTAATCACTTTAACAGCTTCTAAAACCAAAGCTGCGCTCTTGCATGAGAAATTCCATCCCGTAAAAGCCGGATCGGAAATAATCGACAGAAATCTTTTAGAGATTTTACAAGGTTTTTCTGCAGCGGACTCCAAGGTGATGTACCAAAGGGGTTTGGTTTCAAGTGTGATTTTTTTTCCAAGGGTCTGTTTCTTCTGGGCAAAATTGGTTTCTCCCTTTTTTGTTCTCTTCGTGTCGAGTTTGAGTGCCCTCTGTTATTTTATATTCGCAAACAAGGGCGTGCAGAGACAGTTACAGCCTGGACTCCTCGGAATCTGGTCGCTGTAACAAGAACAACGGTGTGTCAGGAACAGAAATAAAGATAACATGCCATAGTGTGCCGTGAAAAAGGATAAAATAAATAAATAGATAGATGTTAAAGGGCTATACTGGCAAATTCGAAGCCAGAATCCAACGAGATGAAGGAAAGCTTGCTCAGGATTTACCCACGGCAGGCACCATATCCTCATTTTTATTAGAAAATGCAGAACAGGTCCAAAAGAGAACAGGGAAAACCATCTCCGTGCCCCCTTTGACATGGTCCGTGTTGCTTACTGCCGGATTTTAGAATGACGGTCGTGTAGGAGATAAAAAGAACAGCGAACTCCAGGATGGCTTTACCTAAGCGAGGAAATAAAAACGCCGAAGAAGAGCGGCGTGGGGGAAAAGCTGCGTGTTCAAGCTGTGGTAGTAACGTGCTGTCTGGCGGGGCTGGAAATGCTCCCTCGCCAAGTACGTGGGTTGCAACTTGTGTCTGTTAAATATCCGTACCAAAAAAAAAAAGAAAAGACCAACGCACACATACGAGGTTTTTACAAAGAACGTTTTTGCGGCTTGCTTTTTTCTTCTTTTTTTCATCTATTTTTGCTACGCCTGGTTTTTTTAGCGTATTTAAATTTGTGATCTGACCGAAAAATGATTGATTTAGCGGACAGATGATGTTTCCCGCCAAAAAATTTGAGGCTGGCCGAGGCCTGTTGTGGTGTGGCCGCCATGTTGTGCGTCGCTGGGTTCAAGCAGATCAGGAACATGGCTCCTCGCCTCTGCCAACGTACCAGTTAGGCCAAGGAGTAGCAAAAATCTCCTGCCTTGGCCACAAATGATCCCAGAGGCAGGGCAGTCAGTCCGGAAATCTGGAAATCTATCTCCTTGTCTTAAAAATAAAGATCTGCGTCCATCTCTTCAGCCTTGATTTTATTTTTTTGGTTCGAGAAGTGCAGTCACGGTCCCTAATCCCCAGCGGGTTTTTCCGCCGAGTACAAATGTTCCTGCGTAATTATTTTTTTGTTCTGGCAATCCCACCACGGGTGAGGAAAAATCAGCCTTTGGAGCCCTGCCATGACGGGGCTGCAGAGGCGTTGGAGCTCTAGTGTAGAGAAGGTCTGGTTGGGTCCGTCTCGAAGCTGTCCCAGTTTGGGCAGCTAAGTGGTACCAGTTAGACGTCACCTGCGCGTACGCACCCGTGGACGTTGTTTCAGCAGGTTCTGCAGAACCTGTGGCTTGCAGCGTAGGCACAGCAGAATTCGACCTTTAACGTACAGCCTTAGCAACAGGTAGCACGTCAGCTCGCAAAGTTTTAAGTGCGTTTCACTCCTTTTAAGATTTTTTTTTTTTAATGAAATATATCGATTCATCTTTGGTTGTGTCTGTTCTTCGGATCGAATTAATCTTTGAATTAATTACAACTGCTTGGCACTTAGTAGAACCACCGGATCCGTTTTCATATCTTACTTGACCTGATTTATTTTGCTACTTGCTGGCTAATTCAAAAGCATTTCCCGATCTTTATCCACACGGGAAATTCTCTTACACAGGATGCAGAGGGAAAAAGTTGTCTCCAGGGCACATTTTATCATGCTACAAAATGTAAGTTACGCTTATCCCGTTCTAAAAAATATACTCCAAAACAAATGTGTCACCTAAAGGATGATGAGCATTGTAGCTCTTTGCGCAGCCCTGGTGGCTTCTGCCCTCCGAATGGTTTAGAAGCAGGTCTTCCTCCTGTCTCCTGCGAGGAGACCGTTCTGGAGGTACAGAGCACTTCTGAGAAGCTCCCACTGAGGTCAGCGGCTCGGTCTTCTGGACTGCTCCAAGACTTGCTTGCTTAAAATCAAGAGGAGCAGGACTGGGCCTCTTGGCAGCCATGTATAGAAATGTGTAGAGGAGAAGAGCAGTAGCTAAGAGAGCACAGGCTTTTTTTAGTGAATTTACATGTTCTTCTTCAGAGATGTTAGAAAAATTTGTAAAGCTTATGCCCACATGCCAACTCTTGGCACGTGGAGGACTATGAAGATACCGTGTCGGATGGGTTTTAAAACCCAAATGTGCCTCCTTGCCAAAGTTCTTGGTTATGTTTGGGAACAGCGCGGCTTCCTGATGTTGGGTTTGTCCTCCAAGCTTGAAACAAAGCAACGCTTCACCTGCAGATCGGTGTCCAGCAGGTTTGTTCTTCTCTGTACTGTTGTTCCAGCCTGCTGCTCTTCGGGAGGGGGTGAAGTGACTCTTTGTCACGCTCCTGTGGTATAAATGCAAAGATAAATGATACACCTCGTAGTTTCTCATTAGCAGCTCGGTTTGGTGACTACTGTAGGAAATTGGGCGTGACTGTGGTGGGGCTACAGCTGAATTCTAGTTCAGCTGACTCTGGGCCTAAGTAAGTCCTAAAGAAATCCAACAAACACGTTGTTGTCTTGCACGTGCTTTGAGTCTTCTTGACTTGAAGACTTTATCCATCATTCGGATAAAGGTATCTACAAGACTCTCAGCTTGGACTGCACGAACAGTAGAGTTTGGACTCCCGTTCTGTCTCGGCTACAAGTGCTATTCCCGAATTTAAGGAAACCACTGTTATTTTTGGACTCTTTGAGATGTGTGTTGCTATCCCGTTCCGTAACAGCCGTATGTCGTAGGCAGGGGCTGGTGTAACATTGAGCAAGGCGCAGATCTAGAGCAAGGCTCGAAGTGCACCCACTCGGCAGCTGAGTTTGAGCAAGGTAATTCGGTCGCTGCTCGTGAAGGGACATCTAATTCTGTACGGATCTACCTTGACCTACCTGCCTGCTCCCAAAATACACGTTACCATGGTATCAGAAATCCAGCAGATGTTCTGGCTCATCTGCAAGGAAAATCAGGACCTCTGCTTCCCGATTTGCAGCACTCGGTGAGGACGCAGCTTATTCACGCCAGTTCTGGAGGAACGTGAGCAACAGCGAGATGGTACATGGAGAATCCAGTACCTGGTGGCACGGTGGACATTGGCTGCAGCTTATGGGATGTCAAAAGCTCTGTCACGTCAGACGTTGGTGGTGCAGGAACCCTGTGGTGTGTGTTTCTGTTCTCCGCACACAAAGTAGGCACTGGATTGAACTGAACTCTCCGAGTACCTTTGACTTACCCATCCTTGAAGTAGTTCCTTTCTACTGAGAATGGAAATAGAAATACTTTCAGGACTACACGACCACAGTAAGATGGCCAGTCTGTCCAGAAATAAAATATCAAAGTAATTCCCATTTATTTCTCTTTTAAACATATCTACCTTAGCCAAACATAAGTCTACGGAGTGCTTGTGAGAACAGTTCTAGCCTAATGTGGCTGGGGTTGACTTTACGTGGGAGGGTCAATTCTCAGCTGAAATGAAAATTGTATTTAAATGTGAACTGGTTGGGTTTTTTCCCTCCTTTATAATGATGTAACTCTATTGAAATGTGTGTTCTGGTCTTCTATTTTCTTAGTAAAATTCCCTTTGCCTAAGTTACATTGGATTTTGTTCATTCTGCAGCAATCACGCTTGACCGTAGAGAATTAGTGCGGGAGCGCCTACATCACCGATGTTAGTTACGTTTTTCCTTTTGTCCCTTGCGAACGATCAGCAACCAAAAGAGGTAAAACAATGACACTTTTCTCTCAAAACTGGTTTTCTAGAACACCTGGCTACTTGTCAGCACTTTTCAAGAGGTCCTTTGTCAAGGGACTGTGGCCAGCAGGACTAGGGCAGGGATTGTCCCCCTGGACTGGGCACTGGGGAGGCTGCTCCTCAAATCCTGGGGTCAGTTTTGGGCCCCTCACTCCCAGAAGGACCTTGAGGGGCTGGAGCGTGGCCAGAGAAGGGCAAGGAAGCTGGGGAAGGGTCTAGAGCAGGAGTGTGGTGAGGAGCAGCTGAGGGACCTGGGGGTGTTGAGCCTGGAGCAAAGGAGGCTCAGGGGAGACCTTCTTGCTCTCAGCAACTCTGAAAGGAGGTTGGAGCCAGGTGGGGTTGGGCTCTTCTCCCAAGGAACAAGTGACAGGACAAGAGGAAACAGCCTCAAGTTGTGCCAGGGGAGGTTTAGGTTGGACATGAGGAGAAATATCTTGCTGTGAAGGGCTGTGCCAGGCTGGGCAGGGCAGTGGTGGAGTCCCCATCCCTGAAGGGGTTTCCAAGGCGTGGAGATGCGGTGCTGAGGGCCATGGGTTAGTGGTGCCCT
>VZZY01016147.1:90110-104720 GCA_013400335.1 Eurystomus gularis
CGCCCCTTCCCCCGCAACCTCAAACTTTTGAGCGTTATTTTCCAGCCGTGCCCTCGGCAGCCGGCCTGTCCCCAGGGAAACTTTCCTGCGGGGCCCTTGGCCCTGCCCGCTCGCTTCGTGCTCTCTCCCGCACCCATCTCTGCCCTGGGTGGTTGGGTTTTGCGTGAGCCGCTTCGCCTTTAGTGCTTTGAAACCTGCCATCTTCTTGGCAAAGAACAAGAGAACGCTGCTCTTGGGCAGCGTTCCAGGCAGCGCGGGGCTGTTCGGCACAAGGGGTGTTCGTTCAAGATTAATCCTTTATCCCCTTTTCCCCTTCCCATCCCCTGTTCCCTTCCCATCCCCTTTTCCCTTCCCATCCCCTTTTTCTGGGGGTGTGGGTTTGGGAGGGGAGCTTTGTGACTTCCAGAGCAGTCGAGCCTCAAAGGTTTTCACCCGCGGGAGGCCGGTTTAATTTACGGCGTAATCCAGTTGTGGGTTAGGTGTGTTATTCCTTAGAGCCCGCGTTGTAGGACGTGCAGACCCAGTTGTTGTCAAACACACGCAGGGTCGGAGGAGGAGCGCGGTGTCTTCGGCGTGGTTAGGAACGATGTGCCACTGTCAACAGGCGAGAGCGACGGCAGCCCCTTCAAGAGCTGTCCTGTAAATGGGAGACTCTCGGCCTGTCGTTCCTTCAGCGTTGTAGGTAATTCCATGCCAGGCTGTTAAAATACCTCCGCTGCCCTATAAAACCTGTTTTCGTGCTCCAGCGTCATGATAAGTAGGCAACTTGTCCTTCTGGCCCTCCTCTTATCTTGGCCGGATTGCTACGGGAAGGAGTTTCTTCTCACTTTGCATGCATGAACCTCTTTTGATTTGCTCGTTGCATAAGCATGCGTGTTTAATATTGATACAGAAACTTTTTATTTCAAAGAGCTGCAGCCTCAAGAGAAGCAGCGAGTGTCTCAAACTGATTAGAATTCCTTTTTTAAGTAGATGGCTCTTTACATAATGCGTTCGGGCGCAGCTCGGCACAATAGGGATGGGAGTTTTGAGAGGTATCAACAGATTTCGCGGAGAACAAAGGTGCCGGGAGCGGATCGGAGGAGCAGCCATCGCCGTGCTGTTCTTAAGGAATTTCAGGACTCTGGTTTTCCTATGTTGTTAACCTTGTGAAAAACTCTGCTTTTGGTTGGGGCTGGAATTTTCCACGCTTGCTTTTGCCCAGAGGTGATTTTTTTTAAATTTTTTTTTTTAATTCTTTTTTTTCCCCCTAAGCTCGCACAAACGCAGAGAACATTATCCCTGTGCAGATTACAATAAAGAACAGATGTTATCTAATACACCTATTGCTGGGGGTATCGAAACGTAATGTGCGAGTGAAGAATCACACCACTTCTGCCTGAGCGAGGTTCGATTCTTCCTTTTATTGCCTGGCCTAGCCGCGAATGTTTCCTCCGTGAGGTTTTGACAAATTCCTGTTTGTCCTCGCTGAAGGAAGCCTTCGGCGAGAAGATGGGTCTTGCAGGAGGCTCAGAGGAACAGCTCGGTTCACGTTCATTCTCATTCCATGCCCACAACTTCCACCACCTTACCGTGGGTTCTCCTACCATTCCCAGTTTTCCACTCTCTCCTTACCCCTCTGGGAGCAGGGATGAGGAGGGGATGACCTCTTACGTGGTGGGACGTGGTGTCCTCTCGGAGGTTGGATGTACTTCTGCTTTGCAGAAAGAGATCCGGTTGTAGAGGAGTTTACTGCCTTTGCCGCTCTCGGGGTGGAACCTGCCACGATCTTCCTTGTCTGACAGTCCAGAAATAAGGAGTATTTTTTCCAGCTGCCCTTCTCAAAGATCAAAAGGAGAGAGAGGGAAAGAACCAAAAAGAAAACCGTGGCTTCCTAGCATTTACGTAGTCACGTCGGCGTAGCAGCGCTGCCGTTTTCATCATATCCTGCCCGCCGTGCACTCAGACACAAGGCTTGACATCTATTTATTTCTATTATATTCGTTTCTTGAACGACATTAAAAAAAACCTACAGCACAAACGTTCGCTCCGTTCCCGGGATGGGTTTGTTGTTGAGGTGCCACATGATCTTTGAGGTCCCTTCCAAGCCAAACCATTCTAGGAGTGAAGGTGCCGAGAGCCGCGCTTGGGCGGCTACATCAGGCCCGCAAAGAAATGGCCACTCGTGCTTTTTTTTTGAAGAGGATTTTTATTCAGGTGAAAGAATTGGCTTAAAACTCTTCTCCCATCCCTTTCACGCTGTCATGTGGCTTAAATTTTTGTAGCTCCTGACAGCGAGATGGGCAGAATTGATACCGATGATTCAGATACACGCACGAAAACAATATTCTGGGGAAGGCTGGCTCTTGCTGCGCAGAACAGCACGAGCCTGGGACCTTCTTAGGGCTCGTTCTCTTGCTCTTTAATGCTAATTGTTCTTGTGTCTACAAACATTTTGTTCCCGCTCACCCTTTGGGCAAGTAGATAATAGTTTAATGTGCTGGAAAGTATCTGCAGTTTAATCACTTATTCATATCTTCATCAAATCACGAGCTGCCTTTTGTTTTCTCGGGTTATGGATTTTTTTTTTTTTTTTCCTTTTTCGTTATCGTGTTTATCATAAAACTTCTTCCCCTGCATTATTAAACAGCACAACTGGGTAGTAAATGGTTTTGGTGGTTAAAAAGCTCCCAGATGCACAAGCCACGTTTCTGCCGTCTTTGTGTTTGTCTAATTTTGGAGGCAACGGCTTATGCAAGAGCCTCGCTTGTCCTTTATTCGCGTGAAATGTTCTAGCAGGATGTTAATTTGTACGCTCTTTTAATTAGCCCCTTCGTTAGCGTTGCGGTGCTGCCTGATATGGTCGGGCTCAGTGATCTGAAAGGTCTTTTGATGGTATCAAAATGCTGGAAATCTCTGAGCGGGATGGCTGGGACTGGGAAATGGTGCTCCTGGAGCAGCAGCTGCAAGCAAATGGTTCTAATTTCTCCTTAAATGACCTTCATATTTGCAACCTGGAAATATCCTAATGGCCCCCCCCAAAAAATATATTTTTGGCCTTCATTCATTCCCTCCCTCACCCAATATATGACACCCCAAATGTTTGTCTTTCCCTTGGACATCATACAGCACCTTGGGCCTTGATCTGACAATGATCTGAACCACAACAGACGTTTTTATTTTCATTTTTACTTGGAAGCTCGGACATTGTGAGTTGTTTTTTTAATTTTTGAAGACCATAATAGGAAGACTCGCTTCAGTCACGGGCCATCACAAAGGATATTCTGCCTGTAAATTTGCTGACTTGCTGAGACCCTTCTACAGCGTGTTACGATGGATAACAGCCAAGTTATCTTCAGATCCATAACGGGGCTTAAAAATGCTGAATTGCACCCGGCGACCGCCGTTAAACGCGCTCACTTGCCTGACGTTGCTGTCTTTAGCGTCCCTGCACGTGTCTGTACCACCAGCCCTTAGACCAGTACTAAAAAATCTCAGGCTTATCTATTTCCATGCAACTCCAGACCTTCAGCATCTGGAGCCTCTTTTCTGAGCTGATCATAGAATTGTAGAACGGTTTGGGTTGGAAGAGGCTTCAAAGATCATCCAGTTGCAACCCCCTGCCATGGGCAGGGCCACCTCCTGCTAGACCAGCTTGCTCCAAGCCCCGTCCAACCTGGCCTTGGACATTTCCAGGGTTGGAGCAGCCCCAACCCTCCTGGACAACCTGTGCCAGTGAAGAATTTCCTCCTCATTTCCAATCTAAATCTCTCCTCTTCCAGTTTGAAGCCATCACCCCTCATCTTATCGCTCCAGGCCTTTGTAAAAAGTCCCTCCCCAGCTTTCTTGTAGGCCCCCTTCAGATACTGGCAGGTTCTTCTCCAGCAAAAGCTTTTCCAGTTGTGCCAAGACTATTACATTTTTTTTAAAAACTCTTTTTTTCTTTGAGTACAGCACTTCACAATTCTTAGCATCTCCGTTTTTAAAACAAAGTGTTAACTTGATCACTCCTAACCCCCTTATTTCTCATCTAACTTGTCCTACAAACAACAGAGTCTCCAAGAACCTCTGGTTTGGAGAATACCTCATTTGCCCTACAATCTTAACGTATAAAACATACGCTAAGAAAGCGCCGTGAGGGGGGTTTTGGCTTTTTGCCTGTATCTTAAAGTAATTATCCAGTGGCATTTGGGCCGTCACATTTTTAGACTGGGTTTCTTGGCGAATTTGATCCCTCCGCAGCTGCGATTGGTTTCAACCCTACTGGAAATGAATAGGGGGAACGTATCGTATCAACGTCAGGCCGGGATTACCCGGCTTGCCCGAGCTGTTGGAGCGCTGATTGCCGGGATCGTATTCCTTTGGGTTACATCCCTGACTTCCAGCTCCATCCGTCACCGCCTGGTTTGTGTAAGCGCTTTTATTTCCTTTCCTCCTTTGAGGTTGATCGTTCTCCCTCCGTCGCTAAGAGCAGGAAAGATCAGCGAGCATCCAAAAAACTCCTTCAAGGTTGTTTGTAATGCGTAGAAAAGGGTGAGTTCTTCGTAAGAAATCTGGGTTTGTAACTTCTCGGCAGATTTCAGCCCCGTTAAGAGTGTTGGAAATGGGGATTGTTTGGAGGAAGGGAATTTTTGGATTGAAAATTCACTTGGCTGAGCGGCTACCGCACGTTGACGGGGGGTTAGGTGAAGTCTTTGTATCTTTTTAGCCCCCCCCTCTTCATCTCCATTGAGCTTCTCTATAACTGTAGCAAGACCTCCATCAAACCCAAGAAATCAAGTCCATGAGGTTTTTTGGAAAAGCACAAAACCTTTTTTTCCCTCTTTCTAAACCCCATCTACCTTCTTCGGTGTGCATCTGCCTGGTGAAGAATTTCAAGCTGCGATACACCTCAGCAACTCCGGGGGCCTTCTAGATGAACCTAGCTCTTAGATATCTCCTCAATACCTCCTACACCGCTGTAGTAGGTACTACACTTAAATCTCCGTTCACTACAACCACCCAAAGAGCTGCTGCAAATATTGGGAAGTCGCGGCTCACGCTGATTTTGGCGTGGAAAAGCGCTTGTTCTTCAGCCGTGCTAGCTTATATTATTATATCTCGCCAGTGCAGCTGGCCAGCAAGGTGGAATATTAATTTTCCCTTCCCTAAATGCATTAATTATCCCTTTGGGTGAGATCTCCTCTGCTTTTTGTACTTTACCCAGTTGGTTTTTTTTTCTAATGGATCAGGAGCACCTTGCTTCAGCAAAGGGGAACGTGCTCCTGGAGCTCTGAGGTGGCTTTTCTAGAAGATACGGGACTTGTAAACCAGGTCTTTGCTTTCTAAAGTGAAAAAATTGGTGTTTTGAGAGGGAGAAGGGAGCAGCTGATCCGAGAGCAGAGGAATCGTTTGAGCCGATGCGGTGCTTGGTTTGCTTTCCTGCCGATAAGATAAATGTAAGCGCAACGAGGGCACAAGCGTGAGAGCTCGGTAATGTTACTTCCACCTAGAAAAGTCAATAATCGGTTTGATTTTCATTATCTGAGGTCGCATGCTCTTACAGATGCCTATTTTTTTTTATTTTATGGGTTTTTTTTTCAGAAGCTATATTGCTCAGGTAACCGTTGCCGGCGGAATTATCCACCGGATGCGAAACGAGGCGCGCGTGGCACCAGCGTCGCCTTCTGAATTTTGAAACAGCTGCTTCGTGTTTTGAATTTCATGGCGCAGGCTAAAAAAGATCCCTCGCCCTCCAGCGAGGCAGCGGGATGTACGGAAGAATCCTGGTGTTCGTTCAGCTCCAGAGGAAGAGTTTCAGTTCGTGGTTCCTTCGCGGTTAACTCTCTAACTCGTTAACATTTCACTACAAGCCCTGTCCTCCTGCTGCTGCTTTTCTTGTGTTCCCTGTCTTGTCTTTGCCCCTTTTCCCCCCAGAACATGCTCTGGCCCAGCGCCGAGTGCGTTTTGCTTTTATTTGCACACACGAAAGCAAAGCGAGCGAGGAGGTGTCGAGGCACCTCTCGAATGTGCGATTCAAAGATGGGCTGGTAGAGCTCGTTTGCGAGGAGCAGAATCAGTGGGACGTAAAAACGTGGCTCGGCTGCAAAAGCTTCTGGTGCTGCTTTTTTTTTTTGAATTGCACGATTAAATACAGGATTTCTCTAGAGGGGAACTAGTAAAGGGAGGCTCCCGAGTTCCCACACGCCTGCGGCGTGTTCCTGATATTTAAAATCCAAAAGAAGTGGCCTGGCTTTTAAAAGTGCTGAGCAGTCAGGAGCTCCTGTCGAGGGCTGTGGGGTGACTCAATGGTTCTGAAGATCGTTGCACTTCAACAAGGGTTTATTGGCTTGATCTTCGTCGTCGGAAAGTCAACGAGCGAAATTCTCACGTGGCGGTTTTAGGGGCCTGTCTGATTTGGAGCATCTCTTTTATTTAAAGCTCTTTTGGCTTGATCAAGTCCTCGTTTATGGTTATTTCTGCGCCTCTCTCTGGGATGCTGGTTTATATTTAAGGAGAATGATGTTCTCTTCTGTCGGAGCTGGCGTTGATGCGCGTTACCGTGCAGCGTGACAGGCAGGTGAAGCTCGACTTTTAAAAGAGGCTGACTGAGTTGAAGCGCAAAATAAATACGAGCAACGAGGGAGAAACTCGAATAACTCAGTAAAATGGTCTTAGTTGAACTTTTAGCAAAGTTTTTCTTTGGGAGCAGCGAGGTCCAGCAGTGTGGTTCCGAAAGAAAATGGAGAGAGGATTTGCAATGTGGGTTTTTTTGGTTTCCAAGCATGCCATGTTCAGGCTGAAAGTAGGGAAAATATTAAATCAGAGAGACTTTATTTCTTCTTATAATTGTGCTGGTTGCAATTAGAGAAAATATTAAATCAGAGAGACTTTATTTCTTCTTATAATTGTGCTGGTTGCAATTAGAGAAAATATTAAATCAGAGAGACTTTATTTCTTCTTATAATTGTGCCGGCTTTGTGTTAGAATCTTCACGAGGAGGGAAGCCGTGCGTTCACGCAGTGGTTTTTGCCTTGACTCTAAATGAACATCCCGCTCGTAGTTTTGTGTGACACGTTTTGTTGCCACGAAACAGCTGCTACTACCTCTAATAAAATAGCAAATTCCAGGTCTGTGACTGGATGTGTTCCTCGGATAACACGAACAAATTATTTCTCCCCCTCCTTAACAACTAAAATGAAAGAAATCTTCTTTACCGTGCCGAGAAAGTTACTTTCAGGAAGGCTTATATTTAAAATTTCCACTGAAAATGCAAATATAGTAAAATTACTTCCGTGTAGTTGCTGCCCATGGAGGTGGAGAATGGTGGTAACAGATGATGACTTGAAGCTGGAGCTGCTTGAAGAACCCGAGCGGCTTTAAACTCCTTTTTGGTGAGCCCACAAAATCCGCTGTCCTGCGTTTCTGGAGAATTAGCTCCTTCAGAATTGAGAAAAATCAGGCCGGCTCTTCTTCGAATTTGTGAATTAAAGGAAAACTTCAAAAGGCTGAGGTCTGCTGGCGTTGAGGAGAACGGCTTCGTGACCAGAAACTTCTGCAGGTTCTCTCACCAATGGAGTTTAAAGGCCAAATGTGTTAGGAAGGGCTTATTCCTTATCTTATATTTAGTTGAATTAAGGCTGTTGTGCTTGAGATGCTCCGGAAGCACTTTTTTAGTGACTTGCTTTGTCTTGGTCCAGCCGGATCCAAACAAATATCCCAGTCGGGATTTTCCTACGTAAAGATACACACCGTCCTCATTTACATAAATGCATATTAAGCTTGTTGGCCAGGTACAATTTTTTTTTGCCCGATTAGCAAAGAGAACTGGAGTTAGTCCGAGGGCAGAACAGAGCTGAACAACGTGCAGAAGACAATTAAATAAAGCTGACGGATGATCCCGGTGCGCGTTCGTGCTTCTTCACGCTTCCGATTTGGTTGCAACCTTGATCCTCAGTCAGTATTTTCCCTTGGTTTCATCCGACCTGGATAAAAACCTAGGAAATCCTTGTCACCGTTCTCCTTTTCCCAATTCGGAGCCTGTTCGTCTAATGATCCCAACCTTTCTGTGTGTACATGGATATAAGCCGTAATCTTGATTTAAATATTGTTGCTGGGGGTAAAAAATAAAGGTGCAAGCAGCGTCTTAAAGCATTTTAGCTACCGTGGGGCAAGCGATGCAGTTGGTTTGTTTTTTTTTCCTGTGCTTTTAATATCCTGCACTTAGCTTGAAAAGAAAAAGCCAAAAAGCCACAGACTTCCTTAGAAACACGATCTGCCATTTGTTTTAAAAAAAACCCCCATTCTAATGTAGGTATTTTTTTTCCTCCTAGGTTTTCCCGAGAGACAATCCATCTAACACTTCCCTCGGATCATCTCTTGGTCATCAGCTTGAAAACTCCTAACAGCCCCCTAGACTGACAGTCGATCCGAAAGGAGAGGGGGGGGGAGGAAAAACCAAACAAAACCCACAAAAAAACCCCAAAACAACAACAACCCCCCCCAAAAAGCTGTGACAAATGGACAATATGTCTATTACTAACACGCCAACAAGTAATGATGCTTGTCTGAGCATTGTTCACAGCTTGATGTGCCATCGCCAAGGTGGAGAGAGCGAAACTTTTGCCAAACGCGCCATTGAGAGTTTAGTGAAAAAGCTGAAGGAGAAAAAAGACGAGTTGGATTCTCTGATTACGGCCATAACCACCAACGGAGCTCATCCTAGCAAGTGTGTTACGATCCAGAGAACGCTGGACGGGAGGCTGCAGGTCAGTACCGGTGCCAAGCAGATGTTTTCCTCCTGGAGAAGCTGGAGGATCCTAGAGGGTTGAGTAAAGGAAGAGTAGCTTCTACTTCCTAGGAAATAAAGAGGAAGAGTAGCTCTTCTCTTGCGTCTCGCCCCAATTTGTAGGCAGGTTTTGTGGCCGGAGCTCTGGACTGGAATATAGATCACTGGGTGGTGGAGGCCCCATCCCTGGAGTCATCCAAGGTTGGGCTTGATGGGGCTCTGAGCAACCTGACCTAGGTAGAGATGTCCCTGCTTGAGTAGGGAGGTTGGGCCAGATGACCTCTAGAGGTTCCTTCCAGCCTAGAACATTCTATGACTGCTGATTGTAGTTGATTTATTTTTTCCAAGAGGAGCAGAAGGTGTTGGATCAGCCGTTCTAAACGAGTCTGTATGGGGCAGGAAAAAGCAGGGGCACGTAAAAAATTCAACTGTTTCTCCTGATATTTTCACTACAAGCTTCCATTAGCTCTGTGTTGGTGAGCGGTGTGAAGAAAGACCTGAGATCCCTTGCTGAGGTCCTCCAAGGAGTCTGCACCGAGGATTTACATTAGCTTTACACCGCCAGTACTCAGTGCCTGCATAGCTTGGGTTGTGGTTTCCTTCTTCCAGGGCAGATGTCATGCTTGCTGGCTAGCTTGTAGACTCCTTCCAGTGTAGCTTAGCACCTCGTTCCTCTTCTTCTGGGGCAAAGCTTCATCATCCACAGTGGGGAATGTGACCATAGATCCTCCCTTAAGCACAAATTCTGCTTCTGCCATTTTAGATCCAGTATTTTTTAAGCTAGGAGGAGATTTAAGCTGGATATTAGAAAAAAGTTCTTTAACAGGAGGGTGAGAGATCACTGGTGTGGGCTGCCCAGCGAGGTGGTGGAGGCCCCATCCCTGGATCATTCAAGGTCAGGCTTGATGGGGCTCTGAGCAACCTGACCTAGGTAGAGATGTCCCTCCTTGAGTAGGGAGGTTGGACCAGATGACCTCTAGAGGCCCCTTCCAGCCTAGAACATTCTATGGTTTATTTTTTCATAAGAATCACGGTGTTGGCTTAACCATAGCAAAACCCTACTAGAAATGGATTTCTTTTGAGTACAGAACTTGGGTAAACTGGACACCACCTTTTTTCGTGGTCATACTTTGATGCTGGAGAGAACTTGGCTTGTTGTTTGGCCTCTTCCAGCCTTGCTCCTTGCGAAATAAAGCCAAAATAATCTTGCTGCTTTCCCAACGAACTTCTGCATCTTCACTTTTTAGGTGGCTGGTCGCAAGGGATTCCCCCACGTGATTTACGCTCGTCTTTGGAGGTGGCCTGATCTTCATAAAAATGAACTCAAGCATGTTAAATATTGTCAGTATGCTTTTGACTTAAAATGTGACAGTGTCTGTGTAAATCCTTACCATTATGAGCGTGTAGTATCGCCTGGCATCGGTAAGTCGACTCTGGATTTCTGGTGGAACTTGGGGGGGTGGCACGTAAAATGTTTTCCTCTCAAGTGGCAAAAATACAGGCCTAAATTAGAGCCATTAACTTTTCATGCTCTCATTAGAAATTATTCTCGTCTGCTCTTGTCCGTCTTCTTAATGGGATTATTCTTGTACCTTTCTTAAATGCCAAAGAAGAGTTTGTGGCTTTTAAGCCGCTCTGTAATATATTTAATGCGCATCGTAAGAACAACTTAACGTGGAGGCTTGTGCTCCGATGGGGATAAAATATCTAGAGCCTGTAGCATTAATTTTCAGAGGCTTATAAAGTGAATATTCAAACATTTGTCGAGTTCTCGGCGTGTATAAACCTCCGCACCCCCTTTTTTTTTTCCTTCTTTTTTCAAGATCTCTCAGGACTGACACTACAGAGCTCTGGTAAGTCCTTCTGGTTGCTATCACCTTTCCTAAACCCTCGACAAAAAAGGAAACCCAAAACCTCACCGCTGAGTGCTGCTAATTTAAAAAAAAACCCCAAACGAACCCCCCAAGAACGCGTGTACCTGATGATGGACTAATTAATCAAATTGGGAATAATAGATGCTTATGATTTACTAAGTAGTTAAGCCAGGAAATACTAGAAATTCTATAATTAATCTGCAGTTGAGCGAAGGAGTCTGATATTCCTGCTCGCCCTGAAACGTGAGAGAAATTAGACATTAAATGTCCAGTGAGCATCGTTTAGAAATCCAAGATTGTGCAGCTGGTAACCACTTTATTTCAAAACTCAATTATTTTTCCATCCGGAAGAAATTCATAGAGGAGAAAATTTGGGGTGATCCAACGATTCAGGCACTTTGTTAAAAGCATTCAATCACAAATGACTTAAAACCCGCCAACAAACTGTTCACTTCAAGCTTTAATTTGTCTGCTAATTTGCTTTGTTACCTCTGTCTTCTGAAAAAAAAAAAACCCTTTTGGACGTTCTCAAAGCCAGCAGCGAAATTCAGAATAACGTTCTCCTCGTCGCGCCGCTGCTCTTTGCAGCGGGGAAAGAGAAAAAGAATTGTCAGCTTTAAATATATTTTGAAAAGCCGCTTTAAAAACCGAGCACAGGAGCTGATGTAGTGTAAGAGATTTGGAGATCAATGCTCGGCGGGATATACAGAAATAAATTGTCGCCGTAATTTCCTTACGCTGCGTGTGTAATGTTCGGAATTAGCGGCTGCGTTGGGAAGCAGAGAGTAGGGGTTGGTTGGCTTCGAATGGGAATTTGATGGTTTCTAGCCCGGTGGGATGGTTGTTGCTTAAAATTCCCAAAGGGACGCATGGAAATTTTTTTATGTGCTGCGTTCTTAAATTGCGTTTTTCATTGGAGCTTTGTGTACGTTGTTAGTTTTCTAGCAGGCGTTGGTTTATTTGCTGCTGCGTGATAAAACCCATGATTTTCTGTCTTCTTAACCGTGTCCAATCCCACGGTGACGGACTGGAAAACAAAACGCTGTTGGAATCTGCTGCCGTGAGGCTAAACGGCCTGTTTGATAGCAGCGGGCCAAAGAAACAATTTGGTTTTCCATCCCGTTACGCTTCAGAACTTCCTGCTGCCGCCTTGAAGGCTTTATTTGTAATTTAGAGGAGTGCTTTAGCAACGTTTACAAGGCGAAATCCTCCCCCTGGTAGTTTGAAGAGCGTGCTTATTGCTCAAAACTCGCCATCCAACTTGTTGGATCCCGAGAAGAGCTTCGCGTCGCGCTTTTAACCACGTCTGCTTCTTCACAGCTCCGTCGAGCATGTTGGTGAAAGACGAATACGTTCATGACTACGAGGGGCAGCCGTCGTTGTCTTCTGCCGAAGGCCATTCGGTCCAAACCATCCAGCACCCACCCAGTAACAGGGCATCTACAGAGCCTTATAGCACCCCAGCCATGTTAGCTCCTACTGAGGCTAGCACTACCAGCACCACTAATTTTCCCAACATTCCTGTGGCTTCAACAAGTAAGATCCTCGAGATTATCCGAAATACTAAACTGTGGGGGTTTAGGGCTCAGAGATTTAGGGCTCAGAGATTTAGGCCCAAGGAGATCTCGCTGCTGCCGTGCTTCGTCAGCGTGGGGCAACGGGATCTAGGCGGTCTCCTAAGTTCAACCTAAGGTTTGAGCTTGGAATAGAATTTGAGTAACTTCTGCTGGTGGCCAAGTCTTTGTTACAGTGAGACTTGGCGCTCCAGGAACGTTTTGGGTGTGCCAAAGGGTTGGTGGTACCATGTTCCAAACGATTGACCACTGACCAAACATTATGGCTGTTCTGGGAATCGCTGCCCTAGGAGTGGGAGCGTTTTATTCTTTTATTTCAACAGCAAGCGAGACAACGAACGGATGTGATGTAAAATGGCGGTATCGAGAGGTTTACAGACAATTCTTTGGTGTTCCACAGCTGACAAAAGGAGTCTTTGAGTTTTATCTTGATTGTTTGAATTACGACCCACAATACCACCAAAGTGACAGCCCTAATTAACATTTTTGTGAGTCCCTTAAAGAGCCCCATTGAAGTTTTTCTTCTTTTTCTGGGTGTATTTGGTACCAAGTGGAAGAATTTGATTTATCACCATCAAACCTCACCCTTCACTGGCAGGAAGCAGTTACCTCTGCAGCGTCCCGCAGCCCTAACGTAGGGAAACCACAGAGTTTGAAGGGGTTTCACGTGCTCTTCATCCTTTTCATATCAAAAAGCTGTGAATATCGTGTATTTCCTATTAGCAAATTGGAATTACGGTGGCTTGGTGTTTCGATCATGTTCTTTAATTTTAGCTGATGCTTTTGGCAAGCCGAGATACGATGTCTTTATTTGTCTCCAGCAGAGAAAAGAGGATTGGCAGTTGAATTTTGCATTGCCTCCGCGCAGCCATTTCTAGTCACTAACTTTTTTTTTTCTCGTCAGCGCTAGAATTGTTGGAGCAGGAAAAAAAAAAGCTCATTTTCAGGTTTTAGGTCATGTTTGCAATGTGTGAAACTCTTCTGGCCACACCAGTTTGAGAGTGCAAGTGTAACTGCTGAGCAGCTTAGTGTGAATGGCTGAGCTGAAGCCTTTTAAAAATCAAATTCTACTAACCTGTTGTCAACTATTGATAGTTTTACTTGAAAGCGTAGGCAATTCTTGAAATATTTATTTGGGAGAGGAAAGAAACCAACCCAGCGACTTTCCCAGGAAGGAGTCCAGTGATGTATGCAGTTCGATTTTTATTTAAAAAATAAAATACTGGGGAGCAACATAAATTGAAGTGAGCATCCTCTTTAGGAACCAATATTTGACCTGTTTGGATTCATAGCAGATCTCCCCCAGCTACATGACGGAATAAAACGGGTGACATCTCTTCCCCTTCAAGCTGAAAACCAGACGTGAACAAACCAAAGATGCGTCGATAAAAGTTCTCTGCACACTTCTAAAAATATTAAGGGTGTCAGAGTCGGCTGATTGCCGAGTGAATTAGCTTCAGCTTTCCCAGAACACTCTGGTGGGTGGAACGAAAAAAATACAAACTATTGAAACCAAACTCGTCGGAGCTGTGTTTTGCAGTGCCCTTAGTTGGGTGTCTTTTCCTCCCCGGTAGCGCTGAGCTCTTCTTCCTTCCAATTTTGGAACGTTCATGAATAGGTAGTGTGTTCTTTTACCAGGTCAACCTCCCAGTATATTGACAGGTAGCCATAGTGATGGACTCTTACAGATTGCTTCAGGGCCTCAGCCAGGAACTCAGCAGAATGGGTTTACAGCTCAGCCAGCTACTTACCATCACAGTGAGTATATACATCCGTGCACTCTTCTTCGTTTCCGAAAAAGCGGTTTCCAAACGTGCAGGAGAAATAGAGGATTAGAAGGGAGATGCTGGGGGGAAAGAACTCCCTTAAAAACCAACGGCTCCTTTCTTTTTCTAGATAGTACCACAACTTGGACTGGAAGTCGGACGGCGGCCTACACGCCTACCATACCTCACCACCAGAATGGCCATCTTCAGCATCACCCACCTATGCATCCTGGACATTACTGTAAGCAGAGTTGGAAGTCGTTTTTCCTGAACGTTGAAGGCTCGTTGGTCATTATTCTTGACACAATCCCAGCGTAGTAGGGCTTGGAAGGGACCTCTGGAGATCAACTAGTCCAACCCCAACGCTAAAGCAGGGTCAGGTTGCCCAGGATCACATCCAAGCAGGTTTTTAATACCTCCAGAGACTCTTTAACCTCAGATCCTTGATTTATTTTTCTTTCTAGAACTGCCATTATTGTTTAGTATATTCCGACAGTGAAATAGAAGAGCTTGAAGGACTTTCCTCCATGAAAGCAGCAGAGATTAGAAGCTCAGATAGCTACGATGATACCATCTAGACTATAAAAATTATATACATTTTATAGTGTGTGTGTATATATATATATATGTATTTTATAGTATATATGTTA
>VZZY01016147.1:104922-134600 GCA_013400335.1 Eurystomus gularis
ATCTCCTATAAAATAGATACAGTATATGTGTATATGGTGATACATGCAAAAAAACCCACCCAAATTATTTTTTTTTTAACTTTTGTGGCAAAAAACTGGGGTAGGTCTTTATTTCCTACTATAATACTCAACCAGATCAGCTCTTCGCAGCAGTCGCTAGCAGAGGAGAGAATATACTGTGAATTAATCTTCAAATGACTTCTCAGCTTGTCTCTATCAAGAAAATTGGTATTTAGAGATGCCTAAGTTTCATTATTCTGCCCTGTTACCATCCCCTTTCATTAATCCCCTGATTTATCACAAATACCAAGATACACAAACTTCGGCAGCACCGTAGGTACTCTCGAAACGTTTCTCAGTGCCTTTCTCTTGCCGTAATTAATACTTCTAAGTGGCCGGCGCTACCACAGCGAGCTTTTCTTGGCTGCTGCCGTTTCTCACTCGAGAAAGTTGCGCGTTTTAACACCTCCCAACGTCGTGCCTGCTTTGACATCTTGTGGCGAAAGCTGCTGTTCCTTTCTCATGCTACATTGAAGTCTTTCCTTCTTGTTCTCTGCTGCCTGGCAGGGTAGTTTCTAAAAGCGGAGGGAATAAACTGAACGACCCCAGGAGCACCTTCAGTAGTTTCTTCTAAAGAGGAAAAGAATAATATTTCTTTGCCCTACTCCTGAATTTTCATAACCTCCAAGGGTGTAATTCTTCTGTGGGCTTTTTTCTCCCCTGTTAGATTTGGCCAACGGATTGAGAAATTGCTGGGATTTGTAATATCCTCATAAGTTGTTTTTTTTTTCTTGACTATGAAAAAAACTTTTTGTTTTTTCCTTGTTTAAAACAAATGCCATGTTTTCTTTTAAAGGGCCAGTTCACAATGAACTCGCATTCCAGCCTCCTATATCAAATCATCCTGGTAAGTGCAATCTAAGCTAATAGCTCCCTGGTTTAAATCTGATTTTATCATGATGATGATGATGATGATTATTATTATTATTATTATCATCACTTGTATCAGGCACTCTGAAATTGATGATTATTATTGTTATCACTTGTATCAGGCACTCTGAAATTGATGATTATTATTGTTATCCTCACTTGTATCAGGCACTCTGAAATTGGTGAGAGATAATATTCAAAAGAGGATGGAAAGGAGAGGAGCTGTCTTGTGATAATTAGTCTTCTGAATTCAGACCTCGGTTTTGAAATAGTGCCACAGTCTGTGAACTGGGTTTCATTTCATAGAATCACGGTGGTAGGGGTTAGAAGGGACCTCTGAAGATAATCTCGTCCAACCCCCCTGCTAGAAGAGGAAAATTGCAGCCCACAAACCCACACTGAGCTCATTCCTGCCCTGGTGGTGTCTGAATTCGGGATGTCCTCAATCCTAAACTTTGCAGGGTGCCTGAAGTTGTACTTTTTGCCTTTCATAGAATGTGAGGGGTTGGAAGGGACCTCTGGAGATCAAGTCCAATCCCCCTGCCAAGCAGGACCAGAGAATCTAGGGCAGGTCACACAGGAACACATCCAGATGGGTCTTGAAAGTCTCCAGAGAAGGAGACTCCACAACCTCTCTGGGGAGCCCGTTCCAGTGCTCTGGAACCCTCCCAGTCAAGAAGTTCCTCCTCATGTTGAGGTGGAACTTCTTGTGCTCTAGCTTGCATCCATTGCCCCTTGTCCTATCACAGGGCACAAGTGAGAAGAGGTTGTCCCTTTCTTCTTTACCCCCAGCCCTCATCTATTGATCCACATTCATTAGATCCCCTCTCAGGCTTCTCTTCTCCAGACTAAACAGCCCCAGGTCTCTCAACCTTTAATCGTGGAGTTTAGGTCATGCTAAAACCCTCTTGATTCTGTGATCCAGAAGTCCACCATCGCAGCCAGATGAAAGATGGGTATTGCCCTTCTTAGTGTTCTGGTGCTGAAGTTCCTCTTCTGACCTTTACTTGCTCTTTCCAAGAGTCCTCATTCACGGGAGCAGTTGGTGGAACCAGGGAGGCCTGGTCTGAACAACAGCAAAGCTCTTGCCTGCGCAGGGAGAGCTGTGTAATTAAAAAGCTGGAAAAATTAACTCATTTAGGAGTGACTAAATCAGTACCAGAAATAGAACTGTTGATAACTGTTGGCTGAACTTAACTGTAGCTCAATTGTACTTCATGTTATTCAATATGTCTTCTTAATCCTATTGATTTCACCCTATTCCATCCTCAGAGACAAGCATATTTATTTCATAGAATCATAGAACGGTTTGGGTTGGAAGGGACCTCTGGAGATCATCTCATCCAACCCTCCTGCTCCAGCAGGTCACCCAGAGCAGGGGGCCCAGAATCGTGTCCAGGTGCCTTTGGAATCTCTCCAGAGAAGGAGACTCCACAACCTCTCTGGAGGGCCCTTATAGTCAGCCAAGATGTTGAGTCCCTGAGTCCTTGGCGTCCATCTTGGATGGCTTTCCCCTCCCCATTTCCCAGCTTCCCAAATCCAGTTTGCTTTGCAGGGAGGAGAGAGAGAAAACTGACTCCACCTTGGAGGTAGCTACTCTTACATCTTGAGCCAGATCTGTTTGAGAGTTCGTTTCTATCAGCTTGCCATGAATTATCTGTATTACTTGATGCTAAAGGACGACAAAACGAAGCTATAACGAGGTGCAGGAATGCAGATGGTTTGTAAACTCAAGCTGGAATGATAAACTGTGCGAAAACTTGTAAGACCTTAACTACAAAACCCCCTCGCCTTGTTTCATCACGTTACATGGTATTTTTCTGCGCTTTTTCTACCCGAACTCACTCCCATGGCTGTGCACGTTAGTCCGAGCGACAAAGGCGGTCACAGAAGGTTTCGCTGGTTGTCTGGAGCGGGTTTAGAGGAGAGGTTGTGCCTTTCGGGGGGTTAATTGTGTTTGTGTTCTTCAGCTCCAGAATATTGGTGTTCCATCGCGTATTTTGAAATGGACGTGCAAGTCGGGGAAACGTTTAAGGTCCCTTCGAGCTGCCCGATTGTTACCGTTGATGGATACGTGGATCCTTCCGGAGGAGACCGGTTTTGCCTGGGCCAGCTTTCCAACGTGCATAGAACAGAAGCCATCGAGAGAGCAAGGTATTCTTTTGATTCTTTGATAACCTTTTGCCCTCAGTTCGTGCCTCCGTTTTTCAAATGACGGGTACGGGAGGTTCCTTTTCGCCGATTGAACCGCAGCAAGAGCGTCTCTAGGCCGCTACGGCAACGCGTTCCAAATGTGAGCTGTGGAACAAAGGACCTTCGAGGATAAAATGAGCAACTCGTGCCGTTGCGTACGCGCGCTGAATGGTAACTCTCCCCAGCACGGAGCGGTGAGGGTAGAATGGTGAGGTCTAGGTTGGACAAAGGAAGGTGGATGGAGAGCTGGTTGGGTTTGCGTTCCTTCCCAGCGTGCTCGTGCTGGACTTTGAAGTGGAAGTGCAGAGAGCCGGGGTGCTCTTAGAGCTTGTTGGAAAGGAGAAGGGATAAAATCAGTCCGTGTCTTCTGAAATGTTGTTGTGACAATCGAAAATGCTGTCGTGGGATCTGTACGGAACACAGAGCTCCGCGTTAAAATGTGACTTTGTAGCTGTAGAATTGTAGACTCACTGAATTGTTTTGGTTGGAAAAGACCTTTAAGATTGAGTCCAACTGTTAACTGCCAGGGCACCACTAACCCATGGCCCTCAGCATCACATCTCCATGGCTTTGACACCCATGGGGACACCACCACTGCCCTGGCCAGCCTGGCACAGCCCTTCACAACCATTGCCAGGAAGAGATTTCTCCTCATGTCCAACCTAAACCTCCTCTGGTGCAACTTGAGGCTGTTTCTTGTCCTCTCACTTGTTCCTTGGGAGAAGAGCCCAACCCCCCCTGGCTCCAACTTCCCTTCAGGGAGTTGTTGAGAGCCAGAAGGTCTCCCCTGAGCCTCCTTTCTCCAGACTCAACACCCCCAGGTCCCTCAGCCTCTCCTCACCACACTTGTGCTCTAGACCCTTCCCCAACTTCATTACTCTTCTTGAGTGACTTCTTATATTAGAATTCTTGTGGGATTTGCAACTTCTGAACAAAACAGTGCGTTTGTCCCACCTCTGTACTGTCAGTGAGCAGCAGCTGCTACTCTGATACCATTGCTCCTACATTCTCTCCTTCCCATAGATCTTTACGTGGTATTACAGGTGGTCTTTACTTCAGATTTTTACAGAACTATATCCTAACTTACCCCTAAGATAATAACTACAATTTCAAGTCCATAAACTAAGGTATCACGGACAACTGTAGAATCCTAGAATGCTTTGGGCTGGAGTAGAGCTGGAGAATTATTGACTATCGATTTAGCAAACCCCTGATTTCTCGTACGTCTACAGAGGTGCACTGGAAGTGGTTTTTCTTTTCAAGGTTGCACATAGGCAAAGGGGTGCAGCTGGAGTGCAAAGGAGAAGGTGACGTGTGGGTTCGGTGCCTCAGCGACCACGCGGTCTTCGTTCAGAGCTACTACCTGGACAGAGAAGCCGGACGCGCGCCGGGAGATGCTGTTCACAAGATCTACCCAAGCGCGTACATCAAGGTTGGTTCGATGGTCCCGGGGTGAAAATCAGGAGGGAATGGCCAAACGTTTGGTTCTTGGAAATGTTAAGGAAGCTCCGAGATGCTGAAATAAATAGAGCTTTGGTTTTGATTCTCCTTAAAATCCCTGAAACTTTCCATTTGACAAGTCGCTTCAGAGGATTTTAAAAAATGGTATTGGTACTACAAAAGTAACGGATTTTTGTATCTCGCCACAATCTTGATGGCATTTCTTTGTGTATTTAGCTTTACATTCTTAAATTAAACTGCTCCTAAAATTTTTCAGCGCAGATTCTCTCGTTTCTTTCCTCTCCCTCCCAAAACAAGAGAAGTTGTTTATGTATAAATGCAGTAAAAGCATAAAATGGGCCTTAAAACTGGTAACGACCGTGAAGTGATCCAGAGGTTACAGAAAGTGTCATGGAAACAAATTCTTTCCAGGAGATTTTTGGACGTGGCTCTGCCAGAATTGAAACTTTATATAGGATGCTGTTAAAAAAAAAAATCATTCTTGAATTTGAGCTAAATTGCTCAAAGTTTGTGGTGATTTGGGGTTTTTTATTATTATTATTTCTGCCTTTTTGATCCTCAGTTTTACAGGTGGGTTGTGTAATGAAGGCAAAAGAAACCCACCGGCCTCTG
Source organism: Eurystomus gularis (assembly GCA_013400335.1). Taxonomy (NCBI): domain Eukaryota; kingdom Metazoa; phylum Chordata; class Aves; order Coraciiformes; family Coraciidae; genus Eurystomus; species Eurystomus gularis. The sequence goes on from VZZY01016147.1 coordinate 110,119, forward strand.
TGTACGAGCTTTTTAGCTCTCTATATATTAATGTGTATATAATATATATATTTTTTTAATTTAGATCACAAAGATCACCACCAACCTGAAGCCTCACTGCTGAGCCTTCAGGCCTATTGGTGATTCTTTTAAATAGACTAAGGCACTTCAGTAAAGAAGAATAAAACCTGACAAATTTAAGCAGGACTCGTTGGCTTCCCTTTTGATTTATATACCCGTTTCCTGGAAATCCGGGGATTTCACTAAAAAGGCAAGATTTTTCTCAGCCTTGTAGCATCCTTCAGAGTATGGTCCTGCAGATGGTTCTTCCCAGGGTGCAGCTTCAGCCTGTTCAGCTCAGCCAGGTTCTGTGGTGGCAACGTCATGTGAGAAGAGCCCCTAAGAACCAGCTTTATTGGATAATTTCTTAGAAAGAGGTGAAAGTAAGAAATTAAACCACTCAGGGAAGATGTGCTTTTACCCACGTGTACGCCCAGACTTTGGAAGTTGCTTCGGGCGAGCAGAGAGGTCCAGACTACCTGGGATGCGACTTGAGGAATTCTTTCTTTCATTGATTTTTATCTAGGTAGTTTGATATTTGATTATTATTTTTTTAAAGGTGTTTGATTTACGCCAGTGTCATCGTCAGATGCAACAACAGGCTGCCACTGCCCAAGCTGCTGCTGCCGCTCAAGCTGCGGCAGTAGCTGGAAACATCCCTGGCCCAGGATCAGTCGGTGGAATAGCCCCAGCCATTAGTAAGTACATTTACTGCTCAAGTCTCCTTCTTTCTTGACCTGAAAACAAATAACGAGGCGAGGTGGGGCTGGGGTGGCGTCGTGGTAAGTCCATGTTCAGCCACGCGCCAGTTGGCAGGCCCTGGTCTTCTCCAGAGCTGTTGGATATGGGAGTGGCTGCTGCTTGTACTAGAAGTGTTGCAGGGTGACAGAGAACATGTTATATACAAGGTCTAGTAGCATAATGCTCTTAAACAGGTACTTTTGGCCGCTTAGACCCAAGCTTGAAAAATGATCTTTGAGATTTAAGCTTCTAAAAATGTTACTCAAACCAGCTGGGCCACCAAGTCCTTGCCTAGGTTGAGGGAAACTTAATACTGAGTCTTAAAAAAGAGGAAGAAGAGGGTGTGAGGATGTTCCCTTTCTTTTTTTCTTTTATTAATTAAAATTATTCTAGGCTGGAGGGTTTTTTTTTTAGTTCTGAAATTCTAGATCCTTGAAATTGTCCTTCTAAAAGTTGGATATCTTGGGCTGCATAGTGTTTTCTGGATCCCACGTGGCTCTTTCCAGCCATCCCACAAATTGCCAAAGGCATTTTTGGGGCATGTATTTCTCTTTTGTCTTAGCCACGCTTGCAATTTGAAGTTTGCTAGCCAGATTAATCTTTTTTTTTTATTTTATTAGATGCCTAAGTCGCGTGGTTTGTTGATCCAGCTTTCCTCAGGGGGTCAGTTCTTAGGTGAACCTCAGGAATAAGTTGGGGTTTTTTTTGCTGTATTTCCAGAAGAAGGTTTATACGCGTCGTATCGCATAAATATTGGCTTTCATCGCGTCTGCTTCATTACAAGGAGTTGGATATTTCAGCACCCTTTCGAGAGTGCAGACTGATGAAAATCAAAACGGAACTGGAAGAACTGCAGAATTAATTGTGCGTTCGTTAGGTCTAGAAACGTGGCTCGGCCTTGACTGCGGTGAGAGGGAGCTGTACACGGAGCAAGAGTCGAGCAAACAGGGATGGCTTGTTGGGCTCGTTCAGCCTGGAGAAGAGAAGGCTCTGAGGAGACCTTATTGCCACCTTCCAGCATCTGAAGGGGGCCTACAGGAAGGCTAGGGAGGGACTTTTTACAAGGGCTTGTAGCGATAGGACGAGGGGTGATGGCTTCAAACTGGAAGAGGGGAGATTTAGGTTGGAAATTAGGAGGAAATTCTTCACTCTGAGGGTGGTGAGACGCTGGCCCAGGTTGCCCAGGGTGGGTTGTGGCTGCTCCATCCCTGGAGGTGTTCAAGGCCAGGTTGGACGGGGCTTGGAGCAACCTGCTCTAGTGGGAGGTGTCCCTGCCCATGGCAGGGGAGTTGGAACGAGATGATCTTTGATGTCCCTTCCAACCCAACCCATTCTATGATACTCTACAAACAAAACAGCTGAGAAAAGAGCCTTGTCCATGAACATTGACTTGAAACCTCTCCTGCTTAGGTCTGTCGGCCGCCGCCGGGATTGGCGTAGACGACCTTCGCCGCTTGTGCATACTCAGGATGAGTTTCGTAAAAGGTTGGGGACCCGATTACCCGCGCCAGAGCATCAAAGAGACGCCGTGCTGGATTGAGATTCACTTACACCGTGCCCTCCAGCTCCTCGATGAAGTACTTCATACCATGCCTATCGCAGACCCACAACCTTTAGACTGAGACCCCCTCCGCCGCTCTGCTGCGGGCCCTTCTGTTGTGAGGATGGTGGATTGTAAAATACAATTCTGTTTATAACCCGAAGATTATATTTTACTTTTTTTTTTTGTTGTTCTGCTTAATCTTCTAAACCCAGGTTTTAAAAATGTGTTTGCCGCCTTGCTCTTAGAAACCGAACGTTGCAGAATTTGGATTTCGGTTGAATTTTTTTCCGAACTTTCCAGTCGTGAGACGTGGCTCAGGGCTTCGAGAGAACAGGAAACGCCTTTATAGAGACTTGACAGCGTCGGGTTTGTTCCCTTTGCAACTTTCCTTCTCTATTGTGGCATCTTGGCGATCAGCCTCACGGGAGCCTTTTGTACGCAGAATATATATTATATATATATATATTTATATCGGAAAATTCCTTCTCATAGTTCGACACATCGACCTTAGAACGACTTGAAAATTCCATTCGTGATGTTCTTTTGAGGGAACAGCGGTTAAGAGAAGACTTCTTCATTTTCTTGATTACTTTGTTCCGATTCTTTGATTTTATTTTTTTTTTTTCTTTCCAGATTCAAACGTAGAAGCCGCCCAAAAAAAGTGAGGGATGCGACAGAAACTGTTGGCATGGATTAAAAAAAAGAGCGAGGCGAGGGGGAAAGAAGCGCGGCTTTTCCTTGGCTAGCTTTTAAGAAAATAAAAGAGATACTTTAGATTTTTTTTCTTCTTTCTAGAGGCACGTGAGTTTTAAAACACTACAGGAAACGGCTGCTTTCAGTGCCGGCGCTCAAAAATTCCAAATAGGACGTGAAATCCCGGAGTCGCCGCCGCAATCGCCTCACGAGTAACCGATGGCGGGAACGTATTTTCCTAACTACTACTGACTCCTGTGATTTTACTCGAGGATTGGCAAGTATTTTGAAAAAACAACCAAACACCCAAGAAAACAAAACTTGCATGACTCTTTAATCACGTATCTGCCATCATCTCCGCTCTCCCATCGCTTCTTTAGGATCCGGTTTTTGTAGCTGTTCACCGTTTCCACTCAGGGCAAGATGGCAAACTTGTTTTTATGCCTCTTTTGGTTCTTTTACGCCCTTACGCCATCAACGACCGTATCAATCGGCAATGACTTTGTATAGAGAATTTATAGTAGGGGGGAAAAACAACCCACCACCACCAAAAAAAGCGGCTGTATTGACTGTATGACAGATACGATATGTATGCTTTCTCTCTAGTTCATAGTATAAATAAAATGATGAAAACCCTGATTTTTTTTTTTTTTATAAATTTAGTTCGCTTCTCTGATGTAACTCTGCACCTCGGAACCGGTTGATCTCGAGTGATGGATTCTCGGCTTTTGCAGCAGCAGCCAATAGCGGTAGGGGATGTTTGTGGGTTGAAATCTGCCAGGAGGCAAGCCCTGGTTTTCTCCAGCATGGCTTGAGGATCGTCTCTTCGGGCCACCTGATGGGACATCAAGACGAAAGGAGGAGGAATTCCCAGTTTTTTGGCATGAGTCGGAGCTTGGACTGGCTTAGAAATCCAGAGACTCCACCTCCAGTCCTCCAAGCGCTGCCTGTGCTGGGCCAACCTGGTGGCACAGCTCTAGGGATGAACATCTGTGGAAGTCTTGGAAGAAGACTTTTGGCCAAGCTTCTTAACGTGGTCTCGGGAATCTGTAGAGGGCTGTGACACACGGTGTTCAGGTATCGCTTCTCCCCTACGTGGAGGTTCTCCCCAGAGAAGTCATCAGTGGTTTTTTTCCATCTCAAGCATGGAAGCACAGAAGACTTCGGAGCGATGGCCAGAAATGGATGAGTTCTCTCCATGTTTTCACGAGCGGTGGGGCCTTCTTCAGACTGAGATCGCTTCTTTTACCTCTTACGTGGCAGCTTCTTGACGTTTGGAAAAAGGGCGTTTTGCTTTTCTCAAGGCTTTCCATTTAAAACCTTTTTTTTCCAGCTTCCTTTCTCTCCTCACGCTGTAGTTTGTCCAAAAAGCAAACTTCTTCTGATTCTTGAGGAGCACTTTGAGTAGAGATTCCAGCTCGAGCCTCAGAGAAGCTCATTAACCCTTTCTCACTGCGGTTTTGCAGGGTGCTTATCTTGGTGGGTCACTGATCTGTACGTGGCTACTTCACAGCAAACCCTTGTGCCCAACGTGGAGAAAGTAGCGCCAGGTTCTTCTGCCTGTTGGTCTTGTTGGCCGTGTTATGGTCAGAAAGAATTTGGCTGGGACAATTAAGGGTTTTGGAGATGTCTTGCAAGTCTTAAGTGAAGGGCACCTCCAGGGTGGTGTTTAGGTGGCCAAAAGCCTTCAGGATAGAACAAAATAATGTCAGATGAAGGCATCAGAACCAAGAAATCACGAGCTCCCTGGCAGGAGAAATCTGAATGTCGTGTAAGGCAGTAAAAATAATGAAAATTCAGTTGTCTTCTCCACCAGCAGTTACCGATAAGGCTCAGTCGTAGCTGTTGAAGGACAGAAGGAGCGAATCTCATCCTTTCATCTTCAATATACCTTTAACTTTAATTGTTTATACTTTTCTTTCTTACGACGAGGTGTAAAAGGCAGCACGTGATGGATTGGGAAGCCAGTGGCACATGGAAGCTTTGTCAGCCTCCTGGTCACGGCTTTCTTCGAGGTTCCAAAAAGACCTCCAGCTCTTTGACGGCCGTGCCCATCTCCAACTCCACCAGAATCGCGTCTCTTCTTCAGCTCGGTCTCGAATTCAGTAAATCCAACGAGCGGTTGGGTTTTTATTCCACCCGGCCATCTCTTCCTTGCCATCCTGGTCTTGGTTCTTTGGAGGAAGCAAGTCCCTCTGTGTTTCTCACCCTCAAGATCAGCGTTGCGCTGGAGCGCTGCATGACTTCACCACGCGTACCGGCGAGGTGGGATCAGCTCCGAATGGTTTAACCGGCTCTAGCCGCGTTGTTGTTCGTCCTCAAAGCCAGGGGACTTCACGTTAACATGGTAGAGATGTAGGAGAGGAAACCTTTTGCTGGGATGGGTTCTACCAGGAGCTAGAACTGCTACGTGGTGGTGGTTCCTCACCTCACTTTTCCAGGCTTGATGAGAATGGTTTGCGTAGAGACCTTGCTCTGTGGCTTCCACATAAATCACTTCATGACCACCTCTAGCAATGAAGACCTGAGAAGATCTGGCTGCTTCATGGAGAGGGACCTCAAGTACCAAGGAGAGACTCCAGTCATGAAATGGATCAGTAGCAGCAGTAGCCACTGAAGCTGTGTCCAACTCCTGTGCCTTAGAGACCATCTTGGAAAGACGACAGCGTCCTCTCTGCGTAGCTCAGGAGCGACTGCCTCAGTTTTACTCGGAACCACGATGATGGAAATCCCTACGCTGGTGTAGACAGAGGACTCGGCGCCCTTCAGATGCTGTTTGCCTTGATGGTGGTCTTGGAGACATCTTTAATCTCTTCTCGGAAGAGCAAGCGCTTTAGAAAGGACCATCTCCTTGGTGTGGAGTGACTGGGATCACTGGTCCCTTCTTCACTGCAACCAGCGAAAGGCAGCCAGGTGGGTCTTCTTCTTGCTTTAAGAAATCCTCTTTCCTCCCTGTCTTCTCCTGGCAGGCCCCCACCCTACTTCACATCTGCTCGAGAAAATTAGAAGCTGCTTAGTTGGCAGGTGAGGGCCACAATTTTTGAGAGGTGACTTCCTTTAATTTAGAATTCTGACTTAAACATGGCCTTGCATGGTCCTCCTGGTTTGTCCCAGGGCTGGTGACAGGTTTTTGAGGAGCACGGTGGTGGTCTTGGGACTGAGGACTGCACGTTGACTGTCGTAGGGTATCGGTGTTAGTCATGAGTGCTAAGCTGGTTGCTTCTACCCCTGACCGGGGAAACCGATGGGAAGCACTTCTCCACCAGTCCCGTAGGCGCTGGGTGCTGAACGTATCTTCTCATCACATCACCCACCTCCAAAACTCTCTTCTCCACTGCGCGTCCCTAAAAAACGCGACCACGACGAGGCAAAGCTGCCGCGTACGATGCTCCCGAGGTCCCCAAGAACGGCCTTGACTCCTCAGCGCCGCCGAAGTTCCACCAGGTGCCAACACCTGGTGGGACGCAGAACCTCGCTCAACCACAATCTCAAGAGCTTTTGCCCCTGTTGGCTGCTGTTGTGCCTTGTGAGTGACGCATCGCTCCTAAATTGCCAGGACTTCGTTCCTTTCGAGCTCACCAAAACCCACTCGGCGCTTTCTTGCTCCGGTACCTTTTTGCTGTGGCTTTTTTGGTGACGTTTCGGAGCGCTCCAACCTTGTGACGCAGCTGGAGTGGAGCCCCCGCACCCCAAAACTCACCGGGAGAGGGTGGCTTTGAGCATGAAAGCCTAGTTGAGCGTTTCTTCTGCTAGCCATTGCCTTTTGATAAGCGGTCAACAGAATTCCCAGTAGTTCCTTTGTAGCTTTTCCTGTATGTTTTTCATTAGCCCTAGTTTGTGGAGGAGAAACTGTAGTTAAACTTTCCTGAAATTCTGTAACAGAGTATGTTTTTGATTAAAAAAGGTCAAGATTCAAGTCTTGGGCTGCTTCGTTTTGTTCCGGAGAGAGTTTTCACCCGGCCCCTTCAGGCCTCAGAATGGCGGAGATTGGAGAAGACTTGGCGCTCTGCCATGTCCGAGGGTCTTCTCGGAGTCCCATGTGTCACGTATGTAGAATGATAGACTGGTTTGGGTGGGAAGGGACCTTTGAAGGTCATCTAGTCCAACCCCCCTGCAGGGAGCAGGGACATCTGCAACCAGAGCAGGTTGCTCAGAGCCCCGGCCAACCTCATCTGCAATGGTGCCAGGGATGGGGCAACGACCACCTCTCTGGGCAACCTCAACCAGGGTCTCACCACCTTTTAAGTGTCAACAATTTCTTCCTTCTCTCTAGTCTAAATCTCCCTCTTTTAGTTTCAAACCATCACCCCTCAGGAGGTTCACCTGGAACCTCAGGAGGTTCACCTGGAGCCACTTCTCCAGCTCATTCAGGTCCCTCTGGGTGGATCCCATCCCTCAGTCATGTCACCTGCACCATCCAGCTTGGTGTTGTCTATTTGGGCACAACCAGCATCGACCCCAAAGCCAAGTGCAGTGTCCGGTCTGGTGGCCTCTCTGGGCACCTGCAGGCATGAGCTGTGTTAAGCTGGTGGAGCACGATGGTTTTGTGGGTGCTCGTATTAATGGAAATTCCTTCTTTTCAACCACCAGCCGAGCTCTGTTGTGGTCTTGGAGCAGAGACCAGAGCGAGTAATGAAGAAATTTCCCCCCAAAACAGCTTCCTGGACGTATGGAAACAACAACAAACACTCAAGTTCTGCCCCATCCCTGGAACCATTGCAGGTGAGGTTGCAGATGTCCCTGCTCCCTGCAGGGGGTTGGATGTGATGACCTAGAAAGGTCCCTTCCCACCCAGACCAGTCTAGGATTCTAAAATCCCTCTGTCAGGCTCATCTGTGGCCCTGCTGTGGGTCAGGGTTGTTCCCAGACCTTGTTGATGCCCGTCTGGTCTCGCTCCCCATCTGCAGCCCAGAGCCGCAGGAAGCTGGTGGTGGCCAGATGTCACCAATGCTTGACCTGTGACCCTTCCTCAGTGAGCTCGTACGTTAACAATGCTTGTGCTTGGCTGTGTCGGCCATTGGAGGAGCAGATGGTCAAGGTGCCTTCAAGGCCTCTGCAATGTCCCAAATGGTCAACAGCTCTTGAGCAGCAGCTCAGGCCCACGAGTGCTCCTCGAGGTGGGGGGATCTCCAGCATCGTGGCACAGGGAGCTGCTGCAATTTGAAATCCTGCAAGAACTAAGGGCTTTGAAGGTTGCTTTGAGCTTTGGTGGGGTTGTTTGGTGGCTGCTGCCCCATAGATGCTCCCACAGAGGGGTGGGGGGTGTGTGTGCAGAGACAGTGTCACGTGTGTGACCTGGGAAGTCTTTAAGGGACTAAACATGAGGAAAAACTTCTTTGAACATGGGGAAAAACCTGGCCCAGGCTGGGCAGAGAGGTTGTGGAGTCTCCTTCTCTGGAGAGATTCCAAACCCACCTGGACACAACCCTGGGCCCCCTGCTCTGGGTGAGCTGCTGGAGCAGGGGGTTGGACGAGATGATCTCCAGAGGTCCCTTCCAACCTCACCATGCTGGGGTTCTGTGATTCTATGACATGGGACTGGTGGCTCCTGCATTTGCTGGAGCTCCTGTGGCATGGAGGGGCTGGGGACAGGCCCCACCAAAGCCATCTTGAGCTGGTGAGCCCAGCAGCTCCTCAGTGATGGTCTCATGGCCATGGCATCATCTCACCTCTGTTTGTGCCTCATGTCAGGCTCAGGAGGGCCCCTGTGGTGCCAGAGGGGTTGTGGACATCTCCAGCTCCATGCCAGCCCCATTCCCACCCTGTTGCCATTTGCATTCCCATGGGAGCACTGGGGTGACCTAAGGAGCTTAAGGCCACCAGCCTGAGGTGCTGCTGAAGAGCCATGTCCGTGTCCTGAGGGGTTTGGGGGCTGCTCTGCAGGGCTGGACACCTCAAGGCAGAGATGGATGCCACTAGATGTCCTTAGTGCTCCATCTGCCACCATGGGAAGCATCTGGTGTATGGGGGGGGACGAGGCTGAAGCCCACCCAGGGCTACAGGAGCACCTTGAGCATGGCCAAGGGGGCTTGTGGTGGGGAACAGTGTTGTGAGGACCCAATGTCTTCAGGAGTGAGGACATCCCACCGTTGCTGAGGGCAACATCCCCTTTGGTCGTGTTCTCCACAGAGTGCTAGCAAGGGCCAAGGCCACCTCAGAGGTGGTTTTCTTGATTCGAGGAGTCAGGGTGAAGCTTTTTTCTTGCAGTAAAAGCTGATGAAGCAGCACGGCCATGCTCAGGGCAAGGGTGATGGGGTTGGGCGCTGGAGCGGGCACCTCAGAGCTGTCCCTGGGCACAGGGACATGGTCAAGGCCACTCAGTGTGGCAGAGGTGGGAATGGTGGCTGTGGTGGGGGACACTCAGGCAGCTGGTGGCAGCAGCAGAAGGAAGAGAATGTCCCATCGAAACCTTGTGCTCAGGTTCGGATGGGTTGGTGGAGCAGACCCATAATGGGCATGGAGTGTCCCAAGGAACAGGGATGAGAAGAAACGGCCTCAAGTTGCACCAGGGGAGGTTTAGGTTGGACATGAGAAGAAATGTCTTCTCCAGAAGGGCTGTGAAGGGCTGTGCCAGGCTGGGCAGGGCAGTGGTGGAGTCCCCATCCCTGGAGGGGTTTCCAAGCCGTGGAGATGTGGTGCTGAGGGCCATGGGTTAGTGGTGCCCTGGCAGTGCTGGCTGGCCCGCTGGACTTGATGGTCTTGCAGGTCCTTTTTAACCTAAAGCTTAGACTTCCCTGCTCCAGCTTTGTCCTGCTCCCATCCCTCTCCCCCACTGTATCTCACACCATGGAGGAGTCACCTTCTGGCCCCAGGGGGTGGGATTTTCTGCAGCACCTTGGTGCAGCTCGTTTGCCCCTCCCCAGAATCCTTTGTTTTCTTTGCAACAACCTGGACCTTCAGCTCCTTCTGGTTTTCTTGCCCTGCAGCACCTTTATGGGAGCCCACCAGCCTGAACCTGCTTGTTGTACAGGCAGAAATGCTGCAGGATGGGGATCAGGAGGTGCTCGTGGGCATGGAGCTCCTCCCTGGGACACCTGAGGCAGGGGCTCATTCACCCACAGGTGAGTTTTCCCTCCAACTCTCCATTCCAAGTCCAAAAGCTTGGTTCCTGAGCCTTCAGGTGTTGGTGGTTTCATCTCAAGGGGAGCATCACCCTTTAAAATGAGGGTGGTGAGAGCCTGGCCCAGGTTGCCCAGAGAGGTGGTGGCTGCCCCATCCCTGGCACCATTGCAGGTGAGGTTGGCCGGGGCTCTGAGCAACCTGCTCTAGTTGCAGATGTCCCTGCTCGGGGTTAGACCAGATGACCTTGCAAGGTCCCTCCCAACCCACCCCACTCCGATACCGTGACTTCTGCTGCTGGTTGATGCCCAGAACCACAAGCAGGAGGAGTTTCTCTTGAAGCCACCCTGATGGAAGTCCTGAGCATCACAAGCTGTGGCCACACCCTCTGGAAGACCCCGAGAAAGAGAGAAAAAGAGGAGGGGAAAAGGGAAAAAAGGATGGAAAAGAAGACCCAAAAAAGGATGGAAAAGAGGGAGAAAAGGAGGAGAAGAGGGAGAAAAGGAGGAGAAAAGGGAGGTCAGCCCCAGCCTCCACGAGCTGCTCCGAGCGACCACCATGAAGCCCAGCGAGACCATTCGAGTTAATGGAAACGAGTCTTTATTAAGTAACTTTTAATATCAGAAAAATAAAACTCTTATAATTCTCTTTACAGCAAATATATAATATCAGTGCTTTGGCCATCATAAGTTAAAGGCCCTTTTTTTTTTTTATCATAAAATATATGGTTTTTAAACTTTACTCAAAGTAGAATCTCGAATCCCTACGACCTCCCTACATATACATAACAAAAAAAAAAAGAAAAGAAAAAAAAAAAATAAAGTGTAGTAAAATTAGCAAAGACTAAACTATCACCGCGAGTTTCTCATCCTTAAGTTCGTGGGTTCTGGAAACGGTCCCCGCGCATCTCGGGGCTTCCTCGGCTCTCTCCTCGGGAGAATATTAAAAAAGAAGATGCTCAGTTCTCTTGGGCCACGGCTGGAAATTCGCTGGCGCCGTTGCCGCGGAGCTCGGCTACAAGAGGTTGTAACTCCGGCGTAACTCCGCCCGGAAACCGTTTCTCTGTAAACTTCGGTAGGAAATGTAACTCAAAAGTGGAAAGAAAGGAAAAAAACAACGAAGGAAAAAGTCGGGTATTTCACTAGTTCAAGACATGATTTTTGTTGTACTGAGGGGGAAGAAGAAGGAGAAAAAGCTTTGCCTTGGGAAAAGCAAATAAACCCCCCAAAATCCACCGGGAATTCCGTTTTGTGTCTTTTTTTTTCTTGTTGGTGGTGGTTTTTGTTGTTTTATTACGCCAGCACAGATTTGGGAACGGACTGAGGATGAAAAAAAATAATACTACTATCTATATAGCTGGAAACATCCACAGGTTGAAATGTCAGAAGCGCTTTCAAAAGACTTTTTTTCTCTCCTTTCGATTGGAAATCTTGAAATGAAGTCAACCGACTGCAGAGCTGCTGTCAGGAGTGACCCAAGGGCACGGCCCCTCCCCTCCCACCCGCCCCCTTTTTCTTTTTTCCTTTTCCTTACTAAAAATAAAAAAAAATCTCTATTTATATATGTGCAAGAGAGAGAGGAAAACAACAAAAAAAGAAGGATCGAACGTAAAAACGCTTCACATTCGGAACTCTTCTCCTAAAACTGTAATTTAAGAACAGCTTCATCGGCCCTAACGAACGGAATGTCGGCATCCTCGCGCTCCGCCGAAGCCCGCGCCGCCCCAAAACCCCCCCCAGAAAGGGGATGGAGCCGGCCAGGCTTTGTTTTAATTATTTCCTCTCTCCACATCGACACGAAGAAAAGCAGCGGGGAGGAATCCACAAATCGAGACGTTCCTGATCCGTGGGAGGCGCGGCCGGCGGCTCCTCTCCCCGTGATTGCGTTTCTCTGAACCCGCCAGCTCAAGAAACGCCTCCCCCCCCCAAAAAAAAACCCCCAAAATAAGAAAAAAACAACCCAAAAGGGATTTGCAACACTGAAGAATTAGGCGTCGAGTTGTCGCGTGAAGCTAAAACAGTTTCCCCAAACCTGTTTGTTGGTTTCGTTGGGTTTTTTTGTGGTTTTTTTTCAATACTGGCAGTGTAAAGAAGGCAGCGTCGGAAGTGTTGGTTGATATCTCGCTAATGCCACAAACCCCTCCGCGGCAGAGCGGGAGCTTCTCCGAGATCCTTTAGCAAAAAGCCTGGAAAATTGGTTTGTTGGATCTGTCGAGTGATGAAAGAAGAACCTTTCCCCTCACGGAGCCGTTGAGGTGGAGCTCCGCTGAACCCACCATCTGCTGAGGCCCAGCTGGCCAGAGCCCACCTTGGTTTAGTGTTACCGGAGCAGCCTCGTTGAGAAAACAGACATTTAGGAACAACTTCAGCCTAATCCCAAGAAAGCCCAACAGTCAGAATTCATTAGGAAGTTTACTAGAGGGTACCATGACACCCATGCCTTGAAGAGTTTTGTTGTTTTGTTTTTAAAAAGTCCATATATAATAATAATAATAATAATAATATTCTATCTATCTATCTATTTAAGAGTGAATTTGGATTGCCTGAGTAACAGCTGTCTGGCAAACGGGACACGACGGCGTCTCCTTCTCGCAGATTTTGTTGGCGCACTCCATGCAGAAGAGGTTGTGGCCGCAGGGGACCAGGGCGGCGATGACCTCGCTCTCGAAGCAGATGACGCAGTCGTGCTTCCGTCTGGATTCGGGGGGCGAGCTGGAGGTGGAGCCGCCGTTGGAAGAGGAATAGCTGTTGGTACCGTTGGAGAAAGCGGGGATGTAGATGGGAAGGCCGGCTTGGTGGCCGGCGCTCGGCGGGTCGCTCCTCGCTCTCCGAGCCAGAGGGTGATCCAGGTTTTCTGGGAAGGTGGGCGACACGCGAGGAGTAGATGGTTGGCTCCCTCGGTGCTGAGGCTTGGCGTTGCTAACGGGCTCGCTACCGAAGCCGGCGAGCGGGTTTACGGGTTCAAAAGGGGTCCAAATGGTTTGGGAAGGCGTCGGTAAGGAGTCGTACGCGGGAGAGTCGACCCCGAGATCTTCGGCGCCCACCGAAGGCAGCGTTTCTCCAAACCAGAAGTTGCCTGTGCTGAACGGGCTGGTTGGGCTGAAGTCAGCCAATCTATTGCTTCCGAAGTAGGAATCCGTGGAGCCACTTCCCAAGGAGCTGGAGCTGTCGTTTCTGTAATTAGAGATCATTCTGGTGCGGCTGGGTGGGACGGGGTTCGAAGCGAGCCAGGCAGAGCCCAGGGTGCCTCCTTCAAAGCTCACGTCGGTACCGTTGTAATGGAAGTCGTTCTCTTCGTTCAGCTCGATGTAGTTCCCGGTGCGCATGGCGATGTGCATCTCGATCTCCTCGCGGGCGCGGTCGACGTTCTCGGGCATCCCCGTCACTTCGAAGACGGGCTCCTTGTCTCTGCTGGGAGTGACGATGTAGGTGTGGGTCTGCTGCTGAATTCTTTTGATGGTAGCTCCTTTCGGGCCCACCACTAGCCCGACTACGCGGTAAGGCACCCTGACTTGGACCGTCGTCTGCCCGGGCAGGTTGGGGGTACACGGCAAACCTCCCAGGGCAGGGCCGTTCTTGTTGCGCGACGCTCTGATCATGGAGAAGTGCTCGGCGGCGGAGAGGATTTCCCTTTTGGCCATGGCGACGTCTTCTTTCCGGCCCGTGACGACGAAGACGGGTTCTTCTCCGCGAACGGGGGTCTTAATGTAAGTGTTTGTCTTGGCCCTCAGCGCTTTGATTTTGCAACCTGTTCAAAGGAAACACATGGCAAGTTTAGCGAGGCGGCCCAGTTTGGCAAGCTACAACAAAAAGCCGCCTCATTTTAAGCCGGTTGAGAGTTTCCAGAACCTGTTGGGTGAAACCAGAAGCAGCTGCTGTTATCTCTGCAAGCCACGCTAGAGAACACGGCAGCAACTTCCTACTTATTTCCAACCATCTCTCCGACACGGCCGCGAGGTCTTCTAGTGGTGTTTCTCAGGTCCTTCTAGCCCATCAACCTCCTCGATTGCTAGCGGGCGGTGAATGAACACGGCTGGCTTTCCACGTTCATGGGTATCCCAGAAATACTGCTGGGGTTGGATTTTTTTTCCATTGATGGGGGTATCCCGCAGTTATTTCGGAGCAAAGCTCCCATGTCTACGTCCGCTGATACCTCAACTTCTCGCTAACGAGCGTGACCCAAGAGCAAATTAAACATTTACAAGCAGGAGAAGGGTCCGTATCACAACCGGTGTAGGCTATAGATTAAACTGATTTCCTGAGAACTCCTCATTTGCTGCCCGTTATCAGTAAGTGTTATTTAGACCTTGCTCTTCCCTGTGGGATGAAGGAGCCACTCCCTGACCTGGCGAGTAAGAGCTCAAGCGGTTTGTTGCGTGCAGATAAGGGCTTGCTATGGAATATTACGTGTCTACATGGACTTTCTCTCCTTAACCAGGTCTGAAAGAGAAAGGAAAAGTTAATGGGGCTTTGGTCTTTGATTTGGGGGGATTGGATTTGCAAGACAGTGGCTGCAAGCTCCTTCCTAAGATGTTTAAGGTGTTCCAGCACAACGGAAGCACCTTCTCAGAACAAAATTAAGACCAACAGGTCCACGACATGAATCCTGGCTTCAGACTTCACCGACTTTAGCCTGTATTAAAAACAAATCCAAAAGCGTTTTGCACTAAACATCATTTTAGATCTTGAAACAACCACAAGATCGCTGCGTTTTAAGCATCATTTCCCTTGCAGGGTGAGATTTGTTCCCTTTTTCCTCATTAAGTCTCTTGTAACCATCTGGGTCCGCGAAAGAATCTCTCAAAATATTGTTCTGTCGGCCCCTCGCACCCAGGGTACCACTAGCGAGCTCAAAAAGCTGTTCAAAAGATCCTACTAATAAAGCAAACGGCAAATACGCAGATGCTGGTTGGAATCGAGGGAAGGAAGAGCCGCTTCTCGCGGGGCCCCTGCACGCAGCAAGGACAAGGCTGGACACAACAGCCCTTTGTTTCCAGGACAGCTGGAGAGGAAGTTCATTATCTTCAACAGCTCGTCAGGAGGGCTCTGGGAGGCCCTACCTCCACCAGAACATGCTTGGAGGAACGCGGGAGGGCTCCCGGCAAGGGAAGGAGCAAGGTGAAGGAGGGGATGCAGAGCTGAGGGGAGAAGTTCAAGGATGAAGAGCAAGTATCTGCTGGAAAGAACCATTTCACCCACGTGTGGATTCTCACTTCCTAGAAATTACCCAGGCAGCTCCAATACGAGGAGCACGTAGCATAAGATTTGTGATATATTAAAATAGACCTCATTATTATAGACCACAATTCAGAGCCTACTTAATTCTAGTTTCCCCAGTGCCTCACCAATTCTTAGCGTGGACATTTTAGACAAGGTTCTCCTGATGTTCTAGATCACATTAGAAGTCAGCAGCTTCAGCTCCGTTCTTCCTTCCAGCTGCCAGCTCCCAGAGACTGTTTCACCAAACTGCTCTGGTGTGAGGAAAAAGCTCCCCACCCTTCTTCCTCAGGCTGCAGAACGGCACAGACCAAGGTGGACAGAGCTTTTCTTTGAAGGTATGAGTCACATACCTAGAAAGCAAGAGGCCAAAGGCTGCCTCGACTCTTCTGCAGCGCCAGAACAAGCCTTTGGAAAGCGCCTTTAATGGCAAGCTGACTCCGCAGATCAAGGTCAACTCTTGAAACTTCCTCTGCGAAGTCAGAAAGAACCAAAAGAAAGTTGCCACGTACGAAAGCCAACATTTCTGAATGAGTCAGGCAAGACCCGCTGGGTTTTGTCTGCAAGGAGCGCTGGAAAACCCCACCACAGACAGTCATGTCACCAACCACAAGGTCAGGAGCCCATTTTACCACTCCAACAAGATGATCTTTTTTATTTGCTTTTACTCAGCTGCTCTGCTTTCCCACCCTCCTCCCTTAGTCACGGCCGATCCCATCCCTTCTCCGACAGTTCACGGCATCCACGACACCGCGAGGTCAGCCAGCTATGAAGTCATGTGGCCAAGGGATGAATCAAGAAGCTTCTCAACCTCCTGAGCTTAGACACCGAAAGACAAAGGAAAAAAAAACCCAAACCACCAAAATATACCAGCCCACAGCTTGCAATAAACCATCGGATCATTGTAGCCGAGATTTTGAAGCGCAGACATGAAAATAAGCCTGAAGAAGGGACTTCGAGGCTGGAATTTCAATTTCATCAACGCTTTTGAAGTAGTTTTAATGGTGCTTTCGTTCAGGCAAAGCTTTAGCACTTGCCCACCCAGGTCCCTGATGAAGGGCCAAGCCCGTACCCAGCCCTGCAGGCAGCCTTCATCCTGTGCCGCCTGATTTCCATCATCCTCCTCAAGCCTCCTGCCCGGCTTTCCCTTTGGATTATTTGACTAAACATTTAAAACACGCTCCAAACTTTAGACTCCCCCAGAAGCTTCAGGGTAGCTCCAAAGGAATCGTTCACCTCATACGCTACTAATTTTAAATGATCAAATGCTTCCTTATTAAAAAAAGGCGTTAGGAAGACAAGATGATGGGGTTTTTTTACCGCTTGAAGTGCGAGTTCACAGCCACAGTGCCCACAGTCCTCACCCATCACACGATGGTGGCCAGCTCAGCCTTTCACCTCTCATCACCACAAAGAAGAGGAGATGCGTCAAACTCCGTCTCAGGCCATTGATCCCGAGGGAAACTCCCCAAGGGAGCCAGCAGAGCCAAGTGACCACAGCAGGAACATGGACCTGCTGCCACGAGCCAAGAACCGCCCGAAAAAGCATCTTGCAGACTTCTCCGCTGCACAGCCAAGAAATGGAACCTTCTCCCCCATTTCTTTCTTCTGCTGAGCTCACCTCAATGCCACAAATTGGGAACAAGGACTGATTTACAGGTGAGGAACCCTTCGTTGTGTGGTGTCTTCCAAACAGCTACACCAGGGGAAGGGAAGCAAGTTCTTCATGCTTCTCAGTACCAGTGAGAGGAAAAAGCAGCTTGACTACACCTCATACCCATGTTCCTGCTGTGAAGCTAGGGTTCAGGCACACACAAGAACTCAAACCTTCTACCCATCAGGTCGGTTTAACCTTACGTCCCAATTATGTAAGGCTTTAGGAGAAAAATACTGGAACAAAAAAGTTTATCTAGATAGAAACCTGGAAGTCATGGTGGGTAAAAATCCAGCGAGCAGTCCCTGTGAACCATAAATGACAATCACAGAAAGGTTTGGTTGGAAAGAACCTTTCAAGGTCTTCTAGTCCAACCCCCCTGCACTGAGCAGGGGGATCTGCAACTAGAGCAGGTTGCTCTGGCTTCCATCCAACCTCACCTGAAATGTTGCCAGGGATGGGGCTTCAACCACCTCTATGGGCAACCTCAACCAGGGCCTCACCACCCTCAGTGTCAACCATTTCTTCCTTTTCTCTACTCTAAATCTCCCTCTGAGTTTAAACCCATCACCCCTTGTCCTGTCCCAACAGACCCTGCTCAAAAGTCCGTCCCCAACTTTCTAACACGCCCCCTTGAAGTCCTGCAAGGCCACCAGAAGGTCTCCCTGGAGCCTTCTCCTCTCCAGGCTGCACAAGCCCAGCTCTCCCAGCCTGGCCTCCCAACAGAGGGCTTCCAGCCCTCCCATCATTGCTGGGGCCTCCTCTGGCCCTGCTCCAGCAGGTCTGGTTCCAGACAACGCCTGCACCTCCAAATGCTGTACGAGGGTAACAACCTCCTTTCCCCTCTAACTAGAACGAAGCTACAACAACTGATGCTACAAGAAGGTAAATTATGTGAGTAGCACAGAGAAAAAAAAACCCTCAAGTGACAGCTTGATTGAGTTATTCCAAGAGAAGGAAAGATGACAAAAATTAAGAGTATTTTAGACCAAAGACTTTCTCTCTCCCCATGTCTCCTGACCCCCTCATTAACTTCCCACCGCAATTGAAGGCTTTTACTTCTGCTGCAGTTCCCAAACCCCTGTGCCCGCCTGTGGAACATTTCAACATGACCATGACTCATGTTATTTATAGTGACCAAGACCGCTCCTGTCAGAATTCCACTTCTGAGGAGCGACTGACCACTTACTTCTCTTTGTATTTTTTTTACACACATGAATGCTGAGATGATACATGACTTTCCTACTTGTCATCATCCAGCTGGAACCGCAGAAGGGTTTTTAGACATGCTACTTCCCAGATCGAGTGCTTCAAGCTTGAGTGCACCAGATGCTGGAGCTACATGGGCTTGTTGAGGTACCAGGAAGGAGGACAACCTGGAATCATAGAATGGGTTTGGGTTGGAAGGGACCTTTACAGGTCATCCAGTTCAACCTCCCTGAGCAGGTTGCTCAGAGCCTTGTCCAACCTCACCTGCAATGTTTCCAGGGATGAGGCTTCGACCACCTCTCTGGGCAACCTGGGCCAGGCTCTCACCACCCTCAGCAGCAACAATTTCTTCCTTATATCTGGTCTCAAGTACTTCAACCAAGAGCCAAGGAATAATGGTCAACCACTCAGCTTTGCCAGACCCCAGGGAACAATCAGGACTTCATTTGGCCCTACCACTGCCAAGCTAATGGATGGGAAAGAGGAGAGCATTCCAAGTCTCTGATGATGCTGGAGAAAGCTTCCCAAGGGAAGGCTGCTCGCAAGCTCTCAGAGATGTTTCCTTCTGGAAAACAAAACTCTGGTTGAAGGGCCACATACAAACTCTTTAATAAAGGTTTCTTCAGTATGTACCAATTTCTCCATCGATTTCTCTATCAATCCAGTGCAGAATGAAGTCGCCAGCCTGCACATTGTTTCCTTCTCTATGTCAGGCTGGGACAATCAATCAAATTGCAGGCTAGAGGAATACTCCGGTTCCCAAGACAGATGGTAACTCAGTAAACAAGTTACACGCTGCAAAAGAGCCAGAGGGCATCAAATTGTATCATTAATTACGTGCACTACTCAGCACCAGGGCTAAGGGAGCAGCTGCTGAGCAAAACCAGAAAGATAAGGTAGTAGGAAAAGCAAAAAAACCACGTAGATAATCACCTACACCGAGTCCCTGGCTCCAAAATGCTGCTCGAGCTGGTTTTAGACACCAAATTCCATGGTATATTGTCGGGTGGTGGTGAAACACTGGCCCAGGTTGCTCGGGGAGGTTATGGATGCTCCACTCCTGAAGATGTTCAAGGCCAGGTTGGATGGGGCCTTGAGCAACCTGGTCTAGTGGGAGGTGTCCCTGCCCATGGCAGGGGGGTTGGAAGGAGATGATCTTTGAGGTCCCCTCCAACCCAAAGCATTCTGTGATTCTACGAGTGTAAAATGAACTAGAAGGTAGAAAAGTAAGAGAAACTGTGTCTCCCATGAAAGGAGCAGCAGAGAATTACTGACCCAGGCCAGTGAAGGAAAGTGAGATCTTGGATGCTGACAAGATCTCATGAACTTAGAGGAATACCTGAAAGAGAGAAAAAAAGCAAGACATTCTTACAAAATAACTGGAATTGCAAAGATGTAGAGTTTTCTGGCCTTTCCTTTTGATTAAATAACAACATTCTAGTCCTCAGCTGCCTTTTTTTATGGGTACAGCAAGTTTGCAACCCTCTCCCTGTTCGATTTTTTGCCTGCAATGAGGAGCAGGCCCTGTGGGGTGGAGGTATCGTATCAAATTTAAGATCTTTCAGATCTCCAAGGCTTTGTTTGGAGCAAAGTTTCTCTTCCACGAGTTCAGATCGCAGAGAGGGTAACAGCAGCTAAGAGAAGGAAACACACAACATCTGCTGACTTCACTAACAGCTTAAAAAAATAAAATCATCGCCGTTTTCTCATGCCACAGACAGTCTGGAAACCCATTAATCAGGGTGGGTTATGTTATAAACTTCAAAAAGAAAGACTTTTAGGGTTTTACAAGAAAAACCAAAGGCCCAGAGGATTAGAAATCAGCGTTTTACATCACAAGATGGCAAGAATTTTCCTTTCAGCTTCACCCAATCCTTACGCAGGTATTCACTTCTGGAACTCATACATTAAAAAAAAAACCAAACCAACAGCATTTCTGGCAGGCTACACAAAGAAAAAAAATCTCTCGAGTGCGCTTCCCACCCAAGGAGCCAGACAAGAGCAGCATTTACGACAGAGGATTTATGATCCCAGCTGGAGAACCCGCATCTTTCTGCCGCTTTGCGAGGGGAGCTGGATCTTTGTGCTGCACAACTGACAAACTGAACCGATGTTTGTTACGTGGTACGGGAGCAACGGGGGCCGCTGAAACCTCAGCGGCGGTTTCAGACTGTGCCAGGCCACGGCTCGCTCACGTGTTTTCACAGTTCCTGGAGTTCCAGGCTCTAAAAGCGACAAGACTTTAACTTCTCGAGAGTTATCAGCTCGCAGCTTATCAGAACGATGCTTTCTTTTCGAGTTACCGGGCTATTTTAAGGGCAAATATTTTGCTCAATCGAAAAGCAAAGAGCAAAAAGGAGCCGGAGATTATTAAAGATGCAGAAAAAAAAAATGTTCTTTGAGCGGCGAGGCTGCCTCACGCAGAGCAGATTTGTCATTATCGATTTCAGCAGTGGAATGGGATGATCTCATTCCTCCTGCTCTTACTCATCTGGGGTTTGGAGACTGCCCTGCCCGCTTCGGCCGTCATCTCAACTATTCTCACTGAAGAGACAGAAGCATCAGGCTTTACAATGAAGTAGCTCCAACTCGAGCGATGTCTTAAGGAGAAAAAAAAATAACCACTGTCGTCAGCTTTATCAAGGATGTAACCGCTCGGAAAATCACGTTACTTGGATAGTCACAACGTTGGAATGCGTTAGCAAATCTATTCCAACCATCGTTATCTGAGGGCAGTTCATACACCCAGGGATGAAGCATCTCTCTGCAGGACAGACTTGTCCCTTCCAGGTTTTCTGTTCGTGGCTTCAAGCACCACCCCTGGTTTTGTATTATTTAAGAGCTTTTAGCATTTAAACACCTCTTTTTATTATTATTATTGGGTGGGCACTGAAGCCTCCAGTTAAACTTATCAAATCCTCCTCAGGTCCCACCAGGCTCTGGTGGGATTGCCCCAGAGGAACCATCATCACCAACTTTATCTACAGGCAACAGTTTTCAGGTGATCCACAGCAGACTTTTCCAAGTCTGATTTCGAGCTGAAACCAAAACCTGCCAAGTCAGATCTCTAGAAGTTTGTTTCTAAAGCCTGGATCCACACTTAGATAATTTGGACTATACACCCTACACCAGCTTTTCTCAGGCAAACACGGTCACCTCCTCAGCGAGGCCACTTTCCTGCTCCTGCTTCTCAAGACCGCTTGGTCCAACTTTATTTTGTAATTTTTTTTTTTTTAAACCAGTGGAATTTTGCTCAGGCGGGATTTCGAGCTGCCGACAGCAAAGGAAGCCACTTTTCTGGTCGGCACGGTGACTGGCCAACTCACCGCAGGTCGGATTCAACAGCCAGTTTGAATTTGTACAGGAAGCCTGTACAATGCCACGAATGGAATTCAGTTTTCCTGGCTCCCAGTCACACGCCTTCACAAGAAGAAAAGGACACAAATATCTTTTCCTTTTGTTGTTCACCTCCGAGATTCTTCCACTTCAAAGAATTTTGTTACCCTACGCCCAGCCAGTGGCTGTCAGCTTCGTTTGGGGGGGGGGGCAAAGGGAGCAAGAAAAGGTAGAGAACTTCAGATTATATTTTTTTTTTTTTACAAACAACAAAAAGCACAAAACCCACCAGATTTCTGAAATACTACAGATTTTTTTTTTGTTTAAAGGAACACCTACTATTAGTGAAAAATAATCTTTCAGCCTTTCCCAGTGGTTTTTTGCAGCCAATGCCTCCAGCAGCAGCACATTAAACTCCTGTCACAGCAACCCAGCAGCCTCCACAAAAAAAAAAAATATAAAAATCATCACCAAAAGGTACTTTTGGGACACTCCACACCTTCCAGAGCCACGCCATCCCACATCTGTGCACAGCTACCAGCTACAGACTCGGGAATCGCAGCTACCCACGTGGGAACGGGCAACACAGCAGCCCAGGAGCTGTGGGAGCAACCATTTCGCTGCCTCTAGTGCTGCATTTATTTCTGGAACTTCCACGGAATTGTAAAAAAAACAACATTAAAGGCAAGTGCTGAAAGGTTTTGGCTTGTTTACGGCTCTCGTAGGAATCAGAAGCTCCTTCAGTCTGATAAACAGTGTCTGGAAATTCTCTTCCTCTGTGCAAAAAAAATTAAATTTGGATAAATATCACAGTGGAATTCCGGTTATTATTATCATTATTCTGTTAGAGGGTTAGGATTTACAAGAAACATGCTTTTATACACAGCAGCGAGGCCTCCAGCAAAGCCTCAGCATTCCTGGTATTTCAGAGTTGATGTTTTCAGACATTACTTCTTTTTATACCTCAGGGAGAGAGCAGCAGAAAGAATCTAAACTTCACCTACGTGTAAAATCCAGAAGTAACATTCCGATTGCATCGCCCTTACGTAATTAAAGTGTTACAGCAGAGGCAACTCTGGCATAAAACTTCAGCTGAATTTCTTCAACCGGCTGGTTATGATGTGTGAGAGGAAGAGAATATGCAGCATATTTGTTTTTAGAGGGAGAAGAACGACGGGTGAAGGATGGAGCTCCACTTTGCTGGGCTCCAGCACACAGAAAGAGCAGGTGGAGGAAAGAACAAGTATTTCTAGCCCATGAAAGGAGCCGGCCCAGCTCTGGGCCATAAAAGGAGAGGCAAGAATTAATATTTCTAAGAAACCTGAACAATATTTAGTGGAACTAATACAACTTACATAAGCCGGTCTCTAAGCATAAGTCTCCCTCAAATGAGACTTTTCAAGGGCCTCCTTACACAAAGCTTTCAGGCGAGTATATTTGGTAACAATTTTTTTTAGCTGCTCCTTCTGCTCCTTCCTCTTTTGTAGCCCGAATTCTTTCTGCGATACAATCCCTCCCCACCGAGGCTCGGCATTTTATCACCAGCCAGTCGGGTAAGAAATAAAAAGCAGAAGCAGCAAATGAACTCCTAGGGAACAACGACCCTATTTTTATGCAAACTCCATTATCTTGTTTTTAAGGGACTCAAAGTCCTGAAAAAAAATATACTACAGAGAACAATCCTGACCTGGCAGAGAATAAACACGGCAGCTTAATCTGTCCTCAAAGCCCAACAGTTTTGTCTTTCTCTTCCAGAGGACTGTAGCAATAACCATTTTCAGTTCTGTTTTCCGGTCCCCCCCCTTCCCCCCTATCCCCAATGACACATGAGCAAAGTCTTAAGACATTCAGACACTATTTCTTGGAAAAAAAGATATTTTTCTGCGTGAACAGAACCGGCTCGTCTGCATCAGAATGAGCTACCTGCCAATTTCCGCAGCACAGCCTTCGACACACCCAGCAAAAAACCACCCCCCCTTGACTGCTAAAAGCCTAAAATAAAAATATAGGAAGAGAAAACAAAAGTCTGCCTAAGCATCAGTGCTCGGCGAGCATTTCTTTAGCCCCGCGTTGGTTTAGACTGATTTTACCACTTCAAGAAAAAAAAAAAAAAAGGGGAAACAAAAGCCACATTGATGTAGACCAGACAGCAAAACCGCTCGTTATCGGAGCCGATCAGCAAACGAGACACACCACCCCCAAACCAGCCCAGAACACGGCGGAAAGAAAGGGAAGGGGAAGAGAGCGGCAACTTCATTGTCCTCATCTCCAGCCCTGCACTCGAGACCACTCAGCGCTCCTCTCGACGGCTAAAAAAGCGCTTTGAAAACGAGAAAGCTGCTGCGAAACGTCATCTTTCTAAACTCCTCCAAGCGCCGCTCCCAGGAGACCACATGAAAGGCCGACATCGAGCGTGACATCACCGATATGACCTTATCCTAACGGCGTAAGAGAGACCCGTGGCAATCGCGATCAACAGGAAGCCACGAGCGCAGCAGAAAGAGAAGGGCTTCCACGCAGAAGTGGGCTGCACGTGGCTCCTTTCTCCATCGCGTTGGCTCCGGAGGTGCCGCTTTTGTCTCGATGAGCGCTGTGGGGAAAGCTGGAGGAACAGTGTCAGCCCCACACCCTGCTCTGGAAGGGAAGCAAGTTTGAGGCCTTCACCCAA
Source organism: Eurystomus gularis (assembly GCA_013400335.1). Taxonomy (NCBI): domain Eukaryota; kingdom Metazoa; phylum Chordata; class Aves; order Coraciiformes; family Coraciidae; genus Eurystomus; species Eurystomus gularis. Next base: position 134,277 of record VZZY01016147.1, read on the forward strand.
AAGCCGTCTCTAAAAGCCCAGCCAACGCTGCTGCGGCGCAAGGCAGGTTCTTGCTAAAGAGCACGAGGTCAGCGGCGCTGAAGGCCAAAGCTTGGGCCAACACCTACTTGTACACGGCTTTTGACTTTCTCCCGTGTTTTACAGCTTAAATGAAGAGTAACAAAGGATCTGAGCTAAGCCAGGGCTTGGTCCCACCTCTGGGCTTCTCCAGCTGGGCCAGCCTGGTGCTGGCACCCTGTCCGCCCTGGGGTCTGAGGCCGGAGAGGTTCAGCCCCGGGGGGCCACGAAGAGGCCAAGGCCTCCTCCAGGCGGGCCCAGCCCGGG
>VZZY01016147.1:135520-222558 GCA_013400335.1 Eurystomus gularis
GGGCCGGCGGGGCTGAGGGGACGAGGGAGGGTTGGGCGGGCTCGGCGCTGAGGGAGCTTCGCAGCGCGGCGGCCCCTCAGGGAGCTCCGGAGCTGGCAGGGGTGGGTGAGAGGAGCCCGGGTGAGCCCGCTGGGGTTAAATCACCCGCCGTGGTGACAGCCCAGAGCAAAGATTAAAAAAAAAAAAAGTCAGAAGTTTGCGATGGGTGCCCTCCTGCCCTTCGTATTTTGTGTGCGCTCCCCCGCTGAGGTGAGGAGGGAACTTGTGGGGCCAGGTAGAGCTGTGAAATTTGTAATGGCGGCCCCGTACTGGGTACGTGTTGTTATGTATGTGTGTTGTCAGGTAATGATAGGACTCGATGATCTTGAAGGTCTTTTCCAACCTAAACTGGTCTATGATTATATGTTCAGGGCACAGGTGGAAATTTTCAGGCCCAAACACGAGGAAACTTGTTTGAAAATGTGATTAAGCCATCATGAAAAGTCAGAAATGGGAACAGACTTCTTGACTCTGAAGTGAAATCATAGAATCATGGATTGGTTTGGGTTGGAAGGGACCTTCAGGATCATCTAGTTCCAACCCCCCTGCCAGCTCCCGCTAGACCAGGTTGCTCCAAGCTTTGTCCAACCTGGTCTTGGAACACATCCAAAGCAGTGATGAGCAAGGAGTGAAGACCACCAGCTCCTGTTCCACGCGCCCAAGAGCCCAGGGAGGAACACAAAGCAGAAGGTGACATGGTCCTCCCCAAAACCAGACTTGGAAATGGTCAACAAGGCCAAGTGCGAGGTCCTGCACCTGGGTTGGGGCAACCCCCGGTATCAACACAGCCTGGGAAGTGGTTTTAAACTAAAAGATGGAAGATTTAGACTAGATAGAAGGAAAAATACTTTTACACTGAGGGTGGTGAGAGCCTGGCGCAGGTTGCCCAGAGAGGTGGTTGCTGCCCCATCCCTGGCACCATTGCAGGTGAGGTTGGCCGGGGCTCTGAGCAACCTGCTCGAGTTGCAGATGTCCTTGCTCACTGCAGGGGGGTTGGACTAGATGGGCTTTAAAGTTCCTTTCCAACCCAAACCATTCTATGATTCAACAGCAGCCTTCAGGGTTGGTGTGAGTGAAGCAGGGTTCTTGATATAGTTAAGGAAAGCCACGTGGAAATGGTTGGAATATGAACATCGGCAAAAGTGTTGGGGTTGTGTAGATGCTCCCCGAGCAAAGATTCTAGGGAAAAGTCCAAGTCTAGGTCGGAGGTGCCATTGTCGTTCCCTGTGCTGGCAAAGGGAGATGTCAGGGTAGGAGCGTGGGCTAGCAGCATCCAGCTGGCTGCCAATTAACATGCCCGGTGATTGCAATGACGTGGACATCTGGCTGCTGAGAGCGACATGTGCTGACTCCAACTGCTGCTGTCTGCACCCGTCTGAATGCTGCTTACAGCGAGACCAAGGTCCAAATTTCTTTGCTGAGAGCCAACACTTGTCCTCAGAAGTTCTCCTTCCAGGTCAGAGCCGAGCATAGCTGCTGGACCTGCTAGAGATGCTTTAGGTCACCGTGCTGGTGGCAGAGCACCCGTGCTGGGCTCCAGATGAGCCAAAGCTCTTGATTATTTTGCAGCCCTCCAGTATCCTTTTCCCCTTTTTATATCTTTGTTTCCATGTGTAAATTACTGGAATTATACCTCACGAAACTACCTATTTAATTGGCTTGAAACAATCCATACATGCAAATTGCTAATTAGAAGGGGTTCTTCTGCTGTGAGGGAGGTAAAGGTAGGGTTGAAGAAGACGGAGCTGCAGGGATGAATCCACCCCAGGCTTTTGATAAGGCTCATACAGGCTTTTATGTTCTTACTGCCTTTTTTTTTTTTTCCCCTCCCTTTCTTCATAAAACCAGATGTAGAGAACAGCTCGGTTGGACCTTTATGCTGTGTGGAACATGTTGTGCAGTGCCACCACTTGACGCTCCGCTTAATAAATCCCACTCAACTTCAAATGCTTCCCTCTTCTTTTTCATTCTAGGTTAAATTTGGTGTTCCGTAGCATTCATTTTGAAATCTGAAGTCAGGCTCCGCGGGAACTCTCCCACTTGTACTCAATCACGAGTATTTCCAGGTTGTGGGTTTTGGAGGTGCACGCAGCCTTGGGTGACCTGCTGTCCTGGGGTGACCTCATGGCTGGAGCTTGGAATACCTCTTCCATGCCATGTAAAATCCTCCAGTCCTGGTGTTGCCCGCTCTAGGTGACTTCAGATGTCATGAAAAACATTTGTGAAGCAGAGAGGTGGTGTGAAATGAAGGGCTTGGTGAAATAAATGTGGTTTTCTTGCGTTTCTCTGGGTTTCAGGTACACGTGAGCGGAAGAACTCAGCAGTTCAGCTTGCTGCGAGCTGCAGATCTCGGAGCATCAAAGGGATGCCTCTTCCTCCAGCCACCGGCGTTACAGTAAGGACACGTGCAGGGACCTTCTCTGGGGGGTTCTGAGGGTTTCTGTATTTCCAAACACTCCCTGCAGGTGCTTGGGTGGTGTCCAAGGGTGTGGGGGGGACAAGCAGGGACAGGAGAATTTCCTTACGAGGTTGGAAGGAAGAGAAACCAGAGGCTCCCTCTGTGTGGTGGTCCAAGAACCATAGATCAGAGAATTGTTTTGGTTGGAAGAGACCTTTAAGGTCATTGAGTCCAACCATTAACCCAGCACTGCCAGGTCACCACTAACCCCTGGCCCTCAGCACCACATCTCCACAGCTTGGAAACCCCTCCAGGGATGGGGACTCCACCACTGCCCTGGCCAGCCTGGCACAGCCCTTCACAACTCTTTCCAGGAAGACATTTCTCCTCATGTCCGACCTAAACCTCCCCTGGGGCAACTTGAGGCTGTTCCAGGGATGCAGGTTATGGACTTTTCCAACATCTTTCTGTCAGCAAAGGTTGAGGGGCTACCTGAGCTATAGGAGCTGTCAAGCCTTGCGAGCGAGGTAACTGTTCCTACTCGGTTCTTTCAGAAAAGAGACAGAATTTCAGGGAGGTTTTTTGCCTTCTCAGAGCTCTCGTGTGGGGATGAGGAGGGGTGAGCTCTTTGAAGCAGTTAGGCTAGGCTTTAAACTCAGCATGGCTCCTGCATTTTCGAGCCTAAAGCTGCAGGTAGCAGGTACCTGAGGAAATGCTGATGAATAACCTGATTAAAAATACCCTGGTTGAAAGCCAGGCCTGTTCTGCTGGGAAGAGAAGCCTACTTCTGGCTGGCTGTTGGTGTAAACATGAAAACCATTTGGCCAACCACCTCTCCGTGTGGATCCAGTTACCTGGCCAGCAACCAAACTGGTTTCCTACCAAGTGTAGACTGGGATTATGCCTGGGAGGCAGATGGTTTCTTGTAGTAAGGAGAGAGCTGAAATATCTTCGTAGTCTTCGTCTTGCCGGTTTCCTTCTGCAAAGCTCCAAGCACCAGCAGTGTATTAACAGAGCCAAGCAAGAACAGAAAGAAAGAGGAAAGAAATTGTGTAATATCAGAGCCTGTAACTGATTTCAGCGGGAAAACAGGGATAAAATGTTTATCCCAGGTAAGTGAACGGGCACCAGTTCACCTCGTCATCCCGGTTGGACCTGTTGAAAAATGTGGCTTGGTTTTTGTGTGTGTGTGTCTCTGTGGAGGGTTGATTTTTGTTAGAGACAGCAGGCCCTTATTTTTGTTCCCTGAGGATCTATTTATGTACAAATTGATAGCTGTTGATGAAGCGTATGGATTATTAAGGTTATTGGAACTCGATGATCTTTAAGGTCCCTTCCAAGCCAACTCATTCTGTGGTTATTCATCATAGTGTGATTTCTGACACCCGGGATTGCTTCTTTTCTTGTATTGGCTAACGAAAGGTTTTATGGAGTTGATTGAGTGAGGGGTCTAGAGCATGAGCCTTGTGAGGAGCAGCTGAGGGACCTGGGGTTGTTGAGCCTGGAGCAAAGGAGGCTCGGGGGAGACCTTCTCACTTTCCACAGCTCTCTGAAAGGAGGTTGGAGCCAGGTGGGCTTGGGCTCTTCCAAGGAAAAAGGGATAGGACAAGAGGAAACGGCCTCAAGTGGTGCCTCTCTCCTTTTCTCACCCTCAGCATGATAGGAAAAGAAGCAGGTTCATTATCACAGGGCCACTGATGTCCTGGAGATGCACAGCTTGCGCCTTTGCTAGATTTTTAAGTGAAAGAACCCCAGTCGCCTCACTTAACAGAACCTGCCTGGGCATGGCGGGGACATCTCCAACTAGAGAAGTTGCTCAGAGCCCCACCCAGCCTCGCCTGGGATGTTGCCAGGGATGGGGCAGCGACCACCTCTCTGGGCAACCTGGGCCAGGCTCTCACCACCCTCACAGTGCAGAACTTCTTCCTTCTGTCTCATCTAAATCTCCCTCTTTTAGTTTCAAACCACCCTCCCTTGTCCTGTCGCAACAGGCCCTGCTCAAAAGCTTGTCCCCATCTTTCTTCTAGGACCCAAATGATGTAGAAGATATCCTGCTGCAGAATATAGGCGTGACTATATATCGAAGCACACAGCACTGGAAAAACACCTATTTTGGAGACTTCTTCAGGCTCTGAGACAACGTTGGTGCCAACTGCAGAGAAGAAAATGGTTTTTTCCTGCCCTCAGGCAGCTGAGCATCGGATCGCGACTTCCTGCAGAGACCTCAGGTGATTTTCTTTGCCATCCAACTGACCTGGGGCAGTGATGTTGTCTTGACATCACCTGGCATGGAAACAGCTGTTATCTAATATATTTAATAGATTTCTGAGGTCAGAAGAGACCGTTACAGTCATCTGGCCTGACAGTTACCATGATCAATGGTGATATTTTGGGCTCTGGCCAGCAGCCTGTGAGGGTCAGGGAGGACTTTTTTTTCCCCCCAGTGCACAATCAGTGGGTATCTGCTCTTGGTTTATGAGTTTGTTTTCCTGTTTTGGTTTTTTCTGGAGGCATCCAAGGCTGGTTGTGTCTGAAGATGGGGCCCGGCCCCATGGTTGTCTACAGAAGCTGTTTTCCCCTGGGTGGTGATGTCTTCTCCTAGAGATTCTAAAATGCTGGAGAAGCAGAGAAGCTTTAGGCTATCTTTTCTGACCCCCCATGCTATATTGACCCGTCACCTTGGTCAGTCCCGTATAAGGGATGGGATCAGAAGGAAGTTTTTTCCCAAATTAGATCAAAAGGGACTTTTTGCTGACTTCTGCAAGACCTGGCACTGGGGGCTGATCCCAGTCCACCCAGCATAGATCGTGCAGCGACGTCCTTGCTGGTGCAGCGCTCAGGCACTGCTGGCACTTCAATCCATCTGCTTTGCCCATAGCACCCAAAAGTTCAGTTTCTGGAGAATAAAACCAACTCAGCCTGGAAAGAATCAGGCACTGCAGCATATTCAGGGAGGAACTGGGTGGATTATGGGTACTAGGGAAGTAGCACTGATGAGGCTGCACTTCAAATCCTGGGGTCAGTTTTAGGTCCCTCATTTCAAGGAGGACCTTGAGGGGCTGGANAACTCCCTGAGAGGTGGCTGGAGAGAGGTGGGTGCTGGTCTCTTGTCCCAAGAAATAAGCAACAGGACAAGAGGAAATGGCCTCAGGTTGCACCAGGGGAGGTTTAGGTTGGACATGAGGAGAAATGTCTTCCTGGCAAGGGTTGTGAAGGGCTGTGCCAGGCTGGCCAGGGCAGTGGTGGAGTCCCCATCCCTGGAGGGCTTTCCAAGCCATGGAGATGTGGTGCTGAGGACCATGGTTTAATGGCGACTTGGCAGTGCTGGGTTAACAGTTGGACTCCATGATCCTAAAGATCCTTTCTAACCAAAACAATTCTACGATTCTGTGAACGGCAGCCGAGGTTGGTTGATCTCACTGGCTTCAAAAACCTGACTGTTGAGAAACGACCGATGCTGGCCGTATCATTTGACCTTTTATTTTACTCTTGGGCATTTTAGAAACATAATCCTCATCATTAGAGTAAAAGAGAGCGGTGGGGTGGCTGCCAGCAATGACCTGGGAAGGCCGGGAGAGCTCTGTACCGCCCGGCTCACCGGAGAGTGGGAGTTCTCTGCGTGTACTGCGAGTATAAATAACCAGATCAGCCCAGAACCAACAGCTCTGTCAGCTGCGTGCCGGGGCTGTGCCAGCTACAGACGCTACATATGTAATTTCGATGATAATCCTTTCTCTTACACCCGTCCCATAATGATCTCGTTGCATAAGGAGGGAGTTTTAGTGGGGTTATGGAAAGGAAATATTTCTTCAAATCCATTGCCAGGGAAAGGATTTGTGGAGGATGGACCGCCCCACTCCCTTCCTCAAGCCAAGGATTGATCCCGCTGGGTCTGAAGAAGACAAAGGCTGTGAGATCTGTCATTCCAGGTGAGTGAAAAGCGTTGCTGGAGACCCGGCCAGGAGTCTGGGCTCACGTCTGTTTTGTAGGGGTGAAATAATGCCTTCTGCTTGACCCTCCAGCTGCTGTTTCACACCTCACTGGGTTTATTCTCGTGAATAAACAGTAATTGTTTCGGCTTTCAGGGCAGCGGGGTTTGCAAGGCAGCCGAGTCATGCCAGGAATTTCAGTTTATGTAATTTGGGTTTTGCTGTGGATTGCAGGCATGGCCTCTGGCCAGCCGGGGCAAAATGTGATGTTGGAGGTGCCCCACGCTGGGTGAGAACCTGCTTGGTCCTTACACTGCTGGAGCAGATCTTATTGCACTGTCATCATAGAATCACTGAGTGGTTTGTGTGAGAAGGGACCTTGAAAGATCATCTAGTCCAACCTCCCTACCATGAGCAGGGACATCTGCAGCCAGAGCAGGTTGCTCAGAGCCCCGGCCAACCTCACCTGCGATGGTGCCAGGGATGGGGCAGCCACCACCTCTCTGGGCAACCTCAACCAGGGTCTCACCACCCACATCATAAACAGTTTCTTCCTTCTCTCTAGTCTGAATCTCCCTCTTTGAGTTTCAAACCATCACCTCTTGTCCTGTCACAACAGGCCCTGCTCAAAAGTCCCTCCCCAGCTTTCTGACAGGCCCCTTAAAGCACTGAAAGGCCACCAGAAGGTCTCCCCAGAGACTTCTCCAGGCTGAACAAGCCCAACTCTCCCAGCCTGGCCTCCCAGCAGAGGCCTTCCAGCCCTCCCATCATTGCTGGGGCCTCCTGTGGCCCTGCTCCACCAGGTCCATGTCTCTGCTGTGCTGAGGACTCCAGAGCTGCCCCAGCACTGCAGGGGGGTCTCCCAGAGAGGTGCAGAGGGGCAGAACCACCTCCCTTGACCCTGATGCCAGGAGAGCAGCTCTGCAGGATGCCACCCTGCTGCGATGCTCCTGCTGGGAAAAGCACATGGAGCAGAGCCCAAAGCAGCTGCAGCAGCTTTGAGATCCATGCTTCCCGAGCAAATAAAAGCAGAGGGAGCTGTGCCGGTTATGAGGGCGTGCAGCAGGAGAATAGTGGTTGAACATGCACTTCACATTCATTTTTCTCCCCAGATGAGGTCCAGAAGCTGCCACGATGCTGCGGGGACCTGGCGTGGATAAAACTAGAGCAGAGGAGGGGTTGAGTATCTACACAACCAAAGGACATTTGGGCGTGCTTTTAATAGTAACTCCTGTGGATACAATCCAGACACGTCTGGTATTTTCCCTGCCCCCATTGCTTTTGGTGTGGTTTTAGTCCACCCTGGGGTGGGGGGGACCACCCCGCTGCCCGCCGGCCCGAGCGGGGACGGCAGCAGCAGCTCTCCAACCATTTGTTTGGAGAACAAACCCAAACACGCCGTTCTCCTCCGGTTTGCCTTTCAGCTCCCCCTCCCATCTGCTCGTCTCCTCTCCTCCCCTGCTTCCCCAGCATCCCTCTGTGCCATATGGTCCTTCTCTCCGGCGCGGCCTCGCCAGCGCTGTCTGGTCCTCCTCCCCTCCGGGCACCTTCAACCTTGCCAAGCCTCAGGATTTTTCTCACAAAGCTCGTGAAACTTGCTGGTTTTTAGTGATGTCCCAGCTTCTACGATGATAGCTGGATCGCAGCTGGTTTCTTTGATCTTCAAAACCAAAGTTTCCAGACTCGGGGCTTGCATTTATGGTATTTAGTGTCTTGGGGGAGTTTTTCAGCTGATCAGGTGGGATTTCTCCTTGATCTTTGAAATCTGCTAAGCCCTCTGGCTGTCTTGTTCCTCTCCGTTTCAGGGATATTCTCCGTTTGCCTCATTCCTTTCAACTTTCTGCTGACTGGTCGGATCTGCACTCCAGTTTGAGGTGCATTTTCCTGTTTCATCTCCTCTTGTTATTCAGCAGGGCCCCTGAATATTCTCATCTTTCTCTGCCAGCTAGGTAGGCATCCATCTTCTTCTGCAGGGAAGAAGGACGTTTTTTGAAGCAGTTGGAGTAAGCAGGAGGAGGTAACGCTGCCACCCATCCCTGCCAGCCTGGTCCATGCTCTTGGCAACTCCCTGAAAGGAGGCTGGAATCAGATGGAGTCAGTTTCTTCTCCCAAGGAACAAGCGATAGGACAAGAGGAAACGGCCTCGAGTTGCACCAGGGGTTGTTTAGTTTGGACACGAGGAGAAATGTCTTCCTGGCAAGGGTTGTGAAGGGCTGTGCCAGGCTGGGCAGGGCAGTGGTGGAGTCCCCATCCCTGGAGGGCTTTCCAAGCCGTGGAGATGTGGTGCTGAGGGCCATGGGTTAGTGGTGACCTGGCAGTGGCAGGGCTTGACGATCTTAAAGTTCTCTTCCAACCAAAATGATCCTGTGCCTGCTGGTGGTGAAGCCTCTGCCATAGGATAGAGATTTCTACTGGAGGGTCACCAGCCCCTAAATCATTTCTGTGGCCCTAATGATTTGGAGGTTTGGGGTTTTTCCCCCCCCCCAATTTCTATTTAGAGGGTCACCATGATGTGGCATTGCCGAAAAAATTTGGTGAACGTGTTTTATTGATTTATTTGGGGATATTTCCTCTCCGTCTAGGACCAGCTCCAGTACCAGTTAAAAATCCCCAGGCTGTGTCCGTGGAAGCGGCGGTAGTGACAGGAGGAGGTGGACAAAGGCACGGCGGGTTGTCCTGTCTGCTAGGGCGTGCAGTCACGGCCAGATACTCAGGCTGAGAGAGGGATCCAGACAAGGCCTTCACGCCAAGAAGTCAGGATTTTTGGCTTATCCTGCTAATATTAGAGTGCATATGCACGGGTGCCAGGGAGCTACGCTTTTCGAAGGCATTTGATCCGCTCTTTGACAGCTGATTCAAAGGGAAGCCATCACCCGCTGCTGCATCCCTGCAGGAGAGCTGCCATCCCCGAATCCACCATCTGCCCGCTTTGTTTGTGGATGCGGCGCCTTGTTTTTACAGTTACAGATGGCTTGAAAAGTGAAATCAACCTGACAGAACCGTGGCGCGGGGTTTGTCCTTCCCTCCCACTCGTGCGTGTCAGCACTGCCCGTTATGATCCATCAGCCGTGGGGACGGCTGGTTATCTTCAGCCAGCACGAGATGCTGGAGTCAAGCATCCAGCAGCCACACAGAAACCCACGGGATCGTAGCAAGCATCACCCTCCTTGTTTTCCAAGCAACGTCTGAAAAAGAATCTCCTTGTGGAGCTTCGTCACTAAAAGCCCGAGATTTCATAGAATCATTGAATCACAGAATGGTTTGGGTTGGAAGGGACCTTCAAAGGTCTTCTAGTAGAACCCTGCAGTGAGCAGGGGCGTCTGCAACTAGAGCAGGTTGCTCAGAGCCCCGGCCAACCTCACCTGGAATGGTGCCAGAGGTGGGACATCGACCACCTCTCTGGGCAACCTGGGCCAGGCTCTCACCACCCTCAGCATCAACAATTTCTTCCTTCTCTCTAATCTGAATCTCCCTCTTTTAGTTTCAAACCATCACCCCTTGTCCTGTCCCAACAGGCCCTGCTCAAAAGTCCCTCTCCAGCTTTCTTACAAGTCCCCTTGAAGTACTGAAAGGCCCCCAGAAGGTCTCCCTGGAGCCTTCTCTTCTCCAGGCTGAACAAGCCCAACTCTCTCCGCTTGTTCCAGCCATTGGAGCATTTCTGTAGCCCTAGTGATTTGAAGGTTTGGTGCTTTTTTCCCCAAATCTGTCTGGCCTGGAGCTGTGCTGCTGAGCAGACACGATCCATTGTCTGCTCGACCAGCAACCAGCAGAAAGCATCAGTGATCCAGGTCTCACCCTACCCTTGATGTGGGTCAATATCGAACTCAACAGGAGGCCGAATGGCTTCAGAAGGAGGAAAAACCCCAAGAAGAGCAAATATGACCCAACTGCTTTTATTTCTTGTTCTGTATTACTATATTCCTTATTATTATTTCTCTATTATTAGTTCGTAATCTTTATTACTTTCTGTTTTCATTTCAACTCTGTACAACTGTTGCAATGACACTAGTTCAACCCTGGTCTCACGCGTGGAAAGAGCAGGGGATGGGGATGTCCTCTTGACCCTGCTAGGCAGAGAAAAGTCCTCACCTCCCAAAAATCATGCTCAGTCTCAGCTTCTGATTTCCCAGTGGTGGCTCAGGGGGGATTCAAATCGTTGGTACCTGCTCCAGTGAAAGCCACGTGCATACAGATACCACGTCTTGGCCTCCAAGTTGGCGATAGTGGCGAGAAACCTCAAATGGAGGAGTTCAGAGTTTGGCAATATGTGGATTTGTGCCTCCTCATGAGTGTAAATACATTTACCTGCTAATGCGTGGGGAGGTGAGGAGGTTAATTAGAGCAGAGCTAATCAAGCGCTCCACTGAAGCGGGCTGCTAGGGGTTGATTGTGCTGGTACTTAATTGGCACCTTTGAAACAGAGGGTCTAGAAAACCTCCATAGAAACAGGATAAAAATGAACTTAAATGGGCTATTTAAGGGAGTCTGGAAACAAGGGAGTGAAGCGGCTGTAACGAACGGCTGCTAATGGCCAAATGAAACCCATTCAGGGATTTAGAATATCTCTTATTTCTCTTTCTCCTCCCAAAAGTCCCTCTTGATCCCTGCCCTCATTTTCAGTGCCCGGAGCGGTGGTGGCATGGCAAAGGGAGGTGGCATTGGGTCTCTTGTCCCGGCAGAGATGGAGCTGCCATGGCAGTGGGAGGAATCTGCCACCCGTCCCATGGCATCCGCATGGAGAAAGTCACCTCCTCGTCTTCCTGGTGTTCATATTGTGAACAGTGGGAACAAGGCACCCTCAGCAAGTTTGTGGAGGACACCAAGCTGTGTGGTGTGGTTGACACGCTGGAGGGAAGGGGTGCCATCCAGAGAGACCTACACAGGCTTGAGAGGTGGGCCCAGGCCAACCTCATGAAGTTCAGCAAGGCCAAGTGCAAGGTCCTGCACCTGGGTTGGGGCAATCCCAAGCACAGATACAGGCTGGGCAGAGTATGGCTTGAGAGCAGTCCTGAGGAGAAAGACTGGGGGGTGCTGGTTGGTGAAAAGCTCAACATGAGCCAGCAATGCAGGAGTGAAGCCCAGAGGCCAACCATATCCTGGGCTGCATCCCCAGCAGCGTGGGCAGCAGGGCAGGGAGGGGATCCTGCCCCTCTGCTGCGCTCTGGGAGACCCCCCTGCAGTGCTGGGGCAGCTCTGGAGTCCTCAGCACAGCAGAGACATGGACCTGGTGGAGCGGGGCCACAGGAGGCCCCAGCAATGATGGGAGGGCTGGAAGCCCTCTGCTGGGAGGCCAGGCTGGGAGAGTTGGGCTTGTTCAGCCTGGAGAAGAGAAGGCTCCAGGGAGACCTTCTGGTGGCCTTGCAGGACTTTAAGGGGCCTGTCAGAAGGCAAGGGAGGGACTTTTTAGTAGGGCCTGTTGGGACAGGACAAGGAGTAATAGGTTCAAACTGGGAGAGGGGAGATTAGATTAGAGATTAGAGATTAGAGATTAGATTAGTAATTAGGAAGAAGTTCTTCCCTCTGAGAGTGGTGAGACACTGGCACAGGTTGCCCTGGGAAGCTGTGGATGATGCTCCATCCCTGGAAGTGTTTGAGACCAGGTTGGATGGGGCTTGAAGCAACCTGGTCTGGTGGAAGGTGTCCCTGCCTATGGCAGGGGGTTGGAACTCGATGATCTTGAAGGTCCCTTCCAACCCAAACCAGTCTATGATTCTATGATTCTCTGCTGTGATTCTGTGATTTGCCACACGTGGGACATGCTGGTTCCTGCAGGAGAGCTCCCTCAGGGAGATGACCACCCTGATTTCTGTGACCCAGGATGGCCTGTTCATTGCTCGTGTCCCCTTCTGACACCGTTTCCAGGAGCTGGCCGTGCTCGGCGTGCACTGAGCTTGGAAAACAGCAGTAATGCAGAATTATTCTGAGAAATGAAGTGGCAACCAGCGTGAACACGTATCCCCAGGAAAGAACCACTGGGGAGATGGGGCTGGACCAACTGTCTTCTCCAGCAAGCACGTAGCCCTAAATTAACCCATGTGGCCGAAATGATTGTTGTGGCTTTGATGGCTCTTTGGGATAGCTTGGGAGCTGCTCCCGCCAGGTCTGCTGAGGGAGGTGTAAAGATCCCCTTGACTTCAGTTGGGATCTGCACATCCCTGGCAGGTTTGGTGCATAACCTACTGAAGCGATCGGGCTCGTTCCCGTGAACCTGGTGGTGTTTGGGCCATTTTGAGGAGATAAGAATGAGAAAAATAATTTCTGAGATAGAAGTCGTGCATTTGGGCACTGTCCTTCTCTCTTCTCATCCAACAAAGCTCCCACCTGAGCAGCGGCCGACATCGCAGAGGTGGCACAGCCTTTAGCAGGACACGTGTTAATCATAGAATCATTTAGGTTGGAAAAGACCCTTAAGAGCCTTATGGACATCAATATTTCAGTAAACTCTGACATTTTAACACCAAATATTGGTTACTAAGCCTCTTCCAGTCCTCAACAGGAGACGTTTCTTTTCTTTCTTGCCGTGCGCAGCCTCTTCATAAATATTTTGGCCAACACTCTTGTCCTTTCTTCAGTTGCTGAATTTCCCAGGGCAGAGGATGACTAGAGGAGGAGGAGGAGGAGCAGGCTGGGCGTTGCCCTCTTAAAAGCTGCTGTTTTTGTTGGCTTCTCAACTGGACACTGCGGTGCCAGGATGGATAGGAGAAGAATCATAGAATGTGAGGGGTTGGAAGGGACCTCTGGAGATCATCAAGTCCAACCCCCCTGCCAAGCAGGACCAGAGAATCTAGGGCAGGTCACACAGGAACGCATCCAGACAGGGCTTGGAAGTCTCCAGAGATGGAGACTCCAGAATCTCTCTGGGGAGCCCGTTCCAGTGCTCTGGAACCCTCCCAGGAAAGAAGTTCCTCCTCATGTTGAGGTGGAACTTCTTGTGCTCTTGCTTGCATCCATTGCCCCTTGTCCTATTGCAGGGCACAAGTGAGAAGAGGTTGCCCCTTTCTTCTTGACCTCATCTATTGATCCACATTTATTAGATCCCCTCTCAGGCTTCTCTTCTCCAGACTAAAAAGCCCCAGGTCTCTCAACCTTTCCTCCTAAGGCAGGTGTTCCAGTCCCCTCATCATCCTCGTAGCTTCTGCTGGACTCTCTCCAGTAGATCTCTGTCCCTCTTGAACTGGAGAGCCCAGAACTGAATGCAAGACTCCAGGTGAGGTCTCACCAGAGCAGAGAGAGGACCTCCCTCCATCTGCTGGACACACTCTTCTTAATGCACCCCAGGAGACCATTGGCTTTCTTGGCCACAAAGGCACATTGCTGGAGAACTTGTTGTCCACCAAGAAGTGCAAGCCCTGGTGCTGGAGAGCTTCCCTCCAGATGAAGCTGGGCTACAGATACACCAAGATAAATCTTACTTATTTTACTTATTAAGCTTTCACTTGTTTGACAGCAGCCAATAAAGATGGGCCCAAACAGAGGCAGCTGGTATACAAGTGTGGTTGACAGGCATAAATAAAGAAAATTAATGGAAATAGAAAGACCTTCTGCTTCTTCTTGGTGACAACTGAAGCACTTCACTAAAAACAGATCGCCTGCAAAGCAGCAGAGAAGAATTAAGTGGTGCTGCTGCTCTGAAGCTTTCTTTCGGAAACTTTTTTTTTTTTGATGGAAAAAAGTGGGTTTTCAGTCAGAGTTTTTCACTGGCCACATTGATTTTGTGTTAAAAAAAATGGAATTCTGGAAAAATGTCCATGCCTCACGTCCTAAAAAGCATGGTTTGGGTCTGGAGTTGGGAATGTGGGAGGCTGTAGTTTGGGGGCATTGTTCTTATCCCTTATCTCGTAGTCGTGCTTCTTTGGCTGGCACGAGGAGATAACTGCCCTTGCTGCCACGTTACCTGAGATGGAAGAAGTCTGGGCAACTCACGGGGCTTCCTCTCTCTCCTCAGACAATTGCCTCTGTGTATCCTCTCAGGAGAAGAAGATACATCGCAGCTGCGAGCAACTGGACGGCTTGAGAAGAAAATGTAAATATCCTAAAAAAAGCCGCACATGTTTTATTCCTGACCTCTCTGCCCAGCGTGGCCTCGACCTGATTTTAGTTGCCTTGGTCCGGGGTAAGTTAAACCCTCCTTATTTGAGCACGGTATTTTTAGATGCAAAATACAGAATGCTCATTGTGGGCAGTGGCCTTGCCCTCGATTTATTTTATTTTCTGGCTCCGTTGTTCCGCCGCACTGTAATCATCTCGTGGCTTGTGTTGACGGCGTGCTTATATTTACCATGCAACGTGCGGATTGGTGTCTTGTTAAATAGCCGAGGTCTTTCCACTGCCCGTCACGGGAAGCGCTCGCTTGGCTCTGGAAAACAGTGAGGCAATTAAAACCCGACCCTACTTATTTCGTAATTAAATGGGAGAACCTCCCGTGTGAATTTTGCACTGCTTTAAGAAGCGAGTGGGGACACTCTGGGCAAGCTGGGTGAAAACGGGAGTAAATTTGCCCTCTCCTCTTTATTCTTGCCGCTTGGAATCTTCAAAGGCAGCATGATAGTAGCCAGGGAGAGCCAAGAGGGTGGTTGTCCCCTCCCTGGGACCATGCCCAAGGGTTTCCACCAACCCTTGAGATGCTGGTCACCGCATTGTTGGCCATGTCCTTCCTTGCTACAGGGACAACTCGTCTTCTCCATTGCTGCAGTGCAGCCATCTCTGTACAAAGTAATTTGTACAAGGAACTACTGGAGAGAGTCCATTAGAGACTATCAAGATGCTGAGGGGCCTGGAGCATCTCTGTGCTGAGGGAA
The DNA here is from genome assembly GCA_013400335.1 of Eurystomus gularis. NCBI lineage: Eukaryota > Metazoa > Chordata > Aves > Coraciiformes > Coraciidae > Eurystomus > Eurystomus gularis. The sequence goes on from VZZY01016147.1 coordinate 150,685, forward strand.
AGGCTGAGAGCCCTGGGGCTGCTGAGCTGGAGAAGAGAAGCCTCAGAGGGGATCTGATCAATGCTCATCAAGAGCTAAAGGGTGAGGGCAAGAGGATGGGGCCAGACTCTTGTCAGTGGTGCCCAGTGACAGGACAAGGGGCAACGGGCACCAACTGGAACCCAGGAGGTTCCATCTGAGCAGGAGGAGAAAGTTCTTTGCTGTGAGGTTGTCCCAGGCTGCCTAGAGAGGTTGTGGATGCCATCAAAATCTGTCCCTAGGAGGCTCTGAGGGCCACCAAACATCTTGCACCAGGTGCTGAGCTGCCGCCACATCTGATGGCGGTGGTGATGTTTCAAGGTGGTACCTCCTGGGTGAGATACCTGCAGAAGGACCCCACATCTGACATTTGACAGAAGATATTTGCTGTTTTCTCCCTTACTCTGCTGGGAGCTTGAGCACTGGAGCTGATCTCTTGGGGGCTGCTGGAGACGGGCTGCTGGGACCTTGTGGGTTTGAGAGATGAGGCGTCAGGCTTTACAGGATGTTCTCCAGCCCCCAAAATAAATCAGATTTCTTTCTTTTTTTTTTTTCTTTCAATCTGTCTACTTGTTAAATAAAATTCTGGAGGAAACCTGTCAGGCTTTTTGGCAGGATTTCAATCAACCCAATATGGTCCCATGTTGTGCTTTAACTCCAGATACATTGGCAAGTGGAAAAGAAATGTTTTCAAACCTTCCTCGTGGGCTCTAAACCAGTGACTCACCACAACATTCTCAGCCAGGCTGAGGTCCCACCAGAAAGCCTCCCCATGCGGCTGCACGGGCGTGATGGCTGCATGAATGGTTTCATCAATCTAAATCCCTCTAAGAATGGGCTTTGCAGAGGAGCAGAAGACAATTGAGTTGCCTTTCTCAAAACCCCTGCTTTGACTAAAGATTTTCTGAAAAAGGCGAAGGAGAATGACTTTGACCTTTACCATTTATACTCAGGGATGTATATTAAGCCACGCCACGTTGTAGAAACATTTATTTCTTCTTCTTTTTTTTTCCTGTATCAAGCTTCCTGCATTTCAGGGGAATTTTTTTGCTGCCGGGTCCCTTATGCTACAGGGTTCATCGGTCAGATCATTGCAGGATGCGCTTGAGGTGAGTCCTGGAGGTCACGTAACCTGAAAGTAGGATTTCATGCGGGCTAGTGAAAAAGGTCTCTTCTGGTCTGGCAGCCTGCAAAGAATAATGATTTCTACCCATAACTGTGTGGGGAAAGCCAAGCATACAACGCTGAGGAACAGCTTTGAAAGCAGATAAGTGTACTTCTAATTTGTTAGCGTAATTACCGCAGCTTTGCGTAGCACTCGGCCGCTAATTCCTTTCTCAACAGATTATAAGTCTTAAATAATTCTCCTGGAAGATTAATTCCTCCCCGTTGCATGTGGACACCTCTCTGAAGCGTATTTGCAGAACTCAGTTGGGTGTCGTTAACGTCCCAGCATGATTATGACGGTCGTGTTGTGGTCGATAAATGTCCCTCTGGAGCAGCTCCTGCAGATCCAAGTATGAAACATCAATCTTTCTCCTGTAATTACATCTTCAGGACAGCAGTGAGGCTTCACCCTCCCAAAACAACCTACCACCAATTAGCAGGCTGTAAGTTTTGGGTAGAAACTCTGTCATCTGTCCGCTTGAAAACAGAGTCCATCTCTTCACCCTTTCCAAATTATGGCTGTAAAAAAACCAAGAGGTACAATGGAGAAAATGGAAAATGTGATGTTTGCACCAAGGTTCTTCACCCTGCTTTTAAAATGCGTAGACACGGCACTTCAGGACATGGTCTGTTGCTCATGGTAGTGTTGGGTTGATGGTTGGACTTGATGATCTTAGAGATCTTTTCCAACCTTAATGATTCTGTGATTCTAACTTTCCTGCAGACCCTTGTGTGTAGGAACAGTTCCATCTAAGTAGCTCAGCATGAACTTCAGATCCAGAAACCTCTGTGAAATGTCTACGCCTGGTTTTCTTCTTCTTTTCTTTCTCATTTCCCACTATCAAAGTTAATATCGAAGCGTTACCTGCTTGGGCTTCTCCTACATCAGTGGCAGAAACCACAGAGTCCTATTACTGTGGTGGACGAAGCCCAAGCCTGGTCTGGGCTCTTTCAAAACAGAGGCTTAGAAATCTAGATTTGAACACCAGCCTTGTGGGGGCTTGACTCTGCTCCTTTCGTGGCAGGACAATGCTTTAAAGCCAGTCTTGGGTTGTCTGTGTAGGCCATACGGTCATCAGAAGAAGGTGTGCAACCTCCCGTGCGCAGGGAGTCCCCTGGAGAGCGGGGACAATGGCTCTGCTGAGCCAAGTGGAGCAATTTTCTTTCAGAAGGTGTTTTAAAGTGGGTTTTCGTGGGCATTTGCATAGCTAGATGTGTGTCTGTAAATAAAACGCAAGTGCAAGACTGCAAAGGAATGTGTCACCATTACCCGTCCCCCTGATTTTCACAACACTTCTGTCCTTTTCCCCAATTTTACCTGCTAGCTGAGGACCAGGTCAGCAGAGGAGGCCGGTGGTTTCTCTCCCTGCTTGATAATTGCTGACTTTAATCTCACTGATCTGGCAGTTCCCTGTTTTTTCAGCCCTTCCAAGACCTCGTGGTACCAGGTTTCTCCTCCTCAGCCCTTGGCTGCTGTTGGATGTTTGTCCCAGAGCTGCTCTGGCTTGCAGCAGGTGACTTCTTTGATCCTAGGTGTGAGAAAACCCCCAAACTCATTCCCCTAGAAGCACCTGTTTCTCACCAGCTATGGAGCAAGTTGGGATGGCCAGCTTTGGTGTAGACAGGGATGAGGACCTGCTCCTGCTGCCGTAGGATCAGCAAGCTGTGATGATGCCCTGGCACTCAGCTGCTGGATGTGGCATTGAGGCTGGTGATGTGGTGCTACTGGAGGTGCTGGTGGCCCTACCAGACCATCATCCACTGTTTTTTTTAATATAAAGCAGGTTGGGAGGATGCTCAAGGATCTCCAGGAGAAGGGATGGTTGGTGATGCCTCAAGAAATGAGTGAGGGGGGGTTCCTCGCTCCCGCTGACCCTGCGCTGGGGCTCAGTTGAGCCATGAAGCATCCCTGATCTTCCAGAACTGAATTGGGAAGGGTGTCGCTGGGTAAAGTCCTTCCCTCATCCCTGGCTATTGAGCTGCCTGTTCTTTGAGGAAACGGGAGGCAGGGCCGTGTGCTATTTTGCAGTTCCTCAGTAGATGAAGCCTTTGTGTAGGATTTGATTGTTTCGAGCTCTAACTGCAGCGTCAGCAGGAGAGGTTTTTATTTTTAACAGCGTTACTGATTGCAGCCTTCCCTTCGAAGGCGAGCTGGCTCCGTGGGGCTGCTCCTGTGTCGCTCTCAGCAGCTGCTCTGCTGTTTTGGAAATGACTTTTTATTCTTTGCTGCTCTCCTTAGGCTTCGGAGGCTGCCCTGGTGCCACGCTGGCATCCCTGGGATGAGAAGAAGCCTGTGGGTCCCACATAAACCTTGCCCAGCCGTGCGCAGCCATCATGAAGTACGTCCATTCGTGGCCATCCTGGCACCTACTTAGGTTGATGGTGTGGAGGTTTTGGTTTGTGTCTCAGAACAGGGGTAAGTGCCTGCATCAATGCAGCTCTCATACATCTCTGTCTCTCCTTTTCCTTATAGAATGGGTTGGGTTGGAAAGGACCTTTAAGATCATCTAGTTCCACCCCCCTGCCATGGGCAGGGACACCTCCCACTAGACCAGGTTGCTCCAAGCCCAGTCCAACCTGGCCTTGAACACCTCCAGGGATGGAGCATCCACAACCCCCCAGGCAACTTGTTCCAGTGTCTCACCACTCTCAGAGTGAAGAACTTCTTCCTCATATCTAATCTAAATCTCCCTCTTTCAGTTTCAAGCCATCACCCCTTGTCCTGTCCCAACAGGCCCTGCTAAAAAGTCCCTCTCCAGCTTTCCTGTAGACCTACCAGAAAGCTGCTATAAGGTCTTCTGGGACCTATTCTTCCTGCCAAACAATACAACTCTCAGCCTGTCCTCATGGAGAAGGTGCTCCATCATGGCCCTATCTTCAAAGGAGTTGTGGGGAAGGAGCTTGCCTCCTTGTATCAGTCACCCCAGCTCGGCCTGTATGGGTGGGATAAGAGTGTGGAGAATTGGCTGTGGCACCTGAAAAGGAGGTTTTCCCGAGAGCATTGTCCCCACGCAGGGTTCAAGGCCTGAACTCTGCTGGCCATGCTTGCTGCTGGACACTTTTCCTGAAGAAGAATGGAGTGTAAGTGACTGTGGTCCTCCTCATCCGGATGGTGCTGGGGGACCATCTCCTTGTGTCCTCATGGCCTGGCGATGCTGTGGTTGCCACCATCCCCAGTGTGTAGGGTGTCACAGCAACAAGCGCCCGTGGTCTTCCAGTTGGCTTTTCAAGTGAAGCTGGGGAGATGCTTAAACCGGTTCTCCAGCAGCAGCGTCCTCCTGCTTTGTGTGATTTAAACCATCTTGGTGCCAGTCTGTGGATCCATTCAGTGACTTCACAACTGGTTTCATCAACTCTTTGCTTTTATTTTTTTATTNCCCCCCCCCCCTTCTGAAACTTGGAGATTTGCAAAGAAAATATTTTCTGGTCTTTAAAATCCAGCATAAAATCTTTGATGTTTGCAGGCACAGGGTTGGTGTCATCTGGCAGCATCTGTGTTGCAAGGCGCACTCATGGGGCAACCAGAGCCTGTTGAAGCTCTTGCTTTATCCTCACCTGATCCTGAAAAAGAAGGAGAAAAGAGAAGTTTCCCCAGACTAGAAGCTACCTTTAAAAATCGAGGTGTCCCATGGGGATGTGCCCGGCTGAGGGACTTTTCAGAACACGGGGGAAGACTTCACAGGGCCCCATGGGAGTCTTACCCCACGAGCCTGATTTCCAACCGCACAAACCACCCCGGTGCAATGCCCCCATGATAATTCATTCTTCTTTCCTCCTCTTCCCCAAACCGGGGAGATTTGGGGTCTGAACCATTTCTTGCCACTTTTTAAGAGGTTGTTTCTAATGCTAATAGGAAAATTCTCACTGAGTGCTAAAATGAAGGAAATAAATCATCCGGACAGAGACAAGAGCCGCTCTCTGGTAGTTTTCTCGCCGTCCCTTCGTCACCTTCAGCAATTTTTTCATTTGTTCACTGGATGAATCCTACTAAATCTTTCCCTGTTAGCAGCCGGCACAATAATTTGAGCAGGTTGTAGGTGCCGGTAACAAATGTTAAACCTCAGAGCTGGGACAGAAAATATTCATTTTTCTAGTTGTAGGCAAAGAGAAATGGAAGGAAGGAAAACAGAGAGACGGTGCTTGGTGGGTGACGGTGCCTGAGTCCTGGGAAGTGTGTGAGATGCTCACAGGGGATATATGTATACATAATATACATTTTTTAATATTATTACTCTCTATATGTATATTTTCGGTTTAATTATAAAAGCAGAGGGTTGGATTTTACTTCAAAGTAAACGACTACCCCTTCCAAGATGCTTTCCTTATCAATTTAAAGCCCGTGACATGGAGCATCTTGACAATCGGTTGGACGGGTCCTACCACTCATGTGAGAAATGGAGATTTCTGGGCTTGATTCGTCTCATCCTGCAGGATACATTTAAAATAGATGCAGTGAATCACTCCCAAAAAGTGCCTGTTTCTCCTCGCTATAGGAGTCAGGGAGGTGATTAGCTCTGATGGAGACATCTACGCTGTAGATACCTTGAGTCAATGGAGCTGAATCCTGCTTTGGCTGATGATGAGGTCTTTATTTTCCCCTGGGCTCCTGCTGACCTTTTGGCTCAGCGGCTTGCCTGAGCTCCAAGGAAGCAAACCGCTGGGAAGCGATCATTCCTTTGGGATAATTGATGTATTTCTAAGGTCTCTACTCCACCAGCAAGTGTCAACGCAACGCTAGACCCTGCCTGGTCGAGCGCAGGTGGTTTTTGTCTCCTGCAACTCTAATGAGGCATTTAATGATGTAGTTTGGTGAGGTAAATGGTCCAGAGGAAAGTCTTTTTAAGGTAGGGATGGATTGGGTAGGGTATCGCTGTTGGCCAACAGTCAGTGGCTCACCGTTGAAATGGGAACAGCCTTGGAGTACCTTTTGGGGGTTACCCAAGGCTGTCCTGGGGTGGACACTCATCTCTGGCTTCCGGGGGTGATATTGATAATGAGCTGAACAAATTTTGCAGGTCATCCCAGACTGAGGAATGCTTCAAGGACTTTGCAGGACAGGGCTAGGAGCTAAAAGGATCTTGGCGAACTGGAGAAATGGTCTCAAAAATGATGTGGTGCTATTCAATAAGGTAAATAAAATGCGTGTGGATCAGCAGTTCAGGGTGAGATGGGACATAATGGGAGGGGTGAAGGCTTGAGGATGTCATAGAATCATTGTGGTTGGAAGGGACTGTTAAGATCATCAAATCCAACTGTTAACCCAGCACCGCCAAGTCCACCACTACACCGTGTCCCTCAGCACCACATCTACACCCCTTTTAAACACCTCCATGGTGACTCAACCATTCCTGCCCTAAACCAAACCTTTGTGCTGGAGGTGACCATCACCCTGGGCTGCCAGAAGAGGGATGCTGTGAGCATCTGTAACAACTTGGGGACAATCCTGATTGTCTTGGTGCTGGTGAAGCCCCAGCTAGTTTTCTGGGTGTGGGGCTGAGCACCAGTGCAGAAGAGACCAGGGCAGGGATAGTCCCCTTGTACTGGATGCTGTGGAGGCTACCCCTCAAATCCTGGGGTCAGTTTTGGGCCCCTCACACCCAGAAGGACCTTGAGGGGCTGGAGCGTGGCCAGAGAAGGGCAAGGAAGCTGGGGAAGGGTCTGGAGCAGGAGTGTGGTGAGGAGCAGCTGAGGGACCTGGGGGTGTTGAGCCTGGAGCAGAGGAGGCTCAGGGGAGACCTTCTGGCTCTTGACAGCTCCCTGAAAGGTGGTTAGAGTTAGGTGGGATCAGTTTCTTCTCGGAAGGAAAAAAGCAACAGGACAAGAGGAAATGGCCTCAAGTTGCACCAGGGGAGGTTTAGGTTGGACATGAGGAGAAATGTCTTCATGGGAAGGGCTGTGAAGGGCTGTGCCAGGCTGGGCAGGGCAGTGGTGGAGTCCCCATCCCTGGAGGGGTTTCCAAGCCGTGGAGATGTGGTGCTGAGGGCCATGGCTTAGTGGTGCCCTGGCAGTGCTGGGTTAATGGCTGGACTTGATCTCTTCCAAAGCAAACCAAAGCAATTCTATGATTCAAAGTTTCTCATTTTTATGAAAGCTCAGGTTTTTTTAACTTAAGAAGTGCCCAGTGTCTGGAGAATCACCCTCTCAGCTGCCCTCCCACAGTGACGTCCTGGTCTTGCCATCCTTCCCAGAAGATGCTCAGAGCACCAGGAGAGTCCTGCTGATGCTCCTGTTCAGGAAGAGAAGCTGTTTTGTGAAACTGCCATGACTTGGGGATGAAAAATTCTCCTTTGGAAGAGACTGTCAGGCTGAGAAGCTTTCATGTAAGCCTTTCAGGTGATTTTTTTGAAATAGTTCTGACAACGACGTCCAGGACTCCTGTGTAAGATGCGCACAAAGCAGCCGTTTCCTGCAATATTTCTGCTCCCAAGGCGGTGGGAGACACCTCCCCACAGTACAGTTGTCACAAACGCACGCTAACAAATAATTAAAGCCAAACACCCGGTGCGTGCCGTGTTTTTTCCCCGGGCTCCCTCGAGGCTGGCTGCCAATTTGTGAATTTTACCATTTTCTGCAGTTTTCCAGGTCTCGATGCCTGCTTCCAAAACCTCGGAGGGTTTAGACTTGAGCTGTTTGCTTTTGGAGCATCTGATGGTTGCGCTCATGAGCTCCTCTGCGGCATCTCCTGATGAAGGTGGTGGCACCGGGTGCGTCCTGTGCCCGCGGTGGGACAATGTTGGTCCCCCGGCAGTCGGGGCAGACACCTCCCAGTTCCCAGACTGGGGATTTAGCAGCACAGGCCGTCCCATCCCAGTGCCTTGTGTTCCCTGGCACGGCTCCGTTCCCTGGCACAGACGCCGGCTTTGTCCCCTCATCCCCTGCGACAGCTCAACAATAGTTGGGCGGCCGCCGCGCGCTGCTTGTGATGCTCCTCACAGGCAGCTGTTGCTTTGTACTTCCCCATCTGCTGCTCAGATCTGCTCCCATTTTCTGTGAGAAGCACGGGCGCAAACGCTGCCCTTTTCTCACCGCTCCTGGAAGGGTTTTCAGATGGAGCAGTGATGTCACTTGGCAAATGGAATCACAGAATGGTTTAGGTTGGAAGGGACCTTTCAAGGTCATCCAGTCCAACCCCATCTGCAACTAGAGCAGGTTGCTCAGAGTCCCAACCAGCTTCACCTGGAATGTTGCCAGGGATGGGGCAGTGACCACCTCTCTGGGCAACCTGGGCCAGGCCCTCACCACCCTCAGCATCAACAACTTCTTCCTTCTTTCTAGTCTAAATCGCCCTCTTTTAGTTTCAGACCATCACCCCTTGTCCTGTCCCAACAGGCTCTGCTAAATGTGTGTCCCCATCTTTCTTCTAGGCCCCCCTGAAGTACTGGAAGGCCACAAGAACATCTCTCCAGAGCCTTCTCTTCTCCAGGCTGAACAACTCTCTCAGCCTGGCCTCCCAGCAGAGGGCTTCTAGCTTGTCTCTTTGGTATGCAAACACAGCCACATCTTCTGGTAAGAGATTAGTTCTACCCATGCTTTGTGTCCTCTTTGGAAGGGTTTTGCTGCGTGGTTGAGCGAACACAACCCAAGCAGAGAACTGTTTTGGTTGCCTGCTCTTTGAGAATCAAGGTTTGGGCACTGCAGCATTTCTGCAGTGCTCAGATACCCTCAAAGCTCCAGTAGTCTGGAGTATTTGAGATCTATCATGGCATTCAGCTGAAGAAGAGGTCATCATAACCTCAAATTTCCAGGTGGACATTGCCCATAGGTGGTCAACCCAACGCACAGACAGGCTATCAACAGGTATGGTCTGGGAATTATTGCTGGCATATGGACTTGGAGTTATCATTGATAATGACTCATTTGAAGCTTGACGAGAGCTTTACACGTGAAGAACGATGCATTTTTGGAAGAAGAGCAAGTGCTGGTGTCATGAGTAAGGCCCTACCCAGCTCTGCGACACGCTGTCTCCAGGGAAGGTTCTCAAAGGTGGGCTGTAATTGCAGAGAACAACTTTATCACTCTATATAAATTTAATCCTATTTTCTCCGCTAAAGCTACACCTACACACTAAAGTGCTTCTCATCAAGTATGCCAAAGATACATGTAATAATTAAGCAGCCTTCCCATATAATATTCTTTCTTTTTTTCTTCAGGAGATGTGGCTTCTTTTTCAAGAAGTTCATCTTTATGATGCTGCTAAAACTCGCGTGTGAAGAAAGCAACTGGAAGTCTTCTGAATGTCATGTCCTTGGGGACAAAAAGCCCTGTTGCAGTTCAAGAGGACCAACTGGTTTCCGGCAGGAGACCGTATTGCTGAGTGGACACTAAGGTATGAGAAGAAGATGAAGACTTTTTTGAGCTGTAGAGCACCTGGAAGCTGGTTTTCCTGGGGGAGGTAGAGTGGGCTCAGTGCTCGGAGCTGCACACAAGGGATCTCCATGTTATTATTTTGTTTTCTCCCGAAACATCCAAGCAGCTGTTGTGTGGACATCACTCATCTGGTAAAACCACCAGGTGAGGAGTATTTTGTGAAACTCATGGATATCTCAGGCAGGTTGAACCCCTCCTGCGGGTGTTGGGTGGGAAGAAGAAGATAAAATGTTAGGTGAAACTTTCATTTTTCACTTTCCATTTCTAGCATAGCTTTCTGTGGCCATGCACCCCGGCCAGTGGCTGCAAAGAGGTCTAAGCCACATAACTTAGAAGTTCTACTCACTTGAGTCCAAGCAAGGAGGGGAGTTTTTAGAGTTGAGTCCCAGCCGTGACATTAACGGGTGGACGCAGCATCTCCGCTCTGGGGAGAGCCACCTCAGCCCCACCACGCAGTGAACCATCTTGTGGTCCACCAAAGGGTGATAGATAATGCAAGTCTGGTCTCCCATCAACCTCTACCATCATGGGACAGGCTTCCTCAGGTCTCCCAGGAGCTCTGCGTTAACCAAGTTTTCCCATCTGACTCCATTTAAGGTTATTTGAGTGCTGTGGCTGGTGGGGATGCTCATCAGCATCACAGAATATCATCTGCAGGTAGAAGATCAAAGCCAAATTGAAAATTAAAAGAAAAATAGTGTCTCTTATCCTATTTCCAAACTGCCTCTTATTAGTTCCATCCCCTGTCTGCATTTGTTTCTCTCTTTCTTGGAGAGGAACTTGCCCAATATCAGACTTCCATCACATCATGGGCAGAGAGAAGGTCTTTTTGATGGAGAAAAATGCAAAGACCGTTTGCAGGGAAGAGCTTTTCCTCCTCTAGACGGGCAGAAAGAGCTCCACGAAGGGCTGTTTAAGGCTCTCCCCACCCAAGGATGGGAAACCTGCTCCTGTTTTGTGCAGGAAAATATCCAAAGGTTGCTGAGGTGTTTAAAAAAAAAATCACAGCTCCAAGGGGAACAGGCAAAGGGGTGGGAGGGAGAAGATATTTTAGGCTCTTAAAATATTTTTGAAGATATTTTGGCCATTTCTTACTGCAATTAGGAAAAGGGATTAGGCAGCAGGTGAGACCACAGGTGCAGGTAAAATATATATAGTATGTGTATGTACATACAGGTTCTGTCGTGTCAGCTTGAGCGTGGCCACGGGCAGGAAGCTCCTGCTGCCGTAACATGTGGGAATAGATATTTTTGGGTACGTGGCAGTAATTATTATGACGAACTTGGGGCAACCAAGCCCTAAATACACCCAATAAGCCTGTTTTTTTCCCCTGAAAATCTGATGTGTCCTGTTTAAAGGCAAGGCTTACCTGACATGTGTTAGTTCATGAATATAAATGGCAGTTCATAGAATCCTAGAATCATAGAACACTTTGGGTTGGAAGGGACCTTGCAAGGTCATCGAGTCCAACCCCCCTGCAGGGAGCAGGGACATCTGCAACTAGAGCAGGTTGCTCAGAGCCCCGGCCAACCTCACCTGCAATGGTGCCAGGGATGGGGCATCAACCACCTCTCTGGGCAACCTGGGCCAAGCTCTCACCACCCTCCACATCGACAGTTTCTTTCTTCTCTCTAGTCTAAATCTCCTTCTTCTAGTTTCAAACCATCACCCCTTGTCCTGTCACAACAGGCCCTGCTCAAAAGATTGTCCCCGTCTTTCTTGTAGGCCACCCGAAGCACTGAAAGGTCTCAAGAAGGTCTCTAAGATTCTCTTTGTCTGCAAAATTTTCCACTTTAAAAAAAAATAAATGTGTGCATGCAGGAAGGATTTCAAGGTGCCACATTTTTATTGAGTGCAGTTGCTAGTGTGATAGCACAGCAGGATGGAGCAAATAATTTACAGTGAATAACTGAGTCAATTAATTTGGCTTCATTCTTCTCACCTTGCAATCTTTCCAACCAACTAATTCTGATTATTATTTTATTTACTTGAATTTTCAAGCATCAAATAACGTCAATGAAAAACCTTCACCTTGTGGCTGGGCTCCATGATCTGAAAGGTCTTTTCCCACCTACATAATTCTATGATTCTATAGAGTTATTTTATAGCTATTTTTAAGACAGGTTAATTAACCTTGGCAGACACCCATGTCGCACAATATCACGTCTTGTTTCTGAATGGGTTCACCTGGGGTTTGGAGTCAGCTCTCCACAGCAAGTAGTTGTGGATCCTCATCAGAAAATGTAATTCTCAGTGACTTGTCTCTAATAATTGTCTCCTAAAATGACCTCTTGTTGTAAATATGCTCAACAACAAATCAACTTCCTAAAAATTACTCTTGGAAAGCAAATTAAAAAGGGATGACAATGTGGCTGAAGCAAATTCTGTAGGATCTTCTGAGTCTTTCGTGGTGCTTCCCCTCGTGTAAAAGACTCAAGGTGGCACCATCTCATGGATTTCTCTCCATGGGATCATGCCTCTTTCTTACAGCCCCATTTTGGGGTAGGTTGTTACCTGGTGTGACATGCGATCTTCAGGTTTGCATCAAGAGGTGAGAGCAAAGGGATGTCCCCTGGGTCATCCATAGGGAGTCATCTTGAAACATCCATTGGGAGTCATCTTAAAATGGAGATCCATGATGATGTGAAGCTGGTAGAGCTGTTGGGCTGGAGCCATCCAGTCCTCACCTGCCTGGTCTGACTCCAAAACTGGGATTTCTTGGAGCAAATACATACCGGTTGCAAATATGCATCAGTTCCCAAGGACTAAGCCTTTCCAAAATAACGGATCTCCTTCCTTCTTCTGCAGTCATGGGTTCACCATGCTGTCCAGGACAGCTCGGGAAAACCCTGAGGGACTGCCTTGAACTAGTAGAGTTTTTCAAGGTGTACTATAACGACTTCAATAATTGAAGAAAGGCCACAACATTCAGCATTCCACATCAGCATCAAAACCTGGGAGTCCTATGAGAGTATCAGAAAAATCAGTGAGTGAACCACAACTCAACAGAATATTGATGGCTGTGATGTCCTGGGCACTGTATCCACGTGCTTTGGGTCTCCAGGGGAGGGGGACAACCGAGGATGGCTGGGGACAGCCTGGGGATGAGCCTGGCACGTGGCAGGACTTTGGCTGTGGCTCGTGGTATCTGGGGTCCTGGCAGCTCCTGCTGTCACCCCAGACCTTTCTCCATGCTCATGTCATCCCTTCACAAGTCCCTTGAGGACAGCACGTATTATTGACATTCTGAAAGAAAACCTCAGAAGCCTGAACCCTCCCTCTTGGGTCCACAGAAATGTAGCTTGGCTTTTAATGACGTTCTTTAACAAATTCCTTCAGCCGTGCTGGGGGTAGGAATGAAGCAATAGGGGAAGGCAGAGGGTTAAAATCGCTTAGCTGGTGTGAAGTGAGCTGTGAGGAACAGGTCCCAACAGGCCCTCGCAGAACTAATTCCTTCTTCAGACTCAATCTTCCATCTCAGTTTACAATTAAGCACATAATCCTGCTGGCTTTCATATTTCTACCTCACTCTGCACCTTCTCTTTGTTCCACCAAAGCAGAAGAAAAAAGGGCGAGGCTGGAGTGAGAGGTTCAGGTGCACGTGGAGCTTGTGGGTCCCTCTTCTCTTCTGGGAAGAGGTCCACTTCTGGTGTCTCAAGGAGGCTTGGGGTGGGATTAAATATGCCCAGGTCCTGAACTTACTTCCCTGACCCCATATAAAAGTCCATCTGAATGAATGAATCCCAACAATTTTTGGTGAGACATCATTTTGGACAACACTAAGGAAGCTGGGACTTCCCTTTACCTGAAGATATTAGAAATTTCATCATCCCCGGGGTTATAAATGCCTGGAATTGAGCACGATAGTGCTGGAAACCAGATACTTGCTAAAGGGATCCAAAAGTGAGCTGGTCATTTATGGGATGTATCCCCCAGAGTCACCGTGTAGGATTTTCAGGGAGCGTTTGTTGTGCATGAAGTCACGTTGCTGCCCCGAAGCTGTGAGCTCCTTTTGCCGTTCAAAGGAGTGAATGAACCAAGAGGCAGAACTTCAGCTACGTCAACTGGCCTCCACCTGCACGTACACTTGACAGGCCCCATCTTCTTTCCGTGCTGCCAACACCTTCAGACAATAGCTTTATGGAACTGTTTTACAACCAATATGGACAGAAGTTTAGAGAATTGCACCTTTTTTTTTAATCGACTGTAAAGTCATTATCCAAATCTATCGCCGAAAATACGAGCGCCGCGGCAAGAACTTGATACTCCTAAAGCAGCCTTTATAAAAGCTTTATTGGATTTTAATTTGTGGCACGGGCTATAAATCGTGCAAGCTGCGGCGCTCGTGTCATGTCCCCGACGTGGAATACATCGGGCTGCCCTTGAAACTACGGCTGCTCTTTTTAATCAAGTAGCTGACTCCGGGAGAGGTCTCCTTCAAACACTTGATTATGGGTGTATGAAGCTGTTCCCCAGCCCATTTGCCTTTGCTTTTCATTGAATCATGGAATGGGTTGGGTTGGGAGGGACCTCCAAGATATCTAGTTCCACCCCCCTGCCATGGCAGGGACACCTCCCACTAGACCAGGTTGCTCCAAGCCCCATCCAACCTGGCCTTGAACACCTCCAGGGATGGAGCATCCACAGCTTCCCTGGGCAGCCTGTGCCAGTGTCTCACCACCCTCAGAGTGAAGAATTTCCTCCTAATTTCCAGTCTAAAGCTCCCCTCTTCCAGTTTGAACCCATTACCCCTTGTCCTATCCCTACAGGCCTTTGTGAAAAGTCCTTCCCCAAGCTTCTTGGAGGCCCCCTTCAGATACCGAATACTAAATTGTCACGTGGAGAGGGCAGATGAGCTCTCTTAGGGATGGTGAGATTGCAGACCTTGCTAAATATTTTTGGAGGGTTGACAGCTTTCCTGCCTGTGGTTAAAGATGTCCTGCCTCTGCATCTCAGACTCACATCTGAGTGTGGTCCTTAAATCTTCTCGCTTCAACTGGCGTGGATGTACGGCATCGAAAAATTCCTGCGTGCCTTGGCTAGTCGTGAAGTGCTAAATTCACTCCAGCAAAGCGTTTAAGCTCTGGCTTAATTCTGTCCCCGTGGCGCAGCCTACCCGCGGCCAGATGATCACGGTTAATATTAACAGTTGGCACCAACCGGGGGTGGATTTTCGATAAGCTCGCCTCAAAAGCCATCTAGATGTGTTGTAGGTGTCAAAATATCTTAGAAATATCTGTCTTAGATGCTGTGGATGGGAAATAAGGTTTAAGCAGATTGGGAAGGGCTCTGCTCACTACACCGATGGATGGGACATCTGGGTTCTTCGTGGAAGCTCTACCTTTGAGGCATGTGCGCAGGCAGAGAACTTGTTTTTCTGAAGTATTCACACTGGTTGCCCTGGGCAGGACTCTGTGGAGTGAAACGGGTCCTTAGATACTTGTAGGACTAGGTCTCTTGAAGATAAGTGAAATACCTGGAGTACTTTGCTCAGCTCTGGGGCCTTCAGCATAAGAAAGACATGGACCTGTTAGAGCAGGTCCAGAGGAGGCCGTGAAGATGATCAGGGAGCTGGAAGCCCTCTGCTGGGAGGCCAGGCTGAGAGAGTTGGGCTTGTCCAGCTTGGAGAAGAGAAGGGTCCGGGCCCCTTACAGGGACAGGACGCTCTGGGTGATCATCAGCTGGGCTGCCTGACAACTTCTGGGTGAAAGAATGGAAAAGGTGCCATCAGCGGTGACAGATGAAGAATTCAAGGACAGGGGTGTAATTAATGCCAGTCAAAATGGTTTTATGGAAAAGAGACCTTTGTCAAAGGAATGGGATTTTTCATTCCTTGACGAGATGGCACATTTGGTTGATAGAAGGGTGGAGGTAACAGGCTTCTCTAAAGCGGTTAGTGCAGCGCGGGCTGAGGCCGATGAACATTTATCATGTGGGAAGCTATCAATAAGGAGCACATTGAAGGGACGGAGGGCTGGCCCACTGACAGGGCTCCGAGAGGGGCTGTCGGGAGGCAATCAGCAGCACACGGGGACATTCTGTGGAGCACACATTGAGACACCTGGAGCACTGCGGTCAGTTCTGGGCTCTCCAGTTCAAAAGGGACAGAGATCTACTGGAGAGAGTCCAGCGGAGGCTACGAGGAGGAGGGGACTGGAACACCTGCCTTAGGAGGAAAGGTTGAGAGACCTGGGGCTGGTTAGTCTGGAGAAGAGAAGACTGAGAGGGGATCTAATGAATGTGGATCAATAGATGAGGGCTGGGGGTCAAGAAGAAAGGGACAACCTCTTCTCACTTGTGCCCTGCCATAGGACAAGGGGCAATGGATGCAAGCAAGATCACAAGAAGTTCCACCTCAACATGAGGAGGAACTTCTTTCCTGTGAGGGTTCCAGAGCACTGGAACGGGCTCCCCAGAGAGGTTGTGGAGTCTCCTTCTCTGGAGACATTCAAGACCCATCTGGATGCGTTCCTGTGTGACCTGCCCTAGATTCTCTGGTGCTGCTTGGCAGGGGGGTTGGACTTGATGATCTCCAGAGGTCCCTTCCAACCCCTGACATTCTATGATTCTATGATTCACAGGGAGGTTCCTTCACCAAAATCAGCGCTGCAGGCAGAAGGGACGGCACGGCGGTTTGGGGCCGCAGCCCCACGAAGAGCAGTTCCATATTATTCATGTAATCACAAAGCGACTCAAAGGAGAGAGAACGTCACCATCCTACGGGCTTCTTCAGCACCTGGAAGATCCCCGATGAGGGGGATTTTTATTCGGGTTTCACACTTCAGGTACAAAAATGAGAGCAGAGCTCGGAAGTGATATTTAATTATTAACCTTTTTTAAGCACCTACTTCTGGGCATCCTTCATGGGCCATGTTCTGTAACTCTCCCGAAGAGTGAGCTGATGAAAGAAACTGGAGCAAGAGCATAGCAAGGACAAAGTCAGAATCCCGATTTTAATGAAGCATTCATAACCTTTTAGTGAGGCAAACTCACCCCGAGTTCATCACGAACCTGATTAAAGCCACTACAGCTTATTCAGCGCCGTGTTTAATTATAGCCGAGCCCGCGAGCGCCCTCGGAGTTAAGGATTTGCAGGATTTCTAAGAAAATTTCCTCTTCCTTCCTAGATTTTGGGAGGCTTGTGATTTATTTATAATGGAATAACGCTCCAGGCTGAGGCTTGCTGATGCAAAAGGAGGAGATGGTTGATGCCCCACCTGAGAGTGAATTATTCCCGGGGGGGTGTCTCAACAAAATCTCCACAGCTCTTTTTATATTCCTTGATTATTTTTTTTTTAATGGAGGAGACACGCGGGATCATTTTCTTATTTCTAAAACTTTTCCAATCACCTTTTCACTCCCTGACCTCAAAGGACGGAGAACATCAGAGAAGTTCAGGGAAGCCACGCTGAGGGGAAAAGCTCCTTTTGTTGCAAGAAACGGGGTAGGGGTATAAATCCTTCTCGTCTTTTTGGGCGTGAATGTGAATATTTGTAGAAAATCAGGGAAAAACCTCCTGCTTCAAGCCAGGGAACCTTTTAAAGCCTCTTGGGCTTAGGGGCAGGCAGGAAAAGGCAGCGGTTTGGGGAAAAAGCAGGAGGAACCTTAAGGAAATTATTTTTAACATTGCTTCTATGACTTTTTCCTATTTCTCCCGAGCTGGAGGGGCAGGATCGGGACCTTAATTCTTTAATTCAGGTTTATTGGAATCGCGTCAAGGCAGCAGCCACTTTTTTAATTAAAAAGGGCTTGTGCGTTTTTGCTTTAGCATTTGTTATTTGGTAAATGAGTTTGCAGTGATTAACATGCACGCGGGGAGAGGGGCAAAGCACTCTCGTTACTCTCGCAGCCAATAAATCTTCTGCAAAACCACATTGATTGCCTCTGCCAAATTGCAGACCCTGGTTATTGCTGTGAGAATGGGTGTAATTGTGCACGTTAAGCATTGTCTCCTCACTTACTCAGCAGAATTGGCCCCAATATAGATGCTCCGGGTCATTCCTCCCTTAATACACCGATTTTCTTGCGTGTGCGTGGAGTTGGAAGCGTTTCCTACCCCGGAATCCCTGTGGAAGTATCAAAGTGAAGCATTAAAAGCCCTGAAGTTTGGTGTTGCTCTCGTCGCTGTGCTCCGTTCACATCGGGAGGTGATTGTAATCATAAAATATTGGAGGGAAAGAGGCAGCTCTTGTTCCTGTTGGTTCACAACAGGATGTAATATTCATACTACTACTACAATATCGGAGTGGAAAAGGGAAATCTTTCCTGCCTTGTGAGGAGGTTGGACTTGATGACCCTGGAGGTCCTTTCCAACCATAGTGATTCTGTGATTCTGTGATTCTGTGATTCTGTGATTCTGTGAGGTGAAAGCATCAAATGCCCTGTTCCTGTGCCAGGACCAAGACCTGGGAGGGCTTGGAACCAGCAGGGAAATTTTGCCCCTTATTAATAAGGGAAGGAATTTCATAGAAAGGAACCACGGAATGGGTTGGGTTGGAAGGGACCTTCAAGACCATCTCATTCCAACCCCCCTGCCATGGCAGGGCCACCTCCCACTAGAGCAGGTGGCTCCAAGCCCCGTCCAACCTGGTCTTATTTCTCCCCTACAAGTACAAAAGGCTCTAAAAGAGTTGGTGAGAACTTGAAGAGAGGTTCAGGGGACCGCGTTAGTGCGAGGAAATCAATCCTAGCAGTCCTGCTTTTATCACGCTTTGCTTTGTGCTGTAGGATTTTTCACTCACCAGTAGATTCAGCTGGGGGGGGGAAAAAAAAGCAGCAGCCTTTAGCATCTTTTTTAAATTTTTTTTTTACAGCTGTAAGCACAGGAGTGAACGGGATCAAAAGAAATAATTTCTCATCTTCTTGCATGCTTACGAAAATAAATGCACTTTCAAGTTGCAGAGACTTCTCCCGAGCTGCCCTGCATCACAGGCTATTTATAAAGGCGTCAGTGCTACTTAGGTGCTGGGGAGGCTTGGATTTTTCACTTCGACAGCAGCTTCTAGCTGTGGAGATCCAAAAGCTTCTGGAGATAGCGGCGGGTGATGGTTCTCACCGCTGCTGCCGAGTATTTAGGTAGCGTGGGGGCAGGTATTGGAAGATGATGCTGCAAGTCACGGCTGGATGCGACTATAAATAGCCTTAGGTGATTCTGTCTGCTGGCTATGATGTGGTGGGGGTCTCAAAATCCCTGCTCTGGCCTGAGTTTGCATCCTGGCAATTTGCTGGTGGGAAGGAGGACTTGGGCAGCTGGCCACTGAGGGACTCCCGCGTGGTAGATCCTACAAAGCATTTGGTCATGGAGTGCTTTAAAAAGCCATTCCAGAGTCTTTCTCCATCTCTCCAAGAGGTTAGGTGTGGTGAAAGGCATGACCTGAACTGCTTACAAATAATTGGGTGGTGGGTACCACTGTTGGGTACTGGGCCTTGCACTGGAGCATCCCTGCTCCATGGGCCAGACAGAAGCCTGGAGAAGAGAAGACTGAGAGGGGCTCTCAATGCTGATCAATATCTAAAGGGTGGAGGTCAAGAGGATGGGGCCAGACTCTTGTCAGTGGTGCCCAGTGACAGGACAAGGGGCAACGGGCACCAACTGGAACCCAGGAGGTTCTATCTGAGCAGGAGGAGAAAGTTCTTTGCTGTGAGGTTGTCCCAGCCTGGCCCAGGCTGGGCAGAGAGGTTGTGGAGTCTCCTTCTCTGGAGAGATTCCAAAGCTGCCTGGACACAATCCTGGGCCCCCTGCTCTGGGTGACCTGCTGGAGCAGGGGGGTTGGATGAGATGACCTCCAGAGGTCCCTTCCAACCCCCAGCATACGCAGCCATACCCTGGCTTCATCCTCGGAGGCAGCCCATGATCATAGACCATTGTGAGCAGCCAGCAGTAGGTCCCTGCTCTGCTCCTGGGTACCGACACAAGAGCTGGGACTCATCACCCAACGTGCCATGTAATCAGACTCATTGGCAAGTGCTATCAAACAGTAATTATCACGATTTGCATAAATATAGGTGAGTTCCTCGGCTGCAGCTGCTCCCTCCGAGCCCGGGCGCAGCGTGAATGTGTCTGTGCTGAAGGGTGATTTTGGGGCAAGAATGGGGGGAAATAAGGGTGGAGGAAGAACTCACAGGGTTGTGTGGCATCACTCTTTGCTCATCCAGGGAGGTGCCATGCCCCTTATCCCTCCAAGATGCCCCTTTGGTGATGACAGAACAAGGGGTGATGGCTTCAAACTGGAAGAGGGGAGATTCAGATGGGAAATTAGGAGGAAATTCTTCGCTCTGAGGGTGGTGAGACACTGGCACAGGTTGCCCAGGGAAGCTGTGGATGTTCCATCCCTGGAGGTGTTGAAGGCCAGGCTGGATGGGCGCTAGTAGGTCTAGTGGGAGGTGTCCCAGCTGGTGAAATCTGTACAGAATCAGGGTGGGAACGGAATAACCTGGCAGCATTTCGATGCCTACTTAACCCTTACCAGGCTCTTCACTCCACACCTTTATTCAGATTTAATCCCATGTGAACGTGCTCTTGGTTGAAGCCCCCGCTGGGGCATCGCTCATGTATGAAGCTGAGACTCTCGAGGAGACAGCAGTGATTTTTTGTGTGTGTGTTCTCGCTGTAACGTGGAGAGTTTTCTCTTGAGCTGCACAGCAATCTGTTACTGGCTGCCGGTGACAGCAGAACCAAAGGTTATAGATGCGTGCAATTCTTTGGTTTATTTGATTTGGGAAAGGAGAAGAGGGAGGTTAAAAAGGGGAAAAAAAAAAGGGAAAAAAAGTAGTTTAAGTTTTCAAATGAAAAGAAAGGGAACCAGCAATTCATTGAGGTTTGACAGAGCACTCCATCATTTGCTCCTCTTCCTGGAGCAAAAGCAGATTTGCCAGATAAAAAACCAAAAGACAAGGCAACGGGAGGTACAAACTTCTTTTCCAAATGGAACCATTTCTCTCTTGTTTTAGCAAACGTGAAGCGTGAGTGCAACCACACACAGATGTCCCCGCGGCGCTTCCTCGGAGCTGTGGCTTCTCCTCCCCGGCTTCCCAAGCGAACGCGAGGACACGGACACGTGTGGGCCCTCTTCTCCCCATCCTCCACCCCATCACCAGCTGTTGGTACCTACCAGGCTCTTCTTCTCGCAAACTAGTTACTGTCTGTAGTGGTTTTGGAGAGGGCTGAGGTTACGCTTCCCATAATAATGAAGGAGAGGCAGTTGATGGTGAGATCCTTTCGTGGTGGCTCCAAGCATTTGTTATGTTATAAAATGATGCTACAGCACAGACACCCTTGACTAGGTGTGTTTGGAGTGATTTCTTACTGACTGCTTCAGGGAAGGAGCAAGAAGGTTTCCTGAGGTTGGGCTTTTCCAAAAAAACCCCTGAGAATAATGATTTTTGCTTTGGTCCAGTTTCTTCTTCCTCTGTCTTCTGCATCAGCTGGCAGATGGAGACCAGTGTGTTGTACGCAGCACCTACGTGTTAGCCCCTTACCAAGAAGGTTGGCATGAGGGACAGATGTCCATGCTGATAGACGTCATCTCATCCCTCACTGAAAAGCTTGCAGGGCAACCAAAGCCATTATCAGAGGTGCTCATGGTGGTGGGATGTAGAGCTATGGTTGGGCCTGGGCCTGCACACCTTCTTGGTGCCGTGTCACTGATCAACCTCCTGGACACCAGCCTGGCAGCCCACCAGCCTGCTGATGAGCTCATAACTGATCCAGAAGTGAACGTGGGAATTTGAGTAGCATACGGGCCAGGTTGGACGGGGCTTGGAGCAACCTTCTCTAGTGGGAGGTGTCCCTGCCCATGGCAGGGGGTTGGAACGAGATGATCTTTGAGGTCCCTTCCAGCCCGAACCATTTGATGATTCTAAGTCCATGGGAGCAATGAGTTGTTATGAAAGTACTGGGTGGAGATAACACTCAAAGTATTTTTGCGTCCAACAAAGTTACGCCGATAGTGAAGCCCAAGGCTTGGCAGGGGAGCGAGGGTGTAACGTGGTGTGTAACCTGCACCTCCTGCTCCTGGATTAAAACTGATGGACTCGTGGGATTGGAAATTGCATCTCGGTGATCATCACAACCATCCAGCTGGACTCTAATGACCTCGGCTTGATCGCCCTCCAGTCTGGGCTTGTGCTTTCTGGAAAAAACCCAGCTTCTGCAACTACCTTGGGGCAACGCTTAGGCTGCAACCCCAAAGCTGGTGCTAAGGTCAGGTAATTCTTGCTTTACTAGGAGAGGCTCACGTTAGATCAAGTTTGCCACCAACCCACACGTGGTTGTCAAGCGAAAGCTTTGTGTTTTCCCCCGTTGATGAGAAATCCATGACTCTGAGAAGCTTTGGCATGGCAGAAGGTGAAGGCTCTCAGGGTTTTGCTCTGTTTTCCTTTGAGCTGCTGGGTTCTCTCCAAGCCCACATCGGGAAGCGGAGGTTGGGCTGTGGGAAAAGTGCGGCTGAGGCACCCAGGAGGATTTGTGCTGGAGGCCCTGATAAAGAAAACCACGGGATGTTGTTGCTCAGCTCTGCTTGCTGGGGTAGTTGAGCTTAAAAAATCTCCATGAGCTCTGTGCTGGGCACGCTGCAGAAACGACCACGCTGCTTGGTCTCTCTCCAGGCTCTAGATAAACACCTATTTTGAAAGGAATCAGAAAGACCACGGATTTTTCAGAGCCTGTAACAAGGACATCTTTTCATTCCAGAAAAGCATCCCAACTTAGGCAGCAAGGAAATATCCATTAATAGCCACGCGCTCGTTTAACCGCCAGCATCTCTCTGGTGCCTGGTCCTCAGGGTCAGGGCTGGCTCTGCCCCCCCTCCCAACCCTCCCCTGGGCTGCCGGCTGCCGTCCAGATGGACAAACTTCAGGGCCTAAAACATTTCCAAATGATTCAGCAGCACTAAATAACAAAGTCCCTCTTTTGAAATCCTTTGGGGTCTTCCCGGAGTCGGTAAAAAAAATTTTCATTCCCATAAACAAAAGAGATCCTTGAGCAGCTCTAGGTGATAGCACTAAAAGGCAANTTAAAACCTATATTTTTCTACATACCAGTAAGAGAAGATGCCTTTATTTCTTTATTTTGATGGCACAAGGTCCCCGTTGAACTTCAGGAGTCGCCTGGAAGGCACTGAGATGGTGGAGCTTGCTCCACGCTCCTGTAAATGAATAAAAAACGAGGCGTTTGGAGTAAATCCTACCATTAAATTTAGCAGCGTAGGCTGGGTGCTCGCCTGAGCCCACCCAAACCACCCAGCTCTGCCGGGAGGCGGAGGAGGGACCTGACAGACAAACCGCTCAACTCATCGCCATGGGAAAGGAGTTGGGAAAGTGGGCACACGGCCAAAAATCTATATCCTTGGACCAAATTCCTGCTTCCCGTGGTCATCTCCCGGAAAGCCCGTCAGCAGATGCTGCTGCTTTGCACGAGCGTTGACTCGGAGCTGGATTGAACGCGGCCGACAGAAAACAAATCGCTACCGTCAACTGGGACGAGCCTGGATCCCAGCGTGGAGCCAAGTGATCTTTTTACTTATTCAGGCTCATTTCCCTCCCCCCCAAAAAAAAACCTCGGCAAAGGAAAATTCGGGCTCACCGTAAATGTCAACGCGCGCGCGCTCGCAAGCCGTCGCGGCTTAAAAAATGCTCGCGGAGCTTTTATGGAGGAAAAATGACTCTAATCGTCGTAAAAATCCCTACTTTCCAGGCGTGCTTAATGGGAATGTATGATACGCGCCCGGAATGTTTACGTTTTTGCTTCAAACTGCTTGAAATATTTAATGGGCATGTATATAACGGGGAGGTACATTATCCACAGGCCTCATTTACTGTTTCACATAAATAACTCCTTCCGTCGAGCAGCAATTGTTAATGGAAGCGTGTTGGCGAAGCTGTTTATTATAAAAGGGGATGTTTTCATGTTTTTCCCCCGAACGCTACGTGACAACCAACATTTAATAGGATTTTTCCTTCTTCTTCTTCTTCTGCAGGGATCTTTGTCGGGCTGGGAGGAGTCGCGTCCTTCAGCTGTTTTTATTAGTGACCCCCCGGCTCAGCGAGGTTGAACTGCAGGGTTACAAAAATGGGCAAAAAGCTGATTTTTGACGAGGGGAAAGCATCGCTTTGCTGCTGTGGCTCTTCCATTTGTCCCAGATTTCAGCTTTGGGGCGGAGGGAGGTATCTGGAAAGCAGCAAAAAGCCCCTGGTTTGATGGGAGCTGCCGCGACGGAGACCGGCCGGAGGAAAAGCTTTAAAATTTGGCAGTGCCTTCACTCATATCTCACAGCCACGAGACTCCTGAGAAGGCAGAACTCCTCTCGACTCCCCCTCCAAAGACAATTCCCATTTCCCCAGCAAGGAAAACGAAACCATTTGGAGTTAGGCGAGCGCGGGTGACAAATCCCAGCGCCGCGGCTCTAATTGATTTAACTTGGGGCCGGGGATTGAATTACTCGAAAAGAACTGGAAAAGCTGTTTGGGGGTTGGGTTGGGGTTTTTTTTTTCCATCCATAACCACTAGCACATGTAACAGAACAGCCTTGGCGAGCGCTCGGTCGAGTGATTTAGGCCGCGCTGGGTAAAATAAAGCAGCTAAATGAAAAGCCATCGTACTTAGCAACAAAAACATGCTGTTAATGCTCCTCGGACAGGGTGCCGTTTTTTAGAGGTGAGGAAGATGTTAATAAGTGTCATCCAAAGATGCGGTCGTTGCTTTTTCACGGATAATTGAGTGCAACGGCACTTTCCTGTCTCGTTTTCCTGGAGCTCCGTTTGCCTTTTCTCCAGCTCCCGAGCGCTTCTCGTCGCTTCGTGGTATTTCCATCGCTCTCAGCGTAACCCAAAGCCTTGTTTACTGGATGGTCAGGTGTCTGCTTTCCTATATGACATCGTGGTTTTGGGCGTGCAGCTTGTCCCCCATCCCTCCTTGCCCAGGAGTCCCTGGACACCAGGCAGGAGAAGCCATAAAGTGCTTTTTCCAGCTTGGAAGCTGGTGGGAAAGGAGCCCGGTCGCATTGCTGCAGCAACAACCTCACACGTCCCTTGAGTTCCAGCATCTGCATCCCCATGAACGTCTCCAATTGCATTTTGGAGTCAGAGACATGTGCATGAGAAGGTCCCCACGCATCCTGCCAGCTCTGAAAGAAGGAGCAGAGGAAGAACTCAAAATGCACAATGAAAGAAAAAAAACAAAAACCCCACAAAAAAGCCCTGGGATGCTTTTTTTTTTCCTTTTTCTGTGCATCAAAATTCGCATTGCAAAAGTTATCGGAGCAAAGTCTGCTCCGGGGACAGATGGTTCAGGGAATTGGTGTTTAACAAGGGTCACCTGACATCGTGCTTTGGAACTGGGCTCCTGCTTGGCCACCAGCTTGACCTCGTTGCTTCTAATGAGCTGATCCTGCTCTGGAGAAATGAGGGCAGGGCCAAACTCAGCACACATGGGCTTAATAAAGTCAGTTTATTTAATAAGAGTAGGCAAAGAGCCGGATTTTTTTTGTCCTCTGGCAGGCTGTGGTGGTTTGGTTTCATCTCATCTCCAGGCTGGTGAGGAGCTGCTTCTTGCAAGGTAAGGGTTGGAGAGCTTTGTAGAGGCTGTGGTCTGCAGGTTTCTCTTCCTTCTTCTCTTATGTCCTCGCTGCAGGAGAAGGTGTAATGACATGAGCTGAGGTTGCACGAGTCTAATATCTGTGTTTGAGGCAGGGAATTACTGGGCTTACTGGTTTTAGTGGAGTTGCTCCTGACTTCCTTGGGTGCCAATGTGGTTAGAACAGATGCTTCTTGACTTGTTTTCCCCTTGCAACCCAATGTCATCAGGCTTGAGTTTCTTTATGTGCTGCTTTTGTGCCCTGGTGATTTCCTGAGCTCTCTGGGCTTGCTCTTGAGTTGGATGAGCGTGTGAGGGGGCAGTCAGACCATGGTCCTGGTCACTGAGGCATTAGAGGGTCTTACTGGAAATTGAGTGGCTCAGGCAAAAAAAAAAAATCCATTTGTTCGCCTTTCTTGTAAAGCTGATTCATAATGTGAGTAGTGATGGATCATCTGCTGTTATTTTACGTGACTGTTCACCTGGGCAAACTGCTGGGCAGGAGCAAGGTCCCCAGTAGTTGTCACCTGGCATAGGTCTATGTAGGCGCTGAGGGCCTGGCCCACCTAAATCAGCACAAGGAATTTTCCAGTGTCTTCCAACATCTTCTTTCTGCCTAGTGCATGGAAAGTTTATCCTTTCCCTGATAAGCACAAAACTGCAGAGTATCTTTGAACATTTGGACGTATGGAGAAGGTAAATAGCTGCTGAATAATTGTTTGGCAGAACATAACTGTGAGGAACACTTGGAGGAAAAGAGCTGCGGAGATCAACAGGGATGGGGAAGGGCGATGATGGCCCAGGAGCTTCTTTCAGCTCAGCTTCAGCCCTTTCCAGAAGAGAGGGTGAAGAAGAAGGTGACCATAGAGGTGGTGAACAGGATGAAGAAGAAGGTGACTGTAGAGGTGGTGAAAACTGAAGCAGTGAGCGATAAGAACCCTTGGGTTTTATGGTGAGGTGTCCTTGTAGCATGCTTATGGGCAGCGCTTCACTGGTTCCCCAGCAAGCAACCTGAAAATGGTGTGGTCTACTGACTGCTGCAATGGAGAAGGTAACTTCAAGATCTTGAGTGCAAAGCTAAGTCAAACCCAGAGCAGTGTCAAAGACTAGGAAGATGGTCTGGGCACGTTCACTTCTGAAAAGAAATCCAGTGTGGTTGGTGTGAGAGGCAGTCGGTGTGGTGGGTTATATGGAAGGGGAACAGTCGGTGTGGTTGGTTATATGGAAGGGGAACAGTCAATGTGGTGCCTCCAACTTGTTCTGAAGGGCCAGATTGGGAAGAAGGATGTTTTGAGACATGGTTTTCTGCTACAGAGAGGAATTTAATCTGAGGATTTTTCATGCCCCTTAAACCTGGGAACACTTGCTGGACCTCACAGGCCCTCAGTCACAAAGCGTCCTTAGAAATCTTGAAATATGATGCTTTCCTAACGCACAAACTGTGTACCGAACTCTGGATAATTGAATATTGACCTCGTTTCAATAGACAAAGAGGCGATGACTGGTTGGAAATCTATCAGCTCAACTGGTTGGGTTATATCAGCGCTTCCTTTGTGCAGGAAAGAAAATGGCATTGACCGGTGATGCATAATTTTGGGCCTGTTAAAGGCTGAGTTACTCAAAGCTTTAAATCACTGCAGATGGAAGTGAATGGAAATTAAATGAGAAGTACTTGGGGGGGGTGGCGAAAAACTGAAACTGAGGAAGAACACCCTGCTGAGTGCCCCCAAAACCTTGAGCTTAATGGCGAACCTAGGGAAGTGCACAAAAGAGGAGGAAGTAGGATAAATGGTGATTAATTTGGAACAGGTTCAGATCTCACTGACATGTAAGAGAAGGTGAAGGGCATTGATGAAATATGTGGCCAATAGATCATGATCTCCATGAAACAACTTGAATTATGGGGGGGGTCTAAGCTTATGATTCCATGTGGTAGAGAATGACTGGGGATTAAATGATGGGAGCATTATGGGTGCTCCTGGGTTGTATCTGGATTGTAATGGAAAGCATGGAAAACAGCGAGGAGAACTCAGATTAAGTCATACATATGGGCTTGGCAGTGCTGGCTTAATGGTTGGACTTGATGATCTTAAAGGTCTTTTCCAACCAAAAAGATTCTCTGATGAGTGTAGCAAAGAAGAGTTTCCAGGAGTTCTTTTCCACAGAGTAGATTAAGTATGACATCTGGAGTTCAAGACCAGATAAGCCCTTTTGCTAGAGGGTGTAAACTGATCACCAGTTGCGTTCTGGTCAGGGAGAGCTTCTCCTGCAAGGAGGTGTTTTATCTTGATCCACTTGGCTGCTCTTGCTCATTTAAAGAGAGACAGCTGTCCCTGGAGAGACTCCAGCTTTAATGAACTAACCTCCACTTCACCTTTTCCTCCTGTTTACATCTTGTTATCTCAGCAGTTGAATTCCTCTGAATTGCTTCCAAAGTAACACAAAATCCAAAGCTGATTGCTCAGCTCACTGGAAACGCATCCGAAATGCATAGACCACGATAAAACTCAGGAGACATCTGGGAAGCTTCTGCAGTTTGGGTTTTTACCAGATGAAATGGTCAAGCTTCTACTGAGGAAAATACTTGTGAACAAACTCCCCCGGTTTCTGTCAATGTTCATCCCTGAGCATGTATTTAGAGCAAGGCTGAAAGGCCCTTGCCCCAGGGGAAGGGGCAGAGGGAACTTCTAATGGCAGTGTTAATCCAACCTTATCTACAGAAGCTTAAATGTGCTGCTCTAACATGAGATACAAGCACAGTGAAATGTCAATACCTGTCAGTGTAATGCATGAGTGGGTTCTGACATAAAGGAGAAGGATGGCTGATCTTTAACCAATGGGTTTTTGTATGAAAGGCTTCTGCTTGGCACTTGACAGCTCCTTGCAGCCATCTTCCATCATCCCCTACTGGGATCTCGCTGGCTTTTTTTCCATGCTGTGTAGCTTGGCTATTCCAGAGAAGTTGGGTATAGAATCATGGCATGATTTGGGTTGGAAGGGACCTTTCAAGGTCATCTAGTCCAATCCCCCTGCACTGAGCAGGGACATCTGCAACTAGAGCAGGTTGCTCAGAGCCCCGGCCACCTCTGGGCAACCTGGGCCTGGGTTTTACCACCCTCAGTGCAAACAATCTCTTCCTTCTCTAGTCTGAATCTCCCTCTTTGAGTTTCAAAACACCACCCCTTGTCCTGTCCCAACAGGCCCTGATAAAAAGATTGTCCCCATCTTTCTTCTAAGCCCACTTGAAGTCCTGCAAGGCCACCAGAAGTTCTCCCTGGAGCCTTCTCTTCTCCAGGCTCAACAAGCCCAACTCTCCCAGCCTGGCCTCCCAGCAGAGGGCTTCCAGCCCTCCCATCATTGATGGGGCTTCCTCTGGCTCTGCTCCACCAGGTCCATGTCTCTGCTGTGCTGGTGGCCCCCATTCTGTTGCTGTCGCAGGAGCTGCTGGTACTTATCTGTCATATGCTTTTTGTGGCGAACTGATGGAAATCTGTGTGAACACTAGTTCTGTCTTCTATTTCTAGTAACCTAGTGTCTCCATCAGAGCAGATGCAATCTGCCCAAATGAAAAAAAAAAAGGACTCTTTGGAAAATCATGTAGACAGGCTCAAAATAGCTGTGCTATTTGTGCTGTGGAAGGATGAATTCATCTTGAGCTGGAATGAAAATTCTTGAAATAGAGTTGTGGGGAGAGCTGTGGCAGAGATGTCTCAAGGCAGCAGTTCTGGCCAGGAAGGGTGGTAGCCGAGAAGGAAGATGTGGAGCTCAGGCTTAAGAGGAGGCCTGGAATGGACAAGGAGACTGAGAATTGTGTCCCTTGCTCTTTCCACAGCAACCTATCTGCTGCATCAAGCTCTTGCTGGGTCCTGTACTAGGCCATGCATGAGTTTGGTTGTCTCCTCCTTAACCAAGCTCGTCTGTGCTGGAGCATGAGCCCTTCTACCCTCCAGCAATGGGCAACCTCTGATTTAGTGGCTGCTTCTGTAGCAGTTGCTGCACTGATCTACACACAGTAGTAGGGTAGGAGTATTTTCCTTCTCTCACCTTAAACTACAAGTTCACAACATGAACCAGTGGCATATTTTCATGGTGGCCCTAGAGCTGAGTGACCTTGCTTTTAAAATCGAGTCTCCTTTGGACTTAAATGGCAGCATCGGAGAGAGTTGGGCTTGTTCAGCCTGGAGAAGAGAAGGCTCCAAGGAGACCTTCTGGTGGCCTTGCAGTATCTGGAGGGGTCTGCAAGAAAGCTGGGGAGGGACTTCTTACAAAGGCCTATGAGAAGTAATAGGTTCAAACTGGAAGAGAGGAGCTTTAGATTGGAAATTAGGAGGAAATTCTTCACTCTGAGGGTGGTGAGACACTGGCACAGGTTGCCCAGGGAAGCTGTGGATGCTCCATCCTTAGAGGTGTTCAAGGCCAGGTTGGATGGGGCCTTGAGCAACCTGGTCTGGTGGGAGGTGTCCCTGCCCATGGCAGGGGAGTTGGAATGAGTTGATCTTTGAGGTCTCTTCCAACCCAAACCATTCTATGATTTCTTAGCGGGATGGTCTCAAACAAAAGGCAGAAGGAAGGCACAGGGTTGCGAGGGAAGGATGGCTTGTAATGGGCAGCATGAGAAAGGCATGGTTTGACTTGACATCTTGGAGCAGGCTGCTTTTCCAACCCTGAGGAACAAGGGGAGCCCCAAGACAGAGATTTTAGCGACCTGACATTTAAAGTCATTAAGACTCAATTAGAGTCTTGTAGAAATAATTTTTATCCTGATTGTTGTCCCAGACCGATTAGTAGAAATTAAGTCATTTCCCTGAGAGGGGAGAACTTCTCTCACGGGAAAGGCTCCTCCACAAATGACAAGTTTCAATATTCAGTAAAACCAACCTCAGATGATTATTTTTTTCTTCTTTTTTCTTCAAAAGACTGGAGGTTTTTTTCCTGAAAGAAAAAGATAGATGAATGGGTTATCTTCCCAGGAAGGTATAACTTCTAATGGGGGGAATGCACCATAAAAATCAGAAGAATCACTAAAGACAAAGCTTGAAGCCAGTCATTTCAGCCTAGGCAGAGGAGGCACGTATCATGCTGGGAGGGTAATTAGTGCTGGGAATGTCCTTCTGGGGCGTGATAGGATTTAATCAAAACTTAGAATAAATTCTATCTGCATCCCAGGCTGGTGCAAGAGAGGAATTGCTCGGCCCTAGAAAATGTGGAAGTCAGTGGAAGTGATTACCGGTTTCTTTCAGCAGAAAATCAACAAAGATTTCATCGTATGAGTAGGAGCAATATCAGAAAAGGAATTACAAGGGCCAGAAGAGGACCTGATGTTTGCCCGATGTGCCAATGCCATTATTTTCCCTGCGTGGGGAGCGAAAACCAAACAGACAAAAGAAATTGGCAAGTATAAATTTCCATTCATTACAACACCGAGATACAATTGCTCACAATCTGGCCTGTGCAGAGCTTTAGATGTTGGAATCGATTTTATTATTGTTGTTCTTATTCTTGTTCAGGGAGATGCTACAGGAAAATGAGCATTAAAGTTTGTAGGTGTCCAGCAGCACAAACTCATAGGCTGGATCAAAGAAGAATTTTGCTGCTTGAAGCACTTTCCTCGTAATAAATTAGGATAACTCTCAAGTATCCCCTTCTCCCATCCTTGGGGGTGTGTTGCTCTGTCGAGGAGAGAGGGAAAAGCTAATTTTAGTTGTATGATCCAGCAGCCCTTCCTCATGTCTCCACTACATGGTGCAAGTTCTCCATCAACGGGGCTGTTCTTCCAGTTTCTCGTGTTGGGCGATGCCACGAAACTCTGGATGGTGTGAGGAAACCAGCTTCAAGGTACTTTACAGGAGACTAAAAGGTCTACAAAGTTCTAGAATTAATATGGTCTTGATGATTACGTAAGAAATGTTCAGTAGGGGTCTTCTATGAGGTTGAAGCAGAGGGAGATTCCCTCTGAGAAAAATGAGGGCAGAATTGCAAACACCCTTTGTGTCCTGCCATGCAGAAGATACTGGTGAGGAGGTTTCTTTCCTTCTAGCTTATCTGCAGCTCCCTGGGCTATTTCCACGACTTCATTGATCTGGGAGACCAGGTCTAGTTTACTTTCTAGAGAACATTCCACCTGTAGAAAGTTTAGGGGGTTTTTTGAAGCCAAGGTTATGCCGTGGGCAAGTGCTTGCTGTGGTTCTGCAGTAATGACATCTGCTGTGTGACACATCTCAGGTGTGATGGGTTGTAGAAGGCAAAGGTGTTCCCCTCTCCTGGGGTGATGCTAAAAAATTAAGGCCCAGCCTAGAGGCACCATAAGAAGTTTGGAAGAAGTTAAAGAAACAGCTGGAGTTGAGTCAGATGTCTGAAGATGGGGATGTTGGTGAGCAAGGCCATCACTGGCTGGATGTAAAAATCATCACCTTGCCATCACCTGGCCTTGATGCCTCTTCTTCATGAGTTTCTCCAGCACTTTTTGGGCTGCCCTGCTAGATGGTGCTGTTGCCCCGGTTTCTGAGAGGAGCTTACAAGCTGGTCCTCAGCAGATGGTCCTCGGAGGAGAATTAATGCTTATTCAATTAATGTCCACTGTATCAGCCAGAGCCTGTGGAAAATATGCTGTGCTGTGGAAACTGCAGAGCTGCTCAGAGCATGTCCGCTGCCAAACCACCCTTCTGACCAGCCAAACCCGTGCTCTGAGGTGGGCCAAGTCTCCTCCTGAACCTGCTGCTGGACTGGGAAGCTTTGCTGATGTGTGTACGGTCTCGTGTGGTTCAAACAACTCGTGCTGCTGTACAAACAGCATCCTTAATCTCCTGGTATTAAAGGAACAAGGAAAAGCAAACTCTACGGGAATGCCAGGAGATTAGGACAAGAAGCAACCGATGTTGTGCGGCCTTTAAAGTATTATTTGAGCTCGATTTCAACGGTACGCCGAGAGATTTGAGGGGAAAACTGCTTTTAAATTTTCTCAGGTAGAAGTCAGCCCTGAGTTATCTCCTTGCAAATCTGGAGGAACTTGGCTGTGCTCAATTACGATGTTTAATATTCATGTGAGCCTTTTCATTGAGGACTATCCCCAAACTCTTCTTGAGCTACGTGTGCAGCGCTTGGGCAGGAAAGATTAATAACTGATATTTTTCCCGGCAACTAAAGTGGCAGCAAAATCATCCTGCGGGACTGAGGTGGACATTTGGAAACTGTTGGTCTGTAGGACTGGTAAAGAGCTGAGACAATATTAGGGCTAGAGCTACTAAACATCCATAAAACCAGCTTTTTAGACCCCCGAATCAAGGCTGTCAGTGCCAGCACCCCCATGTTTCTGCTGCTTGCTGAGCCATCCAGGGTCTGCTGCAGGTGAGCATGACATGGTTGAACCCAAACTGGGCCTAATGGAAGCCTCTTTCTCTTGGCACAGCTGCCAGGAAGGCTGGAGTCAGGAAGACCTCTTGCATTTATGGGGCATAAATTGTGGGGTTTTCCTGCTTTGGGTCAAATTTTAGTGATACCTTGGTAAACTCCGGCAATTCCCACATGGGCACCTTGTTCCCAGGCATGGTGGGAACATGAGTGGGTTCTTGGGAGCACAAGTCTAGGGTGGGAGAGAGGGAGGGATGTGGCCCTTTGTCTCTCCTGGTGAAGGCCTTCTACCTCGCCCAGCTCATTAAATATTAACTGCTGTGGTGTTGAACCCAGCTCTCCCACCTCCCAGCTGACTTCCCTGCCTGTGGAGCGGCAATGCTGCTTGCTGGCTTGATAAATATTTAATTATCACACAAAGCAGAGCAGCTTGGCCATGCAGAGGTTGAGAGCATCAGGTCAGAGCACTCTGAGCGGCGCTGGGGTCCAGAGGCAGCACCTGAGCTTCAGAGGTGGCCTCTGGCTGCACAGGAGGCAGGGTTGTCCATGGTCTGTTAGATGCAAACCTGAACAACCAGGCAATTATTTCCTTGTGGTTACACCCAACGTCGCAGGGCCACAAAAATGATGTGAGGGCTGGAACCCCTCTGTGAGGCCAAGATGAGAGTTGGGCTTGTTCAGCCTGGAGAAGAGAAGGCTCCAGGGAGACCTTCTGGTGGCCTCTCAGTGTCTGAAGGGGGACTATCAGAAAGCTGGGGAGGGACCTTTTAGCAGGGCTGGTTGTGACAGGACAAGGGGTGATAGGTCTAAACTGGAGGAGGGTAGATTTAGATAAGAAATTAGGAAGAAGTTCTACATTCTGAGGGGGGTGAAAGCCTGGCCCAGGTTGCCCAGAGGTGGTCAATGTTCTATCCCTGGAACCATTCCAAGTGAGGCTAGATGGGGCTCTGAGAAACCTCCTTCTTGCAGTGGGGTTGGACTAGATGGCCTTGAAAGGTCCCTTCCCACCCAAACCATTCTATGATAAAGTAGCAGGAAGGTCAGAGCTGGGTGACAGTCTTGTCTTAGAGGTGGCCCAGAGATGCCAGGGAGCAGAGGATTCCTTACAAGCAGCTGAGCTTTCTGGAGCCCCGTTTGCTGAGGTTGATGTGGCTGGGCAGGAAGGAGTAGGAGACCTGGGCACCTTAATCAGTAGTGAAAAATGGTTTTAAAGCCTGGGAGTGGCTGTTTTGATGGCTGCCAAAGCATGAGAGAACAGAGGTGGAAATGGGCAGTGGCATCTTTCAGCAATGGGCCGGTGGACAGATCTGTGTGAGGGTGGGGTGGCCTGGGCTGCCACAAAAATACACCTTGGTGAGCCTGGAAAGACCTTACACCTTGAGCAGAGGTGACTACATGCACCTAATTTGGGTGGCACCAAGGCTGCTAATCCTGGGGGCCTGTTGCCTTCCTTCTTGGCAGGGTAAAGAGGTCTAGGGGACTTGTCTACAGCCCCACAGAGTATCCACAGAGGAGCTCAAGCTCAAACCAGCTTTATTGCACCCAACCTCAGCAGCTTATGAGAGAACAGCAAGGAGAAACTTCAGACTATAGAAGTAGGAAGCCTTAAGGCTTTCTGCATGCTATAAACACGCAGGGAGGACCTGGTTGGTTGGAGAAGAGTAGCTGTTGGTCCCTCAAGAACCAACTTTCCTGGGCATAACGCTGGTCCAACCCCAGCTACCGTTGCAACCAAGACGTCCGTCTACGATGTTCAATTTAAGAGGTGTATTTATTTATAGCAGGCTTAGCTGCAGACTGTCGTGTCTCCATATCGGATTTCCTTATAGAACGGAGATGTTACAGCACCCCGGGTTTCTCCTGCCAGCGAATTACAGCTAATTTCTCTCCCCCACACGTCTGAAAGGAACGGGAGCAGCAGGCTGCAAAGCTCTTCACGAGTAGTTGTGAAGGTGAGGAGATGTTACTGCCGGGGAGGGCAGCCACTTAAAAGCAGTCTCTGAATCTCAAGTGACTATTGTAACAATTCTAGAAGAAAAAAAAAGAGTTAGGCAGGAGCGTTCAAGTTTTGATAGACTGAGAGAATCTTGGGAAAATACTGGTTTTCTGGTGCTGTCGCTAATCTCTGAAAGCAGCCGTGCCTTGAAAGCGAACGTCATTCTCTTAATTTTCACAATAACTATTTTAAGGCGTGTTTCCAGCATGTTTCTTTGGAAGCAACTCGTCTATAAAGTCTGAATTTTTTGGTGAAATGCTTCTTGAAGGCAAGCCCTGAGCAAGCCACAGGCAATGGAATGCTACGTATTTCCTGAACAAGCCGTGTGAGCTTCAAGAATCAAGTCCCCGCAGTGTGCAAATACATTTATCCCCCAATTTAAGGTAAATCAGACCAAAACGGAGGCGGTGGGAAGGATGTCAGGCTGATAGAGGGATCACAACCTCCTCGGTAGCTGGTAGTTTTAAACGTGCTTTATTAACTACATCGGGGCTTCTGATATGGTGCTCTTACCACCCCTATAATTTTGACCAATTAGCATGCCTGTTAAATCGAAACTTCTTCCTTGAATATCAAGCTAATGTAATGAAGTCAGATTTGCTCGTTAATCCACTCGCAGGTAATTGCAAGGATAATAAAGTTGCTGTTTCTGGAAGTGCCCCTTTCTGCACCGTCCTGGAACGGAGCGGCTTTGATTTGCCCAAGTAATGGTTGCCCACGGATGAGATGTAGAAGCCATTTCAACACCACCTTCGTTCTGCATCTTTAGTAGCCACATCCCTTTGGCCAGCTGAAGGCATCTAAATAAATGAAAGACAAATGGGATTAATCTGAAGCAAGCTTTGTGAAAACAAGTAATTTCCTAACAAGAGCCAAGTGAGTAATTCAGGATGAATAATTTACCCGACACCTTTTTTTTTTCTCCTCATGGAGCTTCAGCAAACAGATTTCTGCTTCCTTCAATTAACAGCAGTAAGCTTGTGACAAATTTGGGGTGAATGTTCTCAACAGGATGGCTCATTTGCACAGAAGCCTTTCTCCCCAGGATCCCAAAGTTGCAGTTTCACAGCTTTTTAAATTTTTTTGGATTTGTAAGGAGCCACGTGCTGAGAAGGACAAGGACTGGGGAGCAGGGCAGAGATGGTGGCTTGGGGTTGTGGTGTGGCACCTGCCCCGATGCGGGAGGGAAATGGATTTTTCTAGTTGTGTTTTTGTTTTGTTAAAGCCAGGTGCTGTTGAGCTGATGACATTTTTACCTGTCGATGTTTTGAGTTTAGAGAGGCTGCAATGATGGATCTGGAGTGAGAGCTGCCTTGTCGGGTGGTTCTGCCATGGAGTCTTGAGACCATCAGTTCATGGCTATTTCCTTGCAGAAGTGGGGAATAAAAGGCAGAGGAGCTTGTACTATTTTTGCACTGCTGTGTTGCATGGCTGTGGAGACAAGCGAGGTGAAAGCAGTCTCTGTGAACATGGATGGCCCACCAGGAGCCGTAGTGGTCAGGTGTCATGATCTCCTAGTCTTCATGTGACCATTGACTTGAGTTTGAAAGCAGGTCCCCTTGGCTGCTTGTGAACGTGGTGATGGTGGGCACAGCTGGCAGGGCCAAGCAGGGCCATGAGAGCTTGGGCTGCCTGTTGAGGTCTTCTCTTGCTGCCTGAGAACTCTGAGACAGGGGTAAATACCAGAATGAGATGTGATGCCCTTTCTCTCAGGTGACATCACACATATTTGTGCTTGCTTGTCCTCCTTTCTTCTTGGGTGGCACACGTTCCAACCTACTTGCAGGGATGCGTGTGTCCTCCAGACCTCCAGGAGCAAAGCGGAGCTGCTGATGGCTGTCTTCAGCCACGAGCTTGTAGATGTTGTAATCAACGTTACACGAGTCGCTTGTTTTCCTACACGGCAAGTCTTGACTAAAGGCTCCCTATTTAGCAGCCCCTTGGTTTCCTCGTTGGCCTCTCCCATGCGAGTGTTGGACAGCAAAGGAAACTTTAATTATTAAGGCTGTTACTTGTAACATGTTTTCTTCAACCTAAAACAAGCTGTTTGTAGAGTAAAAAAAAAAACTTGCAGAAAGGAAAAGACTTGTCAAGTCCCGAAATACAAGACAGCAAACAACCCTCTCTTTGAAGATGCAAATAAAAGCTTTTGAAGTCCTGTAGTTGCTGCCTTAAAATCAAGCCAAAGAAATGATTTTAAACTGGCTCTTCTCCAGTTCTTGCTGGAGCTCCTTCCTTGCTCGTGACAGCAATGTCTCTGGATTTGTCCCTTTGCTTTGGCACAGCTGAAGGTCCAGCCTTGCTCCAAACTTGACTGCATGTGGTGCTTGACCTGGGTGCAAGCACCTGATGCTGTCCTATGTGTTTGACTTGTCTTTATTCATTTTCTGCCCTTGCATCTGCTATTTCTATAACATAGATACATGTATATATGATGTAACACAGGGCCACAAATTATCAGAGGGCTGGAAGGCCTCTGCTGTGAAGATGGGCTGAGAGAGTTGGGCTTGTTCAGCCTGGAGAAGAGAAGGCTCCAGGGAGAGCTTCTGGTGGCCTTGCAGGACTTCAAGGGGGCCTAGAAGAAAGATGGGGACAGAGTTTTGATCAGGGCCTGTTGCTACAGGACAAGGGGTGATGGTTTGAAACTCAAAGAGGGAGATTTAGACTGGAGAGAAGGAAGAAAATTTTGCTGCTGAGGGTGGTGAGAGCCTGGCCCAGGTTGCCCAGAGAGGTGGTTGATGCCCCATCCCTGGCACCATTGCAGGTGAGGTTGGCCGGGGCTCTGAGCAACCTGCTCTAGTTGCAGATGTCCCTGCTCCCTGCAGGGTGGCTGGACTAGATGACCTTCAAAGCTCACTTCCAACCCAAACCATTGTGTGATTTATTGTTCCAAGTATTTTAACATCTTCAATTTTAGATGTCATACCTAAATCCAATTGAGTTGTGGTGGATAAGGCGAATGTGTTCTGCACTACTGGTAAATCAGGACATGCCAAAGAGATTTGAAAGATGCAGCCAAGAAGGTAGATGACTCTTTGGATCATCTTCATTGCTGGAGCTTTGGGTGTAATGAGACCCTACCATTTAAATTTGATATTTTTTTTTTCCTCA
The DNA here is from genome assembly GCA_013400335.1 of Eurystomus gularis. Taxonomy (NCBI): domain Eukaryota; kingdom Metazoa; phylum Chordata; class Aves; order Coraciiformes; family Coraciidae; genus Eurystomus; species Eurystomus gularis. Next base: position 188,262 of record VZZY01016147.1, read on the forward strand.
AGCTAAACTCTTGCAATTATTTATTCAGATAATTATGACAAATCTTGATTGGCAACCTACATTGGGTATACAAATTTCTTGTAGCACCAGGGGGAGGTGTGTACTTAAACCAAACCTCTTTTCACAGTCTGAATTTTGACGTGGGGTCATGTGGGCGCCCTCCATGTTTGTCTGGTAAAGTTGGGGTGCCTCAAAGGGAATACTCTGCAGCTCCTGAAAAGGAGCCTCCTTTAAATTGCACCAAAAAATAATGGCACTTAAATGGCTGGATACCTTTAGATCTAATTTTAAAGTGGAAGCTTTGTTTTCCGAGATATTTTACTGACATTTAAATAGTAATTGTCTTTTAATTATTAGGTCATTAATAAGCTATGTATCTTAATCTGTTATGCTGTGATTCTTAAAACGTATTACTATTCATGCCCTGGAATTGATTATATTTAACACACATTAACTGTCTTCTCCAATCTCTAATATGTCTATTTAGGAGTCTTAACTTACACATTTAAATTCGATTTAATAGAAGATGATTTTGTGAAGCTGAAACTTGGCTCATTAAGGATCTCTCTGAGGCTGTGGAGATGAGAGGTGTGCCATGGGCATCACTAACTGCAGAGCTGGATGATCTTGCAGGGGTGGAGGCTGAAGATGTCACTGTGAAGCTGGTGACTTACACCCGGGACTAATTCTGCCCTAAATCATAGAATGGTTTGGGTTGGAAGAGACCTCAAAGATCATCTAGTTCCAACCCCCCTGCCATGGCAGGGACACCTCCCACCAGACCAGGTTGCTCAAGGTCCCATCTAACCTGGCTTTGAACACCTCCAGGGATGGAGCATCTACAACTCCCCTGGGCAACCTGTGCTAGTGTCTCACCACCCTCAGAGTGAAGAATTTCCTCCTGATTTCCGATCTAAATGTCACCTCTTCCAGTTTGACCCCATTACCCCTTGTCCTATCCCTACAGGCCTTTGTGAAAAGTCCCTCCCCAGCCTTCTAAATCTCCCATTTCATCCATCCTCATCCATGTACCTGTGGGGATGCTGAAGGACACAGACCTGGGGATCAAGAAAACATGTTTTAGTGCCTGATATATGGGCTGCTTCTGCCACCTAACAAATACTTGTGGTAGCAACTACTTTTAAGATCTCCTGCTGAGTTATTGTACATCTTTAGGTCTGATTATGAACCATAAACCCGCATTTGCAGGAGGTTAATGGGGAAAAATGTTTCTGACTTCTTTCCAAAAGTAATTTGGCACTTGGCAAAGATAAGCCACTGAATTATTCAGGAGAAGAATTTATTTTTAGTCATGTAAGGAATGTGTCATATCACTTATGCTTTGGGGGTTTTGGTGTTTGGTTGTTTTCCCCCAAAGTCAGGTTATAAATAAAATCGTGGCTCGTCAGGGACTTGTCTCTGCGCTATGTGTGTCTCTCTTGGGATAATCCTGGGATTTTCCTCTTCTGCTCTTCTTATGTTGGTTTTCAGTGTATGTTGGTGAGGATGTTGTCTTGGGGACCAACCTTCCTATGTGCTCCTCAGCCTCAGTGAAACCAGGCAAGTCCTTATGTTACTCTGTGGCTTCCATGTAGAGCTGCTGTCCCTTTCAGGGGAGCAAAACCTACACTCGTAGGTACTCTTTGTGAAATGGACAGTTATAGAATCATAGAATGTGAGGGGTTGAAAGGGACCTCTGCAGATCAAGTCCAACCCTCCTGCCAAGCAGGACCAGAGGATCTAGGGCAGGTCACACAGGAACACATCCAGATGGGTTTTGAAAGTCTCCAGAGAAGGAGACTCCACAACCTCTCTGGGGAGCCTGTTCCAGTGCTCTGGAACCCTCACAGGAAAGAAGTTCCTCCTCATGTTGAGGTGGAACTTCCTGTGCTCTCGCTTGCATCCATTGCCCCTTGTCCTATGGCAGGGCACAAGTGAGAAGAGGTTGCCCCTTTCTTCTTGACCCCCAGCCCTCATCTATTGATCCAATTCATTAGAGCCCCTCTCAGGCTTCTCTTCTTTCCTTTCCCCCTTTCTTCTGTGCATTGAACTTTTTCCAATCCCAAATTAAATGTTGTTACATTGGGTTGCAGAGACCCAAGATGCATGATTGGAAAAATCCTATTTGTGTCTGCTCCTGTGTTGGCCAACACTGCTGCACAACCTGCTTTGCAAATTGATTGAGCCATTCCTTAAAGCTAATTAGATTTCTTTTCTCCACTAATCTTACTGGAAGGCTGAACCAGAACCCAGGTCCTGTAACAAACTTGTTTTCAAATCAGAAGCCTTTGAATTTGTAGCAAGTCTACGTCTTTATCAACTTCCTGAGCCAAAAGTGCTTCTTTTCCTGATTATTTTCCTTCCAAGTGTAATTATGGAAACTGATCTGATATGTCACTTGGTGCTGATGACCAAGCTGAGTTTTTTCAGCATCCACTGGTAAATAAATCTTCTCTATTGCTCTGATGGACCTTGGTCCAGCCTGGATGCTTCTCACCTGCACCAGAAGGGCCAGTTTGGCCAGTGACCTGTCATGAGGGTCCCACCGCTGTCTCTTACCATTGTAGAAATGCTTCTCGTAAGCTAAAAATACCATGTGGGTTATCTCTGATGTGCCTGGATGCTTTTCACATGTGGTGGTCTATGGTTTTCTTGGAGGAACGTGCTTCTTGGTCTGTCTCCAAGAAAACTGTAGGCTGCCGAGTGAGATCCTAAAGTACACTGGACAAGGTAGTCATTTGAATTCTTTTGTTACACCTGGAATTGCTGTAGTCCATCCTAGATGCACGATTTAGCACATTATGCTACTAATTTTTACCTTATTCTTCCAACTCTGTGGGTCTACTATTCTGAACCTTCTCTGTATTGTTGCCACTTTCCAACTAGCCATTGAAACTCATCCTCATGCTTCTATTTGTTTTCCATTAAGTTCATTAAGCTGAACATTAAAGAGCAGTCACAGGTTGGTTTTCCTCCAGGTTCAGCTTTAGCCTCCATCTTCTCTTCCAGCACAGCCCATCATGATAAATTTCCAGTTTGGTCCCTCTCAAAGCCTGTTTTAATCCCTGCTTTTGTGGTCTGTGACTACATCTGAGATGCTTTAATTTCTCTGAAGCCTTGAGTGGTAGTATCTGCCATGTTGCTTGTGTCTTGGAAGTAGTTTAGTGAGACTAGATTTGTGGGTATCTAGATCATGCTTTGTTCCTTAAATCCTTGATATTGCCCATTTTACAAGCCAACAGTGTCACTGCAGAGCTGAGACTGATGTTGACTGTCATACAACAACTGTTTTGGTACTTGAAGGTGGAGATTATCCATTTCTTCCAAAACTTCATTTTGGAAGTCCCATACATTGGATTTTCCTTCCTCCAGGGATGTGATTTCTACTACAGCATGGGAGATTCATGAGTTCTAACTTTTCCTCTTCGCCTTCTGCAGCACTCCTTCCATACCTTTCTCCTGCCCTGGGTTTTGTGTCTTCTAATTCTTTTGTAATGATTGGAGGGTCCTGCTGGGATGGGAAGGGTCTGAGGGCAACACTGAGGTGATGGAGATAGGAAGGGACCTGCTGAAATGGTTTTAGTGCAGCTGAGGCTGGTGCTTGGCCACCACTGCCTCCCAGAGTCCTCAGCGCTTGAGCTACAGGGTCTCTTGGGAAAGTAAAAAACGGAGGCTAAGGTCCTGCCCAAGGTGAAACCAGTATGATTGCATGTTCAGGAGAGAAAACCTTGAACCTGGCCTTGACCCTTGACTTGTTGCTTCAGTTGGTCTCTTGCATCCTCTTTCTCCAGGCTGATTCTGGGTTTTTTAGAGGAAAAAAAAGCTAAAAAGGAAATGCTTTTTCTGAAAGCACTAATGATGTGGCTGCTGGAAGGAAGGACCCCATCACATAGCTTGAAAACCAGTGAGCAGCTCCCAGGTGGACTCTGCTTTTGGTGCCTTAATCCAGGACTAAATCTCACGTTGAATGAGAGCTCTTGTGAGCGCAGTGATGACCCACCAGGATAACCTCTTAGACAAGACTGGTAGAATTCTGATTCTGTGGAGGTGGTTGGGAAAGAATGCACTGAACTTGTGTACGACCAGCAAGTCCACGTGCTTGGAACGTTGATTCCTCTTGCAGATGAGTTTTGAGCAGGGCAAGACTTTAGGTTCAGATGCTTTTAGTAATGACTACTTAAGGGAGACATTGAGTTTGTACCTTGTACCTTCCTGGTGATATGGAGCCTCTTTCCAAAAAAAAACCACAAACCACCCCAAAAGCTAAATATGAAGGAGGAGAAAAGCACTTGGAGGCTCTGCTGTATATCTGAACACTGGGAGCTCCACGTTGTCCTGGAGAGTTTAAATCTTTGGGCAGCTTAGGCTGCAGATATTAATGTCTCCTTGAAAACATTTGATCTCTAACTTTGTTATTGGCAACAGGGCTTGGTTGAAAGCTTTGTCTGAAACGTGTGTGGTGCAGAAGAACACTTTGGTTTCAATTCCTCGGTATTTAGCCACTGCCAAATAAATAGCATTTTCCCCCAGATGCTCTCGACTACAACCATCTGTGCATTCCAATTATTTTCCATTAATATTTCTGATTATTTCAACATACAATCAATTCCCTTCTTTTTCATTAATTCCTCAACTTCTTCTCGTTTTTCCTAATTCAATTGTTTTTCATGACTGATCATTTTTGCGTCAATCATTCACCATCACTCGTAGTACTGGATGAAACTGGAGTACTACGCTGCAGAACTTTTATTTTAAGGTCCTCTAAATATACATCTGAGGCACCAAATTAACTCCTGTTTCCCTTTGCATGCTCTAGTTCAGAGAGAAAACCTTTAGAGACCTGCCTGACTCTCAGGAAGCTCTTGCTCTTTAGGACCTAGTAGACTCTTTATAGAAGACACTTGCTTCCCTAGACCACCACTGGTGTCTTCTGATGTGAGATATGAGAGCCACAGACCTTTTGTTCTTCATTTGTTCTCACCAGATGCACGTATTGGAGCTTCATCAGAAGTGTTTTGGGCCATATATTATTTTTTTTAAAGGCAAAAATGACTCCTGAAATAAAGCCTGCAAAAGGAGTGGTTTGAAGTCAGTGGGGAAAGGGTCATTCCCAGCTCTGTTGAGGTGGGGATCAGGGGACAGTAGATGACATGAGTGCATGATATGCTTAACGTGAATAAACCAAAGCAACTTTCCTTCTCAATAGGGTCCATCTTGGTTGAGTCCCCAGTAGTTGAGTCCCCATCCCTGGAGGGGTTTCAAAGCTGTGGAGATGTGGTGCTGAGGGCCATGGTTTAGTGGTGGACTTGGCAGTGCTGGGTTAATGGTTGGACTCAATAGTCAAGGTCTTTTCCAACCTAAATGATTCTATGATCTTCTGAAAACATTTCCATCCAGTGGTCCTTGCATACAAGATGATGCTCAGGAGCCCTTCTGGGGCTTGTACATCTTGGTGTACAAGGTGATGCTCGGGAAGCTTTTCCCCTCATGTGCTTTTGTGGGGGTGCTGGCAACAAAGGTCTCACTTTCTCAAAACTCCTGCCATGAGATGGGGCAACTCCAGCCAGTGACTGATGGAGCGAAGGGTTTGTTCCCCATGTTCAAGGATGTCAGGAGAAAACATCTCCACGGCTGGTGCCAGTCCCTCCCCGCTGCTGCGGAGAGTTTGCTCCACGCAATTGTCTCACTTAACCTCTTTGTTTAATATTTTTAATGACTTCTTTGGTCTGTGGATATTTGTAACATTAACATAATTATCTATCTTAACATACTGTATTTGCTGCCTGCTGGGGATGAAACACTGAAACTAACACTAGTAGCTCATTAACAATAATGCTACTCGCTCATTAACAATGTTGACCCAATTACATGTTGTGTGTCCCAGAGACAAATAACTGTAATTGCGCCTCAAAAGTGATTTCGTAAACACCGAGATGCTTTTTGAAATGCAAAGCAGGGCGCATTATTTGAATTTTTCAGTGTAAATGCAGGTTTAAATTAAACAGAGCCAATCATCCCTCTAAAACAAAATTTCCATCCGTGCAGACATCCTTCAAAAAAACCCATAAAAATAAAGCCTTTTGCAATGAATTGATCCACAGCGCATCTTGTTCTGCGGGATCGAAACCATTTTCATTTTTGTGCAAAAATTATCCCAGTTAGAGACAACAAAAGCCAGACATCTGGTAACTGGCAGCCACTCCGGCTATCAGCAGGTAGCAGTTTTCTTTTGAAACCATTTGGATTATGTGGCGAACCCAGGACAATAGGAATCTGATGAAGCCTTTGATATGATCTGCTGAGAGTTTTTTTTTTTCTCCTTTTTGGTTTGGTTTTTTTTTTATTTGGAAAGCTGCCTGGATGAAACGGAGCTAAAGAGATTTGCACGAGACGTGGCATGGGCGATGCTGTGTGTGCAACCTGCTGCCGTGTGAGATGCTGTGAATGGAAGGGAATGGCTTGAAGTGAGGGGGGAAATGGAATATTCCAGCAGTGGGCCATATGGATCGGAGCTCGGGATGATCGTTGCCTGCATGGGAGATGTTGAGGGACGGTGGGGCGTTGTGGTTTGAGCGAAGACAGAACCGATTTTCTGCTCGTTGAGCTACTTGTCAGCTCAGTCGCTTCTAACCAGCTGCACTTTGCGAAGTTAGTGGTGTGTTTTTTGTAGGCAGCATCTGTTTCTAGCGGTGATAATGCTCAAGGCTTGGGGTGTGCAGCAAGGCTCTTGCTTATACTTGCTCCTCCAGAAAGGTCACTCCTAAATTTCATGTTCCATGTTGGAGATCCAGAAGTAAGAGTTGTAAGGAAGGAGGAAGGCCACACCTTCAGGGAGGAGCAGACAGGACAGGTGACCCAAACAGGACCAACATGAGATTCCATCCCATATGTCATGTTCAGTGTAAAGCTGAGGGTCAAGCCTCTTCTTCAATGGCTAGGGTCCAAGGAGGACTCTGTCCATTCTCTGCCTTAGCTCCCACTCTGGGTGCTCCTGGATCCAGTTCCCATCTGCTGAGTCTGAGGGAGTTTGATATTAGTTTTGTATATATTTGTGTATATTTAATTATTTTCTTATTATATTTTTTTATTGTTACAGTTTCATTAAAACGATCTTAGATTGTTTTTCCAACCCCTAACCACTCTCTCTCCCTTTTCCCTTGCTCCTCAAGCTTTGGAAAAGGAGAGGGGTTAACAAAGAGCATCTGTCATTAGTTTCGTGGCCAGCCCAGCCTCAACTCTTGATGGGGGAGACCCCAAATTTCATTGAAGAAAAGCACTGAGAAAAACAAAAGGGTCAAAGAATGCTTTGGTTGGAAGGGACCTTCAAGATCATCTCGTTCCAACCCCCCTGCCATGGGCAGGGACACCTCCCACTAGACCAGGTTGCTCAAAGCCCTGTCCAAGCTGGTCTTGATCTTATTTGTTGATCTTAGTTACTGGACAGTGAAGTATTAACTGTGCCTTGTCCTCTCATGGTTGTGCTTCACCCTCAGCACTGGTATTTACCGATGGAGCAAGATTTGCAGTGAAAAAGCACCTCCAGTGCCTCCGCCATGATATTTAATGATGTTATCAAGATGGCTAGGAATGGATTTTTTAAGCTTGAACGGAGATGACAACCTCGTCACGCGATCTGCCAGCTGATGGGTAAATTGAAACTTCTCATCATTATTTATTGAAAACAGCTACTATAGCCAGCCCAGATTTTTCAGCCTGACAGGGCTCATTTATTTCATATTTTAAACATTAAGAAAAACAACAACAGGGGAGGCTGTCATTAAGATATCAGTGAATCAAACCATTGAATGAGATAATTGTTCACCAAAGAGGAGCTGGCTGAATTTTTAATGCAGTGTCAGTATGGCTTAGGGGTGAAGGTGGTTGAATCTGCAGCATTTTCTACACAATCATGTGTTAGGATATGGTGGCGTGTCAAAAAGGCTGGTCAAGTATCTTTACTTGCCTCCAGCCCCTCAAATAATTTGTTCCATCTGGGTTTTGTGGTGATGCCCAGTATGGTTGTGGGATCCTCCCTTGGAGTTTTGGGTCCCATTGTCCTGAAGAGCTTTCTGATTTCAAAGGCTTCAAGACCAAGCCTGATCTTTCCTGGAGGTGTTGGGCAACAGCCGGCTGAAGAAGAGCCAGCGTGTGGCCAAGAAGGCCACCAGCATCCTGGCTTGGGTCAGCACCAGTGTGGCCAGCAGGACTAGGGCAGGGATTGTTCCCCTGGACTGGGCACTGGGGAGGTGGTATCTTGACTCCTGAGGTCACTTTTGGGCCCTTCACTCCAAGAATTAGGACAAATGTCTGCCACAAAAGGGTTGTGAAGGGCTGTGCCAGGCTGCCCAGGGCAGTGCTGGAGTCCCCATCCCTGGAGGGGTTTCAAAGCCGTGGAGATGTGGTGCTGAGGGCCATGGGTTAGTGGTGCCTTGGCAATGCTTGGTTAACAGTTGACTCTATTATCTTAAAGATCTCTTCCAAGCAAACCAATTCTATAATTCAGTCCCTTAGGTAGAGTTTTAATATTTTTGTTTGTTTTTTCTTCCTATCCCAAGAGCTGTGGTTGTAGCAGAGGCTCAGAAGAAGACAGGATAGTAGCCTTTAAAACCATACTCGTAAAGAAAGAGAACAAAGAGGTTGGATCTTCCTGGGCAGGGAAAGCCCCTCTGTTCTGCTGATGTGTTTCAGCTGCAATCAAGGGTCTGGTTTCCTGGGTAAAATATCTTCTGAACTGGAAGAGAAATTCCACTATTTTCACCCACTATGTTCAAGTGACGTGTCCTGGCAGGAGGCTGAAGGAAGTGCTCTTGCTGTCTTGCTATTCTTAGTGAGTCTTTGGGGTGGCTGGAGAAGCAGAGGAAGGCTTTTAGTCATATCAACCCCAAGAACCTCCTGCATCCTTTGAAATCATCGTTTTGGTGTCTTCACCAGCAGCTGCCAACTACCTGGTGACTGCTTTCACCCATTCCCTGGCACAAAAGCTGTGCCAGGGAACTGGGTTAACTCAGCAGTGGTATCAGCTGGGGAATATTGCTTCCCATGGCTTCTAAAAATGCAGGGATAGATGGAGCAGGATGGCTTGTGTATCTGTGGGCACCATTTCCCGAGGTGGAGTGAAGGGCTCTGAACCTGACTGCTCCAGTGGTGGAGGGAGCTGGGCTCTGCATGGATGTGCTGGGATGAAGAGTTTGGTACTCAAGCAGCTCCTGTCTCACCAGATGTACGAGCTGAACGGGTTTTTCCTTCCCTCTAGAAAAGCATTCTTATTTTTTCTGACCTAGAGGGATGGTTCAATGCACCAAAACTGGATTTTGAGTCAGTAGCACCAGCGATGAGCTGAACTTCTCGGTCAGGATGGCAGGGATGAGCTAACCTGATACAGAGCGATCCACCTCAGCTCTCGCCATGATTTGAGACCAGTGAAACTCCAGCCCTGGGCTGGGTTTGTTCCGTTTGCTTCCCTGGGTGGTCACAGGCTTGATACTTTGCCCTCCTGCTATTCGGGAGGTGAGAAGGACCTTGCTAAAAAGGATGGTCTTTATTTCATGTTGTCAAATGCAACCAGATGTGGGCTGGGGAAGGGGTTGTGCCCTTGCCTCCATGCTCCAAGATGAGTTTTCATCCCACTCTCTGGAAAATGGGAAGTTTTGGCTGTGGTGCTTCATCTCCCAGGGTTCAACCAAGCCTCCTGAACTCCAGGCCACGGCTGCAGTCACTGGCAGCACCTTGAAGCCTGAGCTGCTCCTTGGCCTCTCCCTTTTCAGCTTATACTTGAGATAATATCCCATTTAAGCTGCAGATCCTGAGATTTCCCAGCACATCTGATGGGATGATGTAGCATTTAGAAATATTCTGATGAGATACCTGCTGCAAAGGTCCTGGAACCATCAGCAGATCAATTATCTCTGACAAAGGACAAGTCTTTTAAACCGCTGCTATTCAGCCGGTTTGTTCCAACGAGTCTTCCGGCCCTTGTGCCAATTCCGAGCGATTATCACAATAGTCTGCGATACTTTCATGCTCTCCCTTTGTCAATGTTGCTATGTAACCGCCCAAGTCAAATGGGAACCTGGTAGGAGCAGGGATGGTTTTACTGGTGGTGTCATTCTGGTGCTTAAAAAAAAAAAGGAAATAGCAGGAGAAAGGGGGTTTCTGTGGGGGAAAGATAAAAATCATGTGGGTAAAACCCTGGTTGTAGACCTAGATATAGGAAGAAGTTTGTGCTGTGTTGGTATCTTGGACTAGATGACCTCGAAAGGTCCCTTCCAACCCAAACCATTCTATGATCTTCTGCCTTTTGCATGTAGGATTTACCGTGGCAAACCTTTGTGGAAAGCAATGAGAACAGACGCAGTGGGAAATAAAAAGGAAAGATAATAGGGTTTAAAAAAAAAAAACAAACTCAACCAACCATGCCAGTAAGAGGGGAAACCCTGGATGACTTCTGCGGCCAGCAACCAGCCCTCAAGATGAGTGAGGAACGAGCGTTGACACAATTAAAAAGGCAGCTATTGATTTACTGATCGTTCCTGTTGATAGGACGTTGCAGCCCGCGAGATCTCATCTGCAGCACATCAAATTGCCTCTGAGCTCAAGGACCTGCCGGACTTTCCCCGTTTCTCCTTTGCCTTTCCAGCATGGACAGCTCTTTATTGGTGTGTTATTGCTGGGGTGTGTGTGAGAGCATGTCAGGAAAGGAAAATGGCTGATAGCCCAAGAGTCCTTCAAAAGCCAGCTTCAGGACAGCGCTGAGCAAGCGACCAGCAATGATGGTGAAATAATGTGGGGTTTTTTTTTTCTTAATCAGCCTTTTCAGTTGAACAGAGCTAGGTATGGTAGGACGGTGCTGGGGTAGGATCCCTTCCATCCCCAGAGCTGATGTGAAGTGGTGTGTGAACCATGCAACAAGAGCAAGGGCTTTGGGAAAATATATCGGAGCTTTGTTAGGTGTATAAACACATGTTGTCTTTTATTTCCATAAAAAATAATATGCATGTGACATATGCTATGAAAGATCTCTGCTGGTTCCTGTTGGCTCCACCACCTTCTGCAGACCCTGAAGGTCATGACTGCCTTTCCCTCAACCAGTTAATTCTTTTTTTTTCAAGCCTCCCTCTATTAAAGACCTTCTTGCCACTACAGCGTTCGGGCGAGAGTTAGCTAATAATTACCTTCTGTTAGGAAAAATGATTTGGCTCGAGAAATCCTCCTTGGCTTCTGCTGGCGAGCTTCTGAGAAAGGCTGCTTTAATATCCGCCTCGGAAATTGTCACTTACCGTACCGCGGGAGCCCGTGTCGGAAAATGGGGAAGGGATTGGGACTGCGGCGCTACTGGAAACTAGATTTAGAGTCGATTTTCTCGGTGGTGTGAGATGATAGCTCCGGTGAACAGCCTGAGTTGGATTATGTGGACGCGGTCGCTGCGTAGTGTTTATTTTCTAGAGATCTGGAGGTAATTCCCTGAGCTGGGTAAGTCGGTATCCCACAGGCTTCCATCAGATCTGGGTGTCTTAATGATTGTTCCGTGCGTTACACGTGGTCAAAACAAGCTCTTCCCTGACAGCCTGAGAATAGTAACAAAAATAGGGCTTTTCCAGCCTTGTGCAAGGTGCCTTCAAGATTTTCTTCATCCTAGTCGAGTCCACAACTTAATCTGGAAAGCTTGAAATGGTTCATCAAGCAAAGCAACAGATGGAGACAAAGGTCTCCATCCTTGCTGCCAGAGCCAAAGCCAACCTTTGAAGACAGCCTATTGAAGGGAGTTGCAGAAGGGCCAAGGTTGGAGGCACCTCTGGGGATTGTCCAGTTCCACCTCTGCTGAAGCAGGATGAGCTACACCAGTTGCCCAGGACTGTATCTGGTCTGATTTTTAATATCTCCGAGGATGGAGGCTCCACAAAACTTTTTGGGTGACCTGCTCTAGTGTTTGAGCGTGTCCAGAGTATGTCCAATGTGTCCTTGTGTCTCTTGTACAGGGGAGCCCAGACCCAGAAGTCCAGATGTGTCTCACTCGTGCTATGTGGGAAGATGCTCAAGATCATCCAGGTGTCACAGAACTGCAGACCGGTGGGGATTGGAAGGACCCTCTGGGAATCATCTCATCCAACCCCCCTGCTCCAGCAGCTCACCCAGAGCAGGGGGCCCAGGGTTGTGTCCAGGCACCTTTGGAATCTCTCCAGAGAAAGACTCCACAACCTCTCTGGGCAGTCTGGGCCAGGCTCTGACACCCTCACACCAAACAAGTTTCTCCTCCTGTTGAGATGGAACCTCCTGGGTTCCAGTTGGTGCCCGTTGCCCCTTGTCCTGTCACTGGGCACCACTGACAAGAGTCTGGCCCCATCCTCTTGCCCCCCATGGGCCCTTTAGCTCTTGATGAGCATTGATCAGATCCCCTCTGAGGCTTCTCTTCTCCAGCCAACAGCCCCAGGGCTCTCAGCCTTTCCTCGGCACAGAGATGCTCCAGGCCCCTCAGCATCTTCATAACCTCTGCTGGACTCTCTCTGCAGTAGTTCCTTGTCTCTCTTGACCTGGGGAGCCCAGCACTGGCCCCAGTACTCCAGATGTGACCTCGCTTGGGCAGAGTAGAGAAGGATGAGACCCTCCCTTAACCTGCTGCCCACACTCTTCTTCATACACCCAAATGCTGGCGTCCACCAGTCCCCTAGACTTTCTCTGCAGAGCTTAGCCTCACCATGTTCTGATGCAGGGGAATGTTCTTCCCCATAAGCAGGACCTGGGGAGGAACAAGAGGAAACACCTTGCTGAACATCACAAGGTTCCTCCTGGCCCATTTCTCCAGCCTGCTCAGGGCCCCCTTGAACCAGCAGCTCTGGGACTCCTCCACCACTCTCGCTACAATCAACCCCTTTACTTCTGGCTGAGAAAACCAAGCCTGTGTCTATCCTATAGATCTGATAACCTGAAGTCCTGCTTCTCATCTCGCCTCGGAACTCATTTGCCTGTCATTTCATCGGTTTCTTGTTGCTACAGAAATGGGGGGGGGGAAATCTTATTTACTTTTGCTGTTAACATTATTTTCACTTACTGTGCAGGCTGCTGGTGGGTTTTATTAATATACAATTTGTCAGGGAGCTTAATGCGTGTTTGTAAAATGGCTTAGAGGTAATTTGCTGTTTCTATTTAATTTTTAATAAGGTAGCTCTCTTCATTACACTGTCTGCTGGAGAGGCTTTATTTGAAAATATCGAAGCTGTGACCATTGTATCTTAATTCTCGAATCCAGCCAGCGGTGCTGCTTTGCCGCAGACATCTCCCACGCTTGGCAATTAGTGCTTGTGCGGGTGAGGAGCTTTGTGGTTCTCCTCTCTATCACCGTGCTGGCTCCAGGGGGGACATTACCTTCCAGGATGTCATAAGTGGACATTAGAAATGTCCTCTTTGCTGCAAATGTCTCTATGAAGGGTTTGGGTTTGATGAACTTCTTTTGGTGCAACAGTGTGGTCTGAAAAAGCTAGACCACCTTTATTTTATTCTTAGCATGAGATAGACATGGACCTGTTGGAAAGGGTCTGGAGGAGGCCACAGCAATCAAGTGAGGGCTGGAAGCCCTCTGCTGGGAGGCCAGGCTGGGAGAGTTGGGCTTGTGCAGCCTGGAGAAGAGAAGGCTCCACAGAGACCTTCTGGTGGCCTTCTAGTACTTCAAGGGGGCCTAGAAGAAAGCTGGGGACAGACTTTTTAGCAGGGCCTGTTGGGACAGGACAAGGGGTGATGGTTTGAAACTCAAAGAGAGCGATTTAGTCTAGAGAGAAGGAAGAAATTGTTGGTGCTGAGAGTGGTGAGAGCCTGGCCCAGGTTGCCCAGAGAGGTGGTCGCTGCCCCATCCCTGGCACCATTGCAGGTGAGGTTGGCCGGGGCTCTGAGCAACCTGCTCTAGTTGCAGATATCTCTTCTCCATGCAGGGGGGTTGGACTAGATGACCTTGAAAGGTCCCTTCCAACCCAAACCAGTCTGTGATTCTATGATATATCTATATATTTCTATTTGATTTAGTAAGAGGTTTGAAGGTTTCCTGGAGGAAGGGCTTGTGGCTCTCTGAGGTGACTTTCCATGGGAAGAAGACCACCTGTAGGACCAGCTGTGGATTCCCATCCACAGCATCATGGATGGAGACCAGGAGGGGAAGGTGGGAAGCCATGTGAAGATGTTCATTTCCAGAGGACCCTTTGATACCACTTTCCTTACAGGAAAGAACTTCCACAGGTACAACAGTTAAGCCTAGAATGTAGACTTTGATTTTTAAGTCATGGCTGTGACCACTGAAACCTGCACTGGGAGAGGTGAGGTTTTAATTACTCCATATTTTCAAAGTCTTTTTAGACACCACAGAGGTCCAGGCTTTCATTAGAATTGGTCTCCTGAGCCCCACCAAGAGCTACCGTTGTTGGGAATCCCTCCTCCACCTTAAATCTCAGCCCCTTCCTGAACCTCAGCCTGTTGCAGTCTCTCTGCACGATGGTGGTTCTGCCTTTATAACTGCCTCTTCTATGCTTTAATGATTGCACCTCTTTTAATTTATATGCAAAATCAGTTCTCACAATCAATACCCCTGTGGGCTGAGAACCCTGGGCTGCAAGCGGAGCTTGACTCCGGCTGCAGGAATTTTAATTGTTGCTCCTGATGACTATTTGAGCTTAAGATGCAACATGCCTGGTTTTGGCTTGCTTTTTTTTTTCTCCTAAAAAAAAAAAAAGCCTGAATTTGCTTCTCTATCAAAATCTATAGTAAATAGCAAAGTAATTTTCTTCCAGAGCCCCCAGTAAAGTGGGATTAATCGCACTTGGCTTCATCTCAGGTCTGCTGAAAATGGTGTTTAACTTTGAAGCTCTTTCTAAACCTTTAGAAACTTTGAGGGCAACCTCTTCTATCAAGCGTAGAGAGCTCCCGGTTCATGTTCCAGCTCAGAGGGTTACAGCTGCTGCGGTGGTTAAAGTTGCTTTTGGATCATCTTTTGGGTTTGAAGTTGTGCTGGATGGTAACTGTGCTGCTCTCTGCTCTTGTTGGTGGGACAACCCATGGTCAGGAGGTTCTGGTTTCATATAAGAAAGTAAAATGGCCATCCCAGTGTGGCCAGAAGGTTGAGGGAGGGGATTCTGCTCCGCTCTGGGGAGACCCCCCTGCAGGGCTGGGGCAGCTCTGGAGTCCTCAGCACAGCAGAGACATGGACCTGGTGGAGCGGGGCCAGAGGAGGCCCCAGCAATGCTGGGAGGGCTGGAAGGCCTCTGCTGGGAGGCCAGGCTGGGAGAGTTGGGGTTGTAGATGCCCCATCCATGGCAACATTCCAGGTCAGGTTGGATGAGATTCTGAGCAACCTGCTCTAGTTGCAGATGTCCCTGCTTAGTGAAGGGAGGTTGGACTAGATGACCTTGAAAGGTCCCTTCTAGCCTGAGCCATTCAATGATCTGTGTTCATCCCTTAAATCGGCACAAATCAGTACATCAGCAAGGTTTAATTCAGTGGTAGCTCCCTCATAATGATCACAGCTGATACAAACCACCTCCAGTATTGCTCAGGACCCTCCTACTGCACCAGGATTCATCCCAAGGAGGTCGATACTTTTTTTTTATACTTTTGCAACAGAAAATGCTGAAGCTTGCGTTGCACACAAGCTCTGTCAAAGTTTCCAATCACTGAAGCATTTTGGGAAGACACATAAGTGTTGGCCAAGTGTCCTATTCTAAAAGGCATCTTGAAGCTTCATTCAAAGTGACCTGATGGTCCTGCTGGCTACACTGGTGCTGACACAAGCCAGGATGCTGGTGGCCTTCTTGGCCACCTGGGCACACACTGGCTCATCTTCAGCCAGCTGTTGATCAATGACCCCAGGTCCTCTTCCACTTGGCACTTTCCAGACGTTCTTCCCCCAGCCTGGAGCGTTGCAGGGGTTGTTGTGACCCAAGGGCAGGACCCGGCCCTTGGCCTTGTGGAACTTCATCCCATTGGCCTTGGCCCCTGGATCCAGCCTGGCCAGACCCCTCTATAGATCCTCCTACCCTCAAGCAGATCGACACTCCTGCCCAACTCGCTATTGTCTACAAACGTACTGAGAGTGCCTCGATCCCCTTGTCCAGATCATTGATGGAAAATATTAAGGAGAAGAGCCCTGGGGAACACCACTCAACAGCTCTCAACAGCTTTTAAAGAAAGTTTACCAAGCTCTTAAGCTTGTGTGCAATGCATTCTGCATTCAGTGCTTCAAACCCCAGAGAAGACACACTTGAATTAATTTCCACCATAGCTAGAAATAATTCAAAGCAACGACTTGATCTGAGCTGCTTAAAATATTCAGACGAAATGAGGAAGGGGAGAGCCAAGGATGGGAGCATCCAACACAGATCAGCCACTGCTTCAGCATCAGGCACTTCTCGAAAAACCTCCCCCAGACTCTGAAAAAGTGGGAATTCCTGGAGCTTTGCCTTTTTATTTTAATTTTTGGCGGGGCACAGGCTTCTGGAATTTTGCCAGAGCATCTTCTGCTGGATGGCTTCGCCTTCTCCTTCCCCTCATAAAGTCTGTTCACTGGCATCTGCTTTATTTTTTTTTTTCTGAGGCTCTTGGCACAGGGAGAAAAGGGGTCAGCAAGTTAACAAATTAGACATGTTCCACCTGGACAAGCCATCAAAAACCTAATTTTGCTTGGTCACGTCGTAACCTACCCTCTATAACTTGATACGTACCTAAATGATGGAAAGCACCACTCAGGTTCATAAAATGTTTTACCGAGAGTAAAACAGATCTAATAGACCTATTTCTCATTAAAAAGGTCAACGCAGTGAACATCTGATGCTGTAGAAATGTCGGATTCAATTTAGCAGGTCAAGCTTCACTAATCCAATGCCCTGATTGGTCTGAATTCATTTCTGCTGGGGGAGGTAAAAAAAAAAAGGCAATTTTCCAACAAACTGTCAAGATTATCTACTCTAGCTCTGTTTTTACAAGGCATCATCAGTGTGTTGATCGAATCCACCCCTTCTGCAAGACTGGGCGGCTTTTCCCACCCAGGGCTCTCTTTTTAAGGTGCAACCTCTACTCCTTTCATGAGGTTGCCCCAAGGGTTTGGAGCGTTGGGTGGGAGCTGGGGTTGTAGCCAAGCTGAAGCGTTTCTAGACTGGACCATCTGGATCTTCTTCTAAAAACAGCGATAAAAGTCGAGGTGCTGTGTTGAGCTGTGCACATGGGGATGGAGGAGAGCAGGAGGTGGTGATGAAACCCCAACCAGAGAGCACTCAACTCCATGAACCCCCAATATGTTGGGTTTTTTTTTCCCCCCTGACTCAGGACATCTAATAGTGGTGATAAAAGCAGATGTTGGCAGCTTTCTCCCTGCTGGCCCTCAATTGTCCTACTTATGGTGGGAGCTAACCCACTGTGAAGAAGACATCACGTTTTGTACACCTCAGAATAGTGTTTCACTGCTTCTGGTGAGGCTTGCGAGGATCTTGAGGGGGCTGGAAACCCCTCAGTAAGCCCCACTTAGTGTGGTGTATTATTATTAGCATTATTAATTAGATATTATTATGTATTATTAGCAGTATTATTTGTGTTCTTCTCTCAATTCAGTTGCAACCGCCCTGTAAACCTGCTGTGGCTCAGCCAGCGTGTGTCCCAGCTGGAGGACCTCATCTTTAACGTCCCCAAACTGGTGCTGTGGACCATGGCTGTGGTACCAGTGCAAGACAGACATGGAGCAGGGCTGGAGGAGGCCACAGAGATGATGGGAGGGCTGGAAGGCCTCTGCTGGGAGGCCAGGCTGGGAGAGTTGGGCTTGTTCAGCCTGGAGAAGGCTTCAGGGAGACCTTCTTGGGGCCTTCCAGCACTTCAAGGGGGCCTAGAAGAAAGCTGGGGACAATCTTTTCAGCAGGTTGCCCAGGGAGGTTGTGGATGCTCCATCACTGGAGGTGTTCAAGGCCAGGTTGGACGGGGTTTTGAGCACCCTGGTCTAGTGGGAGGTGTCCCTGCCCATGGCAGGGGGTTGGAACTAGATAATCTTGAAGGTCCCTTCCAACCCAACCCATTCTATGATTTGAGCTCTGCAGCCTGTCACCCAGCAGGTGCCTTCTGGGGCCTTCTGCCTCTGTTTGGGTCTTTTTTTTCCCATGAAAGGAGAGGTTTTTCTTCCTCCACCACATCACGAGCTGCTGGCTTGGAGGCAGGTAGATCCCAAGCCACAGTCATTTGGAGAGATCTTTATTTCCAGGGCAGGTTTGTGTCTTTCACCCGTGCCAGGAGAAAACAATAGAACTAAGGTGGTCTAATCTGCAGCAAGCACTAAAGAAACAGAGCCACGGATTTCAACCTTCTTCCTAATTACTAGTCTAGATATTAAAGTCTAGATTTTGAGGTCTGCGAGTATATATTGTTTATATAGGTATGGATAGATGTGCATGGCAAAACCGTGGGCAGGGGCTGTAGGACCTTGAGAGAAGACACAGTGCTCTTTTGGAAGGAGCCATGGGGACCATCATGCCCAGGGCCGCGCCATGACATCAGCCACCTCCCGTGCTTTCGGCATAGAAGATGTTGACTTTTTATGTGAAGCTGGTTTTTAAGATGAAATATTTTCTAGTGTGCGGCGTGGAGTAGCATTTCGGAAAGGTCAAGATGGAAATGAAACAGTTTGGGTTTGTCGATGCTGAATTTTTATAAGTGAGCCCAAACTTCCCTCTTTGTGGGAATTTTCTGCGTTTTCTTTCCTGGTGTGGGATGAAGCTGATTTTCAAAGCCAAAGAGGGCTGGGGAGCCCTGCCATGGCAAGGAGACATTCATGCCCCGCAGCACAGCATACACTCATGGGTACATGCTCTCCTTCCTCAGCATTTAGGGGTCCACCACCCCCTTGGCCAGTTGGGTTGGAGCACCAGGTCCTGTCTCCTGCTGCCACGATAAGCTGATATATCACCATTTGTCAGGCTGTGGACACAGCTGGTGGGACACAGGTTGATCTGTGCTGTCCCTTAGGCACTTGCAGAAGAAGGCACCTATGGTTCTATGTTCAATTTTAGAGCAATCCAAGGGCATTCTTCCATTTTCCCCAAAGCCTTTATGGAGAAAGGAGGGTGGAGACAGATGCTGACCTGCTCCACACACTTTGTGCTCTGCACGTAGAATCATTAAGGTTGGAAAAGACCTTTAAGATCATCGTGACCAACCATCAACCCAACACTGCCATGACCACATCCTCCAGGTCAGATACCTGCTGCATCATCCATCAGACACTTCACCTAAAATTAAAGGTGCTTCACATCGGAGTCAACTGCCTAAAAAAAGGATTTTGTCCTAGGTTAGGTACACTTAGCTGCTGCTTCCCACCCCAGAGATCTCCCCTCTAAGTCCCATGTCATGAATCCCCATGGGAGTCTCAGATGATAGGAGGTCACCTGAGATGCCAGCAGATGCTCACCACAAAGCTGTAGACTCATAAATCCAAGAGTATCCATGAAATCAGGGACTGATGGACAATATCTGTGCACAAAAAGCTCTATTTAGCCAGACTTGCTCTTGATATTGATCATTTGGTGTCCTTGGGGAAGACAGTTGATGGTATTAAATTCATTTTGATCTTTATTTTTATGCTGCGCTCAAGTAAAACCCCTCACAAGCGGGACGTTCGTGGTGCGCTTCGGTGAGACTTTGTCTTTGCCAAGATGCCAAGTTTCCTCTTCGTTCTCTAAACCGTTTAATTGCTGTTTATTTTAGAAAACGGGTCAGGTCTAGACTTTTCCTCTAATTTGACAGACATCCCTGGATGGGGACACGGTCCCTAGATCTTTTGTGACAAATAGAAGGAATTACCATGTGATCGAAAGCAAAGAGTCGATATTTCATTTCATAGTTGCCACGTACAATTTCCCCCATTATTTGGAGAAGATTAAGCGAGAAAACTCAATTCATTATTACATTTTCAAATATGCATTGGATTTCTCCGGATTGTTATTTTAGGCCGGCTCTTCCAAGGCTGTTCTTTGGCAAGAATAGGGCCAGGTGGTTTTTTTCCTTGGCTTGTTTTTTTTTTTTTCTCTGTGTTTGTGTGTGAAAGATTAAAGACTCATTTAAGCTGTTATCATTGAAAACATGTGTTCTTGCTGATTCACACCGGGATTCCTGTTAGAGTGTCATCTGCCGCGACGCTGTCTCTGCTTTTGGCACGTCGGGCATCAAATCTCTGTTATCGCTTTCCAGGTGCAGCAGCCGATGCGCTGGGATTTGAGGGAAGTTCTCAAGCACGTTTTTCCATGGAGATGAGA
Source organism: Eurystomus gularis (assembly GCA_013400335.1). Lineage (NCBI taxonomy): Eukaryota > Metazoa > Chordata > Aves > Coraciiformes > Coraciidae > Eurystomus > Eurystomus gularis. The sequence goes on from VZZY01016147.1 coordinate 208,523, forward strand.
GGACTTCCCGGTGCTGAAGGAAGCAAAATGAAGCAAAGCCAAAAAAGGCTGAAGGAAGGAAAAGCCGGTTGTGAAGGTAAAGTTTCTCCTTGGAGGAGAATTGCAGCTTTTCACAGAATCACAGAACATTAAGAGCTGGAAGGGACTTCTGGAGATTATCTCATCCAACCCCCTGCTCCAGCAGATCACCCAGAGCAGGGGGCCCAGGATCATGTCCGGGTGGGTTTGGAATCTCTCCAGAGAAGGAGACTCCACAACCTCTCTGGGCAGCCTGGGCCAGGCTCCCACACCCTCACACCAAACAACTTTCTCCTCCTGCTCCCATGGAACCTCCTGGGTTCCAGTTGGTGCCCGTTGCCCCTTGTCCTGTCACTGGGCACCACTGACAAGAGTCTGGCCCCATCCTCTTGCCCCCCATGGGCCCTTTAGCTCTTGATCAGCATTGATCAGATCCCCTCTGATGCTTCTCTCTTTTTACCAATTCTGTTCAGAAATGTGCCCATCCACAATGGCTGCACCTTCTCTGAGACCTTTTTGACTTTATGGCAGCTTTGTCATCCCGGAAGAAGCGTCTTGGGCCACCCAGAGGAGAAGACAAAGCTGTGCTAGGAGGTGCAGAAGCCCGGCTGTGCTGTTCACCTCTCCAGCAGGTCACCAGCAGACCTTCTTCAATGTCTCCATGCCTACACACCTGCTTCCAGCCTGCCCATCTCCAGCACTTAGTAGCCTCTAAAAAGAAAGGAAAAGCTTTAAAAAAAAGAAACTTAGAGAGAAATGAAAAAGGTGCCAGGGATGGGGCATCAACCACCTCTCTGGGCAACCTGGGCCAGGCTCTCACCACCCTCAATATAAAATATTTCTTCCTTCTCTCTAGTCTAAATCTCCCTCTAGTTTCCAGCCATCGCCCCTTGTCAAATGTCTGTCCCCAGCTTTCTTCTAGGCCCCCTTGAAGTCCTGCAAAGCCACCAGAAGGTCTCCCTGGAGCCTTCTCTTCCCCAGGCTGAACAAGCCCAACTCTCTCAGCCTCACCTCCCAGCAGAGGGGTCCCATCATTGTTGTGTCCCTGACCAGCTTTCCTCCATCTCCCCTAAAGCCCCCCAAGAAGCACAGGAGGTGCACGTGGCCTTTGCAGGCTCAGCTCAGGTCACACCGGGGTGGTGGGGGCTGCAAACAAGCTCCAGCTCCTCCTGCTCGGCTCTGACCCGCATGCAGAAGAGGAGACGCAGCCGGCCGAGCCTGCGAGCACCGCGGCAAACAACTTATCCACGTCTGATCTGCTAATACATATTTATTCTGCTAACAAGTCATTCATTCCGGAGCAGAAAGCTCGGGAGCTGATTTATATCGCAGTCAAATCAAGTCTGAAAAAGCTGCTCGATTCACCCCGTATAAATCACGACGGTTTCGCTTTTGCGACGGGCTGTAGAGAAGACGGGAGCTGAGCAAACACGGCCCTTTGTGACTGTTCATAATTAATAGCAGTTAATGAAGAGCGTGAGCCATGCTCTATTATTATTAAGATTATTAATAATCTGGGGATGGAAAAATCTCAGCCTTTGCTGTGCTTTCATATCTGGGGTTTTTTTGTCGTTATTAAATTAATTCCTCTTTCGAAGGTCACGTTTCTGAAGGTTCCTTTCGAAGGTCACGTTTCTGAAGGTTCCTTTCAATGGTCACGTTTCTGAAGGTTCCTTCAGAAGGTTCCGTTTCTCCTGTTTGGATATCTTCTGTCTCTGTGCACAGTAAAATTATTTCAGCTCTAATTGCTATCGCTTTAACAAACCGCCAACGGAACGGGTGCGGATTTCCTGGGAGGGCAAAGCGTTGGGTGCAGGAATCGCATGAAAGGTTTCAACTCCCTTGATGAAGTTTCCTTGGTTGAAGCGAGCGTGTCCGCGTCCAGGTTCCAGGTAATCTACGGTTCTTCGTGGGCATCATGTTGTAAAGCTCTAAATCCATGAAAGGCTTCTCTGAGCCTCCTGCCTTGCCGCGGCCGCCCGGTGACGGGGCTGAATTTAATGCGTCGATGATATATTCAACCCAGCGCGCCGTAAATAGTCGCTAAATATTCAGCAGAGCCTCGGCCGCCTCCTCGTGCTGAGACCCAAGACGAGCTCGGATGATGACATTTTCCTCCTTAATCCCTTTACTCCTCTTCCCATGCAAGAGATTTGCAAAGGATGCGAAATGTCACCAAAGGCGCTTCAAGCTTGCAAAGCTATTTAAAAGTTGGTTTGGTTTTTTCCCCCCCGAGTACAGCATGTGGTGATACCACCCTCTGGAGAAGAGCCTGGTTTTGGTGGCATCTCTTCCAGCGTCCTTCCAGAGGGACCTGAAGGTGGCAAGCGTACCATGATCCCACGTCGGGGTGAAGCCCAGGCGATGCTCAACTGCAAGTAGGGGCCAGCACCTAGAGAGGAATAACCCCCTGCACCAGGACAGGTGAGGGGATGACCTGCTGGGCTGGAAAGCAGCTCTCCAGAGAAGGACCTGGGAGTCCTGGTGGATGACAGGTTGCCCATGAGCCAGCAAGAGGCCCTCATGGCCAAAAAGGCCAATGGTTGCCTGGAGTGCATGAAGAAGAATGTTGCCAGCAGGTCAACGGTGGTTCTCCTCCACCTCTACTCTGCCCAAGTGAGGCCACCTCTGGAGTATTGGGTCCAGTGCTGGGCTCCCCAGGTCAAGAGAGACAAGGAGCTACTGGAGAGAGTCCAGTGGAGGCTCCAAAGATGCTGAGGGGCCTGGAGCAGCTCTGTGCTGAGGAAAGGCTGAGAGCCCTGGGGCTGCTGAGCTGGAGAAGAGAAGCCTCAGAGGGGATCTGATCAATGCTGAGCAAGAGCTAAAGGGTGAGGGCAAGAGGATGGGGCCAGACTCTTGTCAGTGGTGCCCAGTGACAGGACAAGGGGCAACGGGCACCAACTGGAACCCAGGAGGTTCTACCTGAGCAGGAGGAGAAACTTGTTTGGTGTGAGGGTGTGGGAGCCTGGCCCAGGCTGCCCAGAGAGGTTGTGGAGTCTCCTTCTCTGGAGAGATTCCAAAGGTGCCTGGATGTGATCCTGGGCCCCCTGCTCTGGGTGAGCTGCTGGAGCAGGGGGGTTGGACAAGATGATCCGTAAGATTCTTTCCAACCCAAGCCATTCTGTGGTTCCTGAAAATGTTCTAGTTTTGAATCTTTGCCTAAGGTAAGTACAGAAAAAACTTGAATTTAGTGTGAGCTGGAAATTTAAACCCGAGAAGACCAGATGATCCTTGAGGTCCCTTCCAATCTGGTATTCTATGAGGACATCTGTCTGTGTTATTCTGGGTGTTTCCCTTCAATCCATTTGAAAAACATCTTTAAAACAACATAATCAGCTTAATTTGAAAAGCAATATTTAATTTTAAGGCTGTTCTAAAAAGAGGTTTTCTCCATTTCAAAGCTTTTTTTTACCAGGATCTTGCTGAGAACGGCTCTTTGCAATGAGGAATGTTGGGTTTGATGGACAAGAACCCTTAGACCAGATAAATTTTGCTGAAAAAAGGACCGTCCAGCTGTATCCTGCACATCTAAGAGAAGGGTTTTTTATTTCTTCCTTTAGATTCATCCCAGGCAAGCTTCACTTTTTGAATTGTCTATACACAGAGAAGGTTTACTGACCATATTGCTGCACATTTCTTAATTGTGAGCACAGATGAGCGTAACATTTCAACCGCCCGCGCCGAGTTCATAACATTCTGCAATAACCTTTGCAAGAGACGTTGAGATGAACACTTGAAGGACATCTGTTGGTGCCGGAAACAACGATGCAGGTTTTGGCTTTTGTTTTGTTTCTTTGGTTTGTTTTTTAATTGCTATTTTGTCGGAGGAATGCTGTCACTTGAGATGAAAACCCTGCTAAGCGCCGACAAAAATCTGCTCCGCGTTCCTCTCTTAATTGGCGGAGTTGAAGGAACGACTGAAGGTAGAGGCTGCAAACACGTGTTTTGGAAATGGAGATCAAGCTGGTGCTAAGCCATATGCACGTCTCTCCAGGGGGTTTGATCTGCCGGTTGGGATTTGTGTTGCTAACAGCACTGTGAGCTCTGCTTGATGTCGGGTTTGAAAAGGTCCGTGAAGGAGTGACGGCATGAGGGCCAGGCTGGTGTTTGTGAGAGAAATGTGCTTTGTAGGCTACGAATCTATGAACAAGGAACCGTGTGAGGGGCAGCTAAGCCCTGGACTTGGCCAGATGGTCCACATTGAATCCCATTTTTGTCCCCAAGATTAAGAAAAAAAAATGCTAAAGTGTTTGTAGGCTTGCTCTGGTCCTTTGCAGCGACCAGATGCTCACTGGAGATGCCCTTGTTGGTGCCCTGTATGGATCAGGCCTCTGTCTGGTAGAGCTGTGGGAAGTTCCCAGCTTCACCCCATTAGCTGGTGAAGGGTCTGGAGCACAAGTGTGGTGAGGAGCAGCTGAGGGACCTGGGGGTTGTTGAGCCTGGAGAAAAGGAGGCTCAGGGGAGACCTTCTGGCTCTCAACAACTCTCTGAAAGGAGGTTGGAGCCAGGTGGGGTCGGGCTCTTCTCCCAAGGAACAAGCAATGGGATAAGAGAAAAGGGCCTCAAGTTGCACCAGGGGAGGTTTAGGTTGGACATGAGGAGAAATGTCTTCCTGGCAAGGGCTGTGAAGGGCTGTGCCAGGCTGGGCAGGGCAGTGGTGGAGTCCCCATCCCTGGAGGGGTTTCTAAGCTGTGGAGATGTGGTGCTGAGGGCCAGGGGTTAGTGGTGCCCTGGCAGCGCTGTGTTAATGGTTGGACTCAATAATCTTCAAGGTCTCTTCCGACCCAAACAATTCTGTGATTCTATGATTGTGTGTATGCGATGGGATTCTGTGTATGTGGTTGCAGATGCCCACCCTCCCCGGGGAGAGGCAGAAGGAGATTGCTACCACAAGCCCAGAAGGCTACATCTGGTCACCTACGCTTGGATTCCATATCCACTGTCATCATTTATCAGCCACATGCTTTCAGGGCCTGATTCTTGTTTTCTCATGTAAAACATGACCATTTCCCTTTGGAATGAAGATGCTCATTCATTTTCTGAGCTCCCTCCTCCCATCCTTCCCCCCCCTTCCCTCCCGTCTTCCCTCTCTGCGTTAAGAGCCCTGGGATAAGCAGTCATACCTTTAACAGTCCCTGGCTCCCGCTCTGTTTTTCCTTCATTTGCAAGGCACGACTCTACAATTTCAGCCGGAATGTTTTATATGCGACGGAGACAAACGCCCTAAAGCAAAAACAAGTGAGAAAGTGATGTCTCCGTAGAGCAACCTACAGCAGCTGCCTCCTAAGGTGGCAGCAAACAACTCCTTATTTAAATCATGGGGAAAAAAAAAACCAACCCAACCCTACAGATCCTTACATCTCAGCCTGACCCATTCTCATGCGTGTAATTTAGGGGAATCTTCCCATTTCTGCATCCACTAATGATGAGGTGAGGGCCAGGCAGGGGGCTGGGGGTGCCACCTCTCCTTGGGAAGGATGGCTGAGGGGGCAGAGCAGGCAGACACCCCAAAAAACTTGGAATTTTAGCTCTGGTCCTTTTCTGGTTCTCTTTTGTGAGCTCAGGCAAATCACTCAATACCCTAGTACCTCATTGTCTTACAAGTAACATGAAGGTAATCAAATAATAGACTGGTTTGGGTTGGAAGGGACCTTTAAAGATCATCTCATTCCAACCCCCCTGCAGTGGGCAGGGACATCTCCCACTAGACCAGGTTGCTCAGAGCCCTGTCCAGCCTGACCTTAATCACTCTGAAGATGAATATGAAGATGGATATACTGAAGTCTGTGAGGTAATTAGCTGCCGTGGCATTGGGTCATCTCGTTAATTCAAATGAATCTTACAGGAGAGATTAAACATCATAACATCTGTTTCCTCCGCTCTGAAGAGAGTAGGACAACACTTGATTTTTGCAGGGAGAACTTCCACCCAGGGTGACCTTGGTGCGATTTCTTCCTCTCGCTGAATTTTGACTCTTAATGGCTTGGAAAAAAATAGGAAGGCCAACTTAACATGTTTCTCCACGTTTGTTAATTGGACAAATCGATTTGAGATACTGCAGGTGCTTGCTCTGCATTTTGGTTCATTTTTATCCAAGTAAGTAACGGTGCAGGAGCTGGTCCTACCTTCACAGCACAGCTGTAACAGCCGGAAGTGAAGTCTATGTGTTGCTTTGTGGTTTTGTGCGTCCATAAGAGCCTAGAAAAGTGATGCCTTCATCTTGGACCCTTTGGCACTGGGGCAATGTACAGGATGGGGATCACCACTGCAGGTGGCCAAAGTGCAGGAAGAAGTTACCTTTGGCCCATCCCAATTATCTTCTGCAAAGCAGGTACCAGGGATCATAAAATCATTTTGGTTGGAAAAGACCTTTAGGATCATTGAGTTCAATGATTAAACCAACAAGGCCGGGGCACCACTAAGCCCTGGCCCTCAGCACCACATCTCCACGGTTTGGAAACCCCTCCAGGGATGGGGACTCCACCACTGCCCTGGCCAGCCTGGGACAGCCCTTCACAACCCTTCCCATGAAGACATTTCTCCTCATGTCCAACCTAAACCTCCCCTGGTGCAACTTGAGGCCATTTCCTCTTGTCTTACGGCTTGTTCCTTGGGAGAAGAGCCCGACCCCACCTGGCTCCAACCTCCTTTCAGGGAGTTGTAGCCTTGTTTCATCAGACATGAAATTTGGGGCCAGACTTTTTAGTAGGGCCTGTTGTGACAGGACAAGGGATAACGGTTTTCATGCGGCTACAGAGCCTCGTGAGGTGTGTGGCACAACACTGTCGGCGGTAAACAAAATATTGAGCATAATTTTTGACGAGTAGCGGCTCTGTTACTGCAGCGGTAAATTTTTTTTTACCTTTAGAGACTGTAGGTCTGCTTACCAGGTGCTGCTCAGAACATTACTGTGAAAGTACCTCGTGACTTCTCCCTAGCAAGCCATTTAGGAATTATAAAACCCTGAATCATCTTTTTATTAAGTTTATATACTGGCCCAGCACTCATTCCGACTGAGCGCTGGAAAGTTTGCCAGCCGACCAAATCAAATCAACGAAGGCCATGAGATTGATGATGCAGGTCTTTGGGTGTTCTGGAGGCTGGAGTCCCTGGTCTTTTGCCAAGGGCACAGAAGGAAAATGCATTTTTACCTTGGCTATCCCAACGTGCAAGCGGAAACGGGGGAACAAGCTGGAACGAGGGGTGGGAAGTGAGCTGGGAAGTTCTCAAAGGCGTTGTGCTGGAGGAGGACTCATCCCCTGGTCATGCCTTGGGGGCTGCGTCTCTTGGGACAGATTTTCAGAGGCTCAGATCTATATATAGATATAGATATTGAAATGACAGAGGAAATGCAAACAACAAAATTGGAAAGGTTAGTTGATAATTTAATTAAAACCAAGTCCAGGCACAGTTTAACTTCTCTTTCCATGAGTCACCAAACTTGAACGGTGCCGGGAGGACACAAAGTTACTTCATGAAAGAGATTTGGGCACCTATGAAATGATGAGTTTTAATGGAAAACGGCTCTTTGGAACATTCTCTAAAAGCATTATAGGGGGCAAGTCACACACCTTATTGCCTCGGAGCATATCTACCTCTCCGCTAAGCTGACCTCAGTAGGTAGGTCAGCAGAGAGCCGGCTGTGTGGGGAAGGGAATTGCCTTTTTTTTTCCCCGAAAGGTAAATTTTGAGTGGGATTTTACATGACAGCCTTCCTTTTCTACCTCTCGAATATTTCCATTATCATCCTTTTCTTTTCCTGCACACAAATCACCTCTGGTTGAAAACCAGGTTTCCTTATTCTCATTGATCTGCTACATGAATCTAAAATTACCTAAAGCTGTTCCTGTCACTCCTTCACATCCTAATGTGGTTTGACTGCTCTCCCAAGCGACACTTTTTCAGATCTGTACTCGCCGTGTTTTCATTCCTTTCCCCCCAAAAAATGCATCTTAAAATAGTTCTCACTTCCCTTCGCAGTTTATCGATCACAATCTGGCAATTTCCAGTCCCAACCTTGACAAAACTTTTGTGGTATAAGGCTGATTGTTAAGAAAAATCGCTTCCTCTCGAGCTGCTCCACCTCCTCGTGTAGGACCTGGGTGATGGTCGTGTTTCTTGCCTGCAAGAAATAATGAGAGACCTACAGAGTTGGGACCAGGGGAAGCTTTTAGTGAATAAATAGGGCTTGTAGGAATGAAAAAATACACAAAGGCAGCACGGAATGGGGTGAAGACCCTGGCCCAGGCTGCCCAGAGAGGTTGTGGATGCTCCATTCCTGGAGGTGTTCAAGACCAGGTTGGATGGGGCTTGGAGCAACCTGGTCTAGCGGGAGGTGTCCCAGCCCATGGCAGGGGGGTTGGAATGAGGTGATCTTGAAGGTCCCTTCCAACCCAAACCATTCTATGCTTCTACAGATGGCCCCCTCCTACCCCTTGCGTCCATGCTCACATCTAGAGCTTGGAGTTTCTGCAAAAATCACATATATTCATGTGCTTGTAGCACCTTGTCTGAGTTTTTGTTTTCTCATCAGAACTCCCAAGGGATGAGCACTGAGCCAATAGTCATAATCTTGCCCTGTTAATAACTTGGACATGAGGAACAATATCTTCACCAAAAGGGTTGTCAAGGGCCATCCCAGGCTGCCCAGGGCAGTGGTGGAGTCCCCATCCCTGGAGGGCTTTCAAAGCTCTGGAGATGTGATGCTGAGGGAGCGGTGGACTTGGCTGTGTGATGGTAAGGGTTGGAATTGATGCTCTTAAGTATCTTTTCCAACCTAACAGATTCTATGATTCCAAGCAGAGCTGGAAATGGTCTCCAGACTGAGGGTGGCTGTTTTTAGCAGCTTAAGAGGTTGTTAAGAACTCGTTATGACATTTGAGGAAAGAAGGAGCCCTCGATCTCATTAGCAGGAAAGCCATTTTGCCTGGGGAGCAAGCTGAAGGACATCAAAGTACATTGACGTGTAATACAGGGATGCTTAAAAGCCTCTTCACTGTTTGAGCGTGGTGGAGTGCAGCCTGAGCTCCAGCTCGGTAAAATGGGACCATTTCCTGAGCTCATTTGGACCTGCGAGCTTATCGAACTCACACTGTCATCTTAAATCACAGAATGGGTTGGGTTGGAAGAGACCTTTCAAGGTCATCTAGTGCAAACCCCCCACAGGAAGCAGGGACATCTGCAACTAGAGCAGGTTGCTCAGAGCCCCGGCCAACCTCACCTGCAATGGTGCCAGGGATGGAGCATCAACCACCTCTCTGGGCAACCTTAACCAGGCTCTCACCACCCTCAGCATCGGCAATTTCTTCCTTCTCTCCAGTCTAAATCTCCCTTGTTTGGTTTAAACCCATCACCCCTTGTCCTGTGGCAACAAACCAAAAGGTTCATGGGGATGCAGGAGCAATGGGGCACCGCGGTAACTGCGTGAAGAACAACGGTCCCCCAAGCTGGGCATGGCCACTGCTGCAGCAGGGTGGCTTGATATGAAGTAATTTCCTAAGGTGAATCAAAGTGCAATGAAGGAAAGAATAGTAACAGGTGTCTTACGGGGAGCGCTGGAGATGGCACTTGTGGCTTCATATAATCAATGATTTGGGAGTTGGGACTTGGAAGCAGCATAAATCAGTCCCGAACCAAGTCCATGCTGGCTCTGCCAACACAACACCATGAAGGCTTTGAAACCAAGCACCCCAAAATCCCAACGTGACACCGCGATGGTGCCCTTGGGGACAGAATTCTTTTCCCCTGGGTTTTTCTCCAGAAGTCCTCCCAGCCGAGCTCTTCTTCAGCATTAATGACCTGCAAGGTGCCATGATGGAGCAGGAGGTGCTTTGAATCCTTCCACAGAGAGGGCCTTTGGAAGGGAGGACCTGCCTAACCCTAACCATGCCAGAAACCATCATGTCATTAAATACCACATGAAAACCTTACAGAAAAGATGGACAAACTCATACTGCCCTGAATTTCCCAGTCTCCCAGCAAATCCAAGTTTTCTGATATCCCATTCGGTGCCATCAGGTCAACCTTGTTCATCAAGGAGACTTTCAGAGGTCTGCTGAGGGTACCTCAGGTGGCACGGGCAGAAGGTCCCCCTCACTGGGGGCTGGCACTGCAGCATGTCCTCATTAGGGACACGGTTTAGTGGTGCCCTGGCAGTGGTGGGTTAATGGTTGGACTTGATGATCTTGAAGGTCTCTTCCAACCATTCTCTTCCTCTCATTCTCCTGCTAAACGATTCATCTGGCAAGAAACCAGCTCAGGCATCAGGTTTGGCACCAACAAACTCCTGATCGCTTCTCACTCTTTTTCCTAGGTGAGATCAAAGTAGCAGAGGCTGCCAAAACCTAATCATGCTATGGGGACGTTCAGTGGTCTTAATACTGATGGACCTGCCAGAGGAGATGTAAAACCAGCATGCAGAGCTCTGGCAGCAAGTGAGGTTTCCACCACAGCTCGTTTAGCAGGGCAAGGTCACAAACAGCAGCAGCTGGAAGAAAATCAAGCCAGAGTGATCCTCCCTCCAGCTGAAAGCTCTTTCCTGGCCCCAGCTGCATATATAAGTTTTCCCCACCCTCCTACCCATGTTTTGAGACATTCATGTTGGCTGTTGAGGTTGCTGGCAGAGTCTCCTTGGGCTTGTGGTGCCCTGGAAAAGAAGCTCCTGGTCCTGCTGGCTCCAGCACACCCAAGGATGGAGGTTTTAACTCAAGGTGGAGTGAAGCTGTTGGACAAACAGGTATCTCTGGTGCAAATGTTCAGTGGGACCATGTTTTCTACTGAAGTGTGTATCATAGAATGCCAGGTTGGAAGGGACCTCAAGGATCATCTGGTCCGACTTTTCTTGGCAAAAGGACAGTCTAGACAAGCTGGCCCAGCTCCTGTCCAGCTGAATCTTAAGTGCCCAATGCTGGGGGCTCCGCTGCTTCCCTGGGGGGAGATTATGCCAATGGTTGATTGTTCTCATTGTGAAAAATGTTCCTTTTGTGTCCAACTGGAATGTCCCCAGGAGTAACTTGTACCTATCACCCCTTGTCTGTTCCATGTGAAAAGGGAGGCTCCATCTTCTTTGTAGGCACCCTTTAAATACTGGAGGCTGGTGAGAAGGTCTTCCCTGAGCCTTCTTAAGGCTGAATGAATCCAGTTCTTTCAGCCTTTCATCATATGGCAGCTTCCTACTTCTTGGAACATCTTTGCAGCCCTTCTCTAGATGCTCTCCAGCCTGTCCATGTCCATATGTTTTGTATAGTGAGGACCAAAACTGAACCCAGTATTCCAGGTGTGGCCTGACCAGCGCTGAGTAGAGTGGGATAATCATAGAAGCATAGACTGGTTTGGGTTGGAAGGGACCTTTAAAAGCTCATCTAGTCCAACCCCCTGCAGGGAGCAGGGACATCTGCAACTAGAGCAGGTTGCTCAGAGCCCCAGCCAACCTCACCTGCAATGGTGCCAGGGATGGGGCAGCGACCACCTCTCTGGGCAACCTGGGCCAGGCTCTCACCACCCTCAGCATCGACAATTACTTCCTTCTCTCTAGTCTAAATCTCTCCTTTTGATTTAAAACCATCACCCCCTGTCATGACTCCTTTATGTCTGCTGGTGATGCCCCTGTAGGTACAACCCAGGATCCCATTGGCTTTCTTCTGGCCACAGTAGCACTCTGTTCACTCATATTGATCCCATTGTCCACCAGGACCTCAAGGTCCCTCTCCAGCCAGGTAGATCCCAGCCTGTTCTGCACTCCTGAATCGTGTTTTCTCAGGTGCAAGACCTTAGACTTGTCCTTGTTGAACTTCATAAGGTTCTTGTCAGCCTGCTCTTCCAGCCTATTTAGGTCTTTCTGCAGGGTGGCTCTACCTTCTGAAGCATCCACTTCTCCACTCGGTTTGGTATCACCAGCGAAGTTCATCACGCTGCACTGTAAGAAATAGCTTTTACATCACAATGACACTTGCTGGCTGTAGATTGTTGCTCCTCTTGGTCAGATGAGGCTGTTTCTGAGACCGTTGTATTATTTATTAATCCCATGCATTAATTGGTGCTTGTTTTGGAGTCCTGCAGGGATGTGGAGTGGGTCTGGCTCTCACTGGTGGCTCTCCAGGTGGAGAGGAAGGAGAGAGCTTGGAGGGATCTGAATGTGTGGGCGAAACCAAACAGGAGGGAATGACTAATTCAAATACTCTTTCCTTTCTGACAGTCTCAAATGAATCTTTGTTTTGGGAGCAATGGAGAGAGAGCTCTGCTTGGGAAATTAATAGCACTTGCTCTACAGGACCTTTTGTCAAAGAAACGCCAAAAAAAATGTATGGTGTTGAGCCAGGCCGTGCAAGTATTGAATGAAGAGTGTCAGTGTATGGTCTCCTGTTTGCAGCTTTAGCAAAAGAGGCTTTTCAGGCAGACTATGATTTGTACCAGCCCCTGCCCACAATTGATCTCAAAAGGACCAATTTAATGCAGGGCCTATCTTTTAGGAGAGCGCTGATGGACCTCTGAAAGGACCAGCTGTGAAGCCAAACATATATATTTTTTTTTTTCAACATCTCCATTACTGAAGAAAAGGATCGCTTTTGGTGGTGCTCCCCCAAAATGGTGGGAGGCAATGGAGCTGGTGAGGGGTCTGGAAGGCATGTCTTCTGAAGAGTGCCTGAGGGAACTGGGGCTGTTTAGTCTGGAGAAGAGGAGACTGAGAGGAGACCTTCTTGCCCTCTACAACTACCTCAAAGGAGGTTGTAGCGAGGCTGGTGTTGGTCTCTTCTCCCAAATTACTAATGATAGAAAGAGAGGAAATGGACTCAAGTTGCGTCAGGGGAGGTTTAGATGAGATATTAAGAAGAAATTCTTTGCTGAGAGAGTGGTTGGGCACTGGAACAGGCTGCTCAGGGAGGTGGTGGAATCACCACCCCTGGAGGTGTTTAAAAAATGAGCAGATGTAGCACTTGAGGTGATGGTCTAGCGGCTAGAGAGATGTTAGGATGAAGGTTGGACTTGCTGATCCTGGTGGTCCTTTCCAACCATTATTCTATGATTTATACCCCAAGATCCCTCTGTTACCCAACACATTGGAGCTACAAGGCTTTTAGATAATTGCAATTAATCTCTTTCCATCGGATTCCAAGGCGCTGGACATTTAGACTCAGGCAAGTTGGAGTAAATGACTTCATGTGCTTTGCTGCAGTGGGACAGTGGCAGTCATTGGCTCCTGGTAGTCAAAAAGGAGATTTATTTCTGTTGAACAATGGCAAACGCGATGTAAAAATTGCTCAAGGGACTAATAAAAAAATATTCCTGCTCTGCTGGGAAGTGAAGGAAAAATTAACGTCGAAGCAGAGAAAGCAATTTCTCAGTGTAGGAGCTGAGTTTTCTAATAGATGCACTCAAACTTGCACACCGAGTTTGGAGAAATGAAAGCTGCTGGTCATGCTGAGCTTCAAAAGCCCCAGTTGCACCGGCACCCTGGTAGGAGAGGAGGAGCAGAAGCCCTGTCCCCACCCCAGAGCTGCTTGGGATTCACCCCTTTGCAGAACCCTTCCTAGAATCAAGTTGTCATGTATGTGTGGGTGCAAGGACATCACTCCCAGGTGCCACCTCATGGCTGTGGCATGGGCACCATCTGGCCTGGGGAAAACCACTGAACTGCAATTTTAGATGTATCCACCAAAGTGGAGGCACCCAGAGTAACGCATGTGGGCCACGTTTGGGACGTGAAAGGACGGATCTGTGTGGCCAGATGTGGGTGTGCAGCAAAGGTCCCCTCTCTGCCACCCCAGTCCTGCCAGCACAGGGTTGCATCTTCCAGATGCCATATGTAAGCAGTAAGTTGGCACGGGACAGGTCTCCACATCTCAGCACCTGTGATGGTGACCACGTGCTGTGTCTCCTTTCCTTGCACCCTTGTGCCTGCTGCCTGTTGGGGAAATCGAATCAGAATCAGGTTTGGGTTGAAAGGGACCTTTTAAGGTCATCTGGTTCAACCCCCCCTTCACTGAGCAGGGACATCTGCAACTAGAGCAGGTTGCTCAGAG